>CM065589.1:30215721-30325721 GCA_033119425.1 Bufotes viridis
GCTAACTCAAGAACAGGGTCTCATCTCTGATGAAGAGATAGCTGTGCATGTATGGGCCCCCCGTGCACGTCTATCGGAAAAAATTGCCAAGTGGGTCCCAAAGGAGAGAGTTACACCGGCATGTCCAGATGACAATAGGATATGCCATGAATGTCCAATGTTTGTGGATCCCACCTCTGGGACCTAGAGCTATCCGAAAAACGGGGGTCCCATCACAAAGCCATGGTGAATGAAGAGGTGGCCCCTCTCTATGCACTTCTATGGGAAAATAGTCAAACAGGCTCCAGAGGTGAGATTCACACTGGCATTTCCCGCTGGGACTTTATTAATTTGGAATTTAAATTGCAAGTCCTAATAGAGCAAGTACTGATGTAGTTTAGAAAAAGGAGCAACCATAAAAAGAAGAGCTAGAGTGCTTCCTTAAAGGGGTTATCCCATGACTAATGTAAAAAATAAAAATCAGACATCGGATAGTACATAACAACCTCTTTCTAACAAAATCCAGAGATCTCCTCATTTATTGCTGTGATATATTTATATCAAGCTGAAAACCCAAGGGGAGTGAGCTTTCTGCTGCAGCTCAGGGGGGGTGTCCATGCTCTTCCCATTATATCTCAGGAGGCAGTTGAAGGATGAAACTGAGCATGTGCGGCCTTCTCACTGAGCAGGACAAAGAAAAAAAGGAAAAAAACAAACAGCAGGTGGCGCTGTACAGATACATTTTACTGAATAACTTACATGCAATTACAAAAGTATTCAGATCCAACTGCTGGTTTTAAAACTGTTGAATATTTTTCGTGGAGCCCCAGGGAAATAAAAATGACCTCCTTGCCTGGTTAATACCAATACACAATTTTAAGAAGAGATTCATAAAGTGGATGTCAAAAAAAAAAATATGCCAGAAAATCCACAGTAAATGTTTTCAACGTTTTCTTGACACTGTGGAGTCATGTCATCATGATGATGTTCCTTAGCGTTCAGCTAAGGCTACTTTCACACTAGCGTTAATATTTTTCGGTATTGAGATCCGTCATAGGGGCTCAATACCGGAAAAAAAGCTTCAGTTTTGTCCCCATTCATTGTCAATGGGGCCAAAACTGAACTGAACAGATTGGAGCGCTCCAAAATGCATTCCGTTCTGTTTAGTTACGTTCCCAGACCGGAGAGCAAACCGCAACATGTTGTAGTTTGCTTTCCGTCCTGGGATGCGGAGCAAGACGTTACCGGCATGACCCCCAATGCAAGTCAATGGGGACGGATCAGTTTTTTCTCCCACAATCTGCCACAATAGAAAACGGATCTGTCCTCCATTGGCTTTCAGTGGAGTTCATGACGGATCCGTCTTGGCAATGTTAAAGATAATACAACCGGATCCGTTCGTAACAGATGCAGATGGTTGTATTATCAGTAACGGAAACGTTTTTGCTGAACCCTACCGATCCAGCAAAAATGTTAGTGTGAAAGTAGCATAGGGCTAAAAAATATTTTTGTAAATTTGCCAGCCCAAAATTTTCAATTTTGTCTTTTTTCGATAAATTGCACATTTTGATACCTTCATTCTACTCACGTCTGTTCAGTCTAATCTGCGTTACGCAGTTACTGAGATCTGATACAGCGATGTGTGCTCGGTGTAAAGTCCTGCTATATATGATAATGTCTTCAGCAGCGTTAATTCATTTAGTAAAGGATATTCTATAACTTTTTAATTGAATAAGAAAACTCATAAAAATATTTATGGTAACATATGAGATTATAAAGCCTGTTGTATTACAACCCACTATATAAACGAAGCTACATACGCTTTCATATATATTTCATTTACATATAAGGATAATAAAGTGGCGATAATAAAGCTGAATCCTATACCTGCCTTGTTTTATTGTCTGGTCAGGTTTATATGATGAGAAGAGTTTATTGCAATTTTAATAGCCAAGTAGGCAGGAAACTGTCAGGCTCTTCTATGAGGTCCTCTTGGATGACCAATTGTTATATCATCC
The DNA here is from genome assembly GCA_033119425.1 of Bufotes viridis. Taxonomy (NCBI): domain Eukaryota; kingdom Metazoa; phylum Chordata; class Amphibia; order Anura; family Bufonidae; genus Bufotes; species Bufotes viridis. The sequence continues at coordinate 30,217,719 of CM065589.1, forward strand.
ACGGCCGTCAATGAATAGCACTGAGGAGCTGGAAGATAAATTACATGGATACAGAAGCTATGATAGAAAAATAATTCTCCCTTAAAGTCAAAGTCACTAGAAAATCAGAAAGTTTTATAAAATTGTCCAGATATTGTCATATGGAGCCTAGATAGTGCTGCACAGTACCTAGAAACATAATGCAATAATGCCACATCATGTATTTACCAAAATAGTACAAGATCCAGAATATGCCAGATAATGCTCGGCTAGATAGTGCCATATAGTACCCAGAAAAGTAGTACAAACAGCATTCATATGATACCACACAGTGCCCAGATAAACAGTGCAATATAGTGTCCATTAGTGACCCACTTGGTGTCTATGGGTAATCATATAGTACCATATAGTACCCAGAAAAGTAGTACAAACAGCATTCATATGATACCACACAGTGCTCAGATAAACAGTGCAATATAGTGTCCATTAGTGACACGCAGTGTCCTATGAGTAATCATATAGTACCATATAGTACCCAGAAAAGTAGTACAAACAGCATTTATATGATACTACACAGTGCTCAGATAAACAGTGCAATATAATGTCCATTAGTGACACGCAGTGCCCTATGAGTAATCATACAGTACCATATAGTACCCAGAAAAGTAGTACAAACAGCATTTATATGATACCACACAGTGTCCAGATAAACAGTGCAATATAGTGTCCATTAGTGACACGCAGTGCCCTATAAGTAATCATATAGTACCATATAGTACCCAGAAAAGTAGTACAAACAGCATTTATATGATACTACACAGTGCCCAGATAAACAGTGCAATATAGTGTCCATTAGTGACACGCAGTGCCCTATGAGTAATCATATAGTACCATATAGTACCCAGAAAAGTAGTACAAACAGCATTCATATGATACCACACAGTGTCCAGATAAACAGTGCATTAGTGTCCATTAGTGAGACGCAGTGCCCTATGAGTAATCATATAGAGTCATATAGTACCCAGAAAAGTAGTACAAACAGCATTCATATGATACTACACAGTGCCCAGATAAACAGTGCAATATAATGTTCATTAGTGACACGCAGTGCCCTATGAGTAATCATATAGAGCCAAATAGTACCCAAAATAGTACAAACAGCATTCATGTAATACCACACAGTGCCCAGATAAACAGTGCAATATAGTGTCCATTAGTGACACGCAGTGCCCTATAAGTAATCATATAGTGCCATATAGTTCCCAGAATTGTAGTACAAACAGCATACAGATGATATTACACAGTGCCCAGATAAATAGTGAAATATAGTGTCCATTAGTGACATCCAGTGCTCTATTAGTAATCATATAGTGTCATATAGCACCCTGAAGTGTAGTACAAACAGCACATAGATGATATTACAAAGCGCCAAGATAAATAGTGAAATAGAGTGTCCATTGCAGTGCCCTATTAGTGATTATATCGTGTCATATAGTACCTAGAACCCAGATGATATTGCATAGTGTTCAGTCATGGTGGACTCCCTGCCTACCCTAACCTTTGCTTGAGGAGCATAGAATATGTTATATGGATATCTCCTTGAGCGTGTATAAATTCACATATTTCTGCAGTTATTTTCAGACACCTTATTCATTTTTTTTTTAGGATCCTCACCTCTTGGCCAAAATGGACAGTGGTTGCTCTGGACTACAGTCCTGTTCTGCATTATAGAGACAAACCACTCATATTAATGGACATTGTATAATACTTAATTTACCCTGTGGTGGCGCCGTAGGGAACCTGAATAGTTACTGCCAGGTTTCTCCACAGATTACAGTTGATTGTTTGGGATTGTTGCTGGAAGACACTTTGTGATGAGCTTCCTGTTAGGAACCCTTCTGATAAGTAGGCATTGTGAAAAGCAGAGAATACTGCAAGTAAAGTATTTGAAAAAATAATTCTGATTTAATTTAAAAATAAAATATAATTCTAAAATAAAAAGAATAAATCTATATAAAAAAAGAATTCTAATAATCAATCTAATAATAAAATAATAAATATATAAAAAATGTAATAATTCTAGCAAAAAATAAAACATTTTATCTAAAAATAAAATACATTTATATAAAAATAAAATCATTATTCTGTCTAAAAATAAAATAATAATTTGAATAAAATAATAAATCTATGAAAAATTTAAATAATGATTCTATCCAAAAATAAAATATGATTGTATCTAAAAATATAATTGTATCTAAAAATAAAAATATATAAAAAATAACATAATTCTATCTAAAAATATAATAGAATTCTAACTAAAATAAACTAATAATTCTATTCTAAAATAAAAAAAATCTAAAAAATAATAATTCTATATAAAATAAAATAATTTTATATAAAATAATTCTATATAAAAATAAAATAATAAAGCAAAAAAAAAGTTTTTATTATTAGCTGATAAACACGCCAAGTTATTTTTGCCCTATTGACCTAAATCTTATTTGTCTTTAATTCTTTGGCTCTGACTTCAGGCTTAAATAAAGTTACCACATCTGCTGTGTGCCAAACACATGGCGCAAAACTACTAAGGAAAGAAACCTAGAAGATTACGTGTAAAGTCTAGTGATGATTTAACTAAGCTCCTTAAGAACTCTTGGGTGAATGCCATCAAGAACAGATGCGTATTCACTCTTTCCTCTTGTTGAAATTCATTCACATCACCTTATGTTTCACTTGGAGCTCTGTACTATGTAGAGACAGTTTGTTGCCATTTTTGTTGGTATGCAGTAAATTAGCCAGGACGTCCATGCCATTATTTTTCTTTTGTTTCTCCTTCATATTCTCCTTCATCTTATTTTTGTATTTATTATCCTTATTATATTGCATTAAACAAGTAGAAAACGCAATATCTAATAGTACTTTAAGTGTTTCTCCTCTTTGGACAATCTCTTTTTCCTGGCAAGACGTGGTTCAGTTTCCCTGCAGCACCGCCACAGGGCAAATTAAGTATTACACCTCTCCTATTGAAATTATTGAACTCTCCGTGTAATTCATAAACATCCTTGTTCTTCCAGAGTGCAAGATTCTCTTTCAAATTCAAATTCTCTAAAAGTAAATAATTTCGTAAGCTACACAACCCATGTAATATTTTTGGACCTTTTTAAATCACTGTATTTTGTTGTAGATTATATTTTGAACATCTAAAGGGCTAAAGGTGCTTTTTACCTTATAATACAGTATACCTTGCTTGTAGAGTTCACAAATTTTATTAAAGCCAAAAATAGCGCCACCATCTGTCTTGAAGTAAAATTAGAGCACATCTTAATATGAAAACCTTGTCTACAATCCGAAAAACCTCGATGAATAACTCGTCTTGACTCTTAATGAATTAGTTCTCCACTTACAAGATGGCCATCACCCTACAGGGACCCCTAGGAATCAGCTGTCCTCTGCAAAGTAAGTCAGCAGCAACTGTTCAATTCCCCTGCAATGCCACCACAGGCTAACTGAAGCATTACACAGTTCTTTTTGACATCAATGGGCTGTATGCATCATTTCTGGTCCTCCAGAGCAAGAACCCCCTCTGTGTAGCCTCTCTTAACTCTGGCATAAAGATGGGGGTGCAACTGGCCCAATATATTTTGTCAAGTAAGGGTTAAATTGCTAACTATAACTAGATAAATATGTGGTGTCATGTAACTCCAGCTCCCTGGGTCACTATGCCCCAATCTGGTTTAACAATTCTTTCCAAACTCCAGTGCGTCCACCTGTTGACACAAGTTCAAAAGGCAACCCAGTGACAATCAGTTCTTATATAACCTCACGCGGATGCGAAACGAGGACAGGTTTCAAAATTCTATGCTGCGTTTCATATAGAGTTGACTCATTTCGCCATTATGTTTAAAGAAAACTTCTCAGCAGGATCCACTCTATTAAAACAGGTATACCACCTGGAAGGATTGATCCTGCTGATTTACCCAATACGTCTTGTGGAAATCGGTTGATTCTGCTAACAGGTGCTCTTTAAGTTTGTGTAGCTCTTGATGATGGCATGTATATTGTTTTTGCCCACCCATAGGATTTTATTTCTTTTTTAATATCAGTATAATAGGAGACTCAAAAATAGAACTGTCCTACTTGCTGGATGAGTCACTTGCAGTAGTTTCTCCCCCAATTTCCCAAGAATAGGGTAAAATTGGTAATTAGAGATGGCCAAATTTCTTAAAATTTCATTTGGGTCTCTCTCACTCTTTCTACTTGATTTTCCCGAATTGAATCTTACACAATGCAAATTCTGTAGAATCAAATTTTTTTTAAAAATTTAGAATTTTAGAATCAATTCGCTCACCACTAATGATGCCTGTCTTGTTAAAATCGGTTGTGTCGAAGCCCACCTATTTTATATTTCTTTTTTAATATTAATAAAATATGATACTCAAAAATTGTACTGTCCTACTTGCTGGATGAATAACTTGCAGTAATTTCTTTCCTAATTTCCCAAGCTTGGGGTAAAATTGGTAACTAGAGATGAGTGAATTTCTTAAAATTTCCATGGACGATTCTCTTGTTTCGTTGATCTCTATTTGATTGTCTTGAACTGAATCACATAAAATTCGAATTCAGTTTCAGATTTTTTTTTAAATCTATTTAAATCAAATTTCCAAATTTTAGAATCAATTCGCTCATCTTTATTGGTAACTAACTGAAATTTAGTTATGAGACAAATATTGCATATCATGAAAGAGGAAAGTCATGTCAATGCAGAAGTTAAAACTTAATCTCAACTCTGCTAGGAGCAATAGTAACATAGTATATAAGACCGAAAAAAGACATTTGTCCATCCAGTTCGGCCTGTTTCCTACAAGTTGATCCAGAGGAAGGCAAAAAACCCCTGTGAGGCAGAAGCCAATTTTTTCAATAGGCAATAAAATAATTTTAACCCTAACCTTAACTCTACTAACCCTTACCCAATTCTCCAAAATTTTGTAGTCAACTTTCTTACAGATCAGTCATTCCAATGTGGACCATAAGTTGTAGTCACCTGAGTAAGGAAGAGATCAGTCATCTTGACCCTAGGATCATCTCTACTCATACATCTAGGCAGCTTCATCTACAGCCAATATAAGTTGAGAGTTTCATTCTTGCCATCAATGTCTTGCCACCAGACATGACCTATCACTGCGGAGTTTAGAATAATTTTAGCTTACAAATCATATCTTGCTGCCTCGAAGAATTATTATTGACATTTTGAAGAATTCCGGGTTCCTCCAACAAACAATAAAAGTAGTTAGGATTCCCAGACGGCAGCCATGCCAAACAATAACAGCCTTTTCAACATGACCTCTACGTGAGAATTCTACCATTGTTCTTCCACTCTGAAAGGAACAATTGTGCTTACAAAGTTAGTTTTAGACCATGAAAGGAACCAGAAAGCAGTCGAGGAAAATCGGGTGAAGTGCTGATGTAGGTAACCCGTTAAACCTTATGATGATCCAATTTCTATTCAGCAGAACCAGTGGAAAGGTTTATGGATGCTGCAGCTCTGTTAAAGTGGCTTTATTATGGCCGTGCAAAACCAGCCTTATGTCTCATTCACACATCAGTGTTTTGGTCAGTGGATTCCATCAGTGATTGTGAGCCAAAACCAGGTGTGTCAGCTGGTTGTCAATGGTCAGCTGTGTCAATGGTCTGGAAGGAATCCACAACACAAAAGCATCAAAAAAAGCCATGGAAAAAGTCCATATTAGAGATTGTTCTAAACTTGTGTAGGTATCTAGATATCATAGAGAAGATCCTGTCCATGTGACCTTCTTCTGATGAGTCAAAGTGCCTCTTGCTGTAGCAGATTTAGCACCGACACGTACAGAGTTGCCTATTTTTTTTTTCCAACAGGTGATCCTAGATTCTCCCTACTGTAGGACAAATGGATGGCTTTACAGAGGTTCCCTCAACAATAGCAGATGATAGTGGGAGCTACAATAGTAGGACCTATGCCTGGGGGTTGATGCATGGAATTAAAGGACAAAAATTGTTTAAAAAATAATCAAAAAGCATCAAAAAGCTAATTCTGTTTCATTGAAACACTTGGAATGTAACTGCAGCGTCCTACTCCTAAGAGAGAGCCAGTAAGAAGGGGATCTAGAAGATGCCGGTTTCTCCAGATTCTGCAATTTTCAATATCTCAGCTTTCTCTTAGTGAATAGAATATGGAAACATTGTGGTTTTCATTCAGAGGCTGAAAACTTGTCCTGATAATGTTCCACTCAGGCTCTGTTCACATCTTTTCACAGCCCAGTACAATCTAGGAAAGCATATACGCCAAGCGTACAGGGTTCCCCTCAGAGACAGGCCAAAGGATGTTCTTTTGGTCCCTGTTGGGCAGGTATATGTTGATTTTTTTTTTTTACATACAGTGCTTTAGAGATTCTTCATGCAGAAGACTATCACTAAGAAATGTATACCATACAGTATACATATACATTTTATACTGAGAATTAAAGGTTATGCTGCCGGAAGGCTCAGGCGCAATGGGAAACAAACCCAACACTGAGCATGGCTGGTTACAATATATCAGAGACCTCTCTAGTAACGAGTCATGTTGCTGTACGTTTGACCTGGCTTGTAAGTTGCTATAAGGCCTCTTATACACGGCCGTTGTGGGTCCGTTCCGTGCATGGAGGACCGCAACTGCCCCAATGCACAGACAACATCCGCGCAGCGGCCGGGACGGATCGAGACCCATTCAACTTGAATGAGTCCATGATCCGTCCACACCGCAAAAAATAGAAGAGCGCACAACGGCCTTGTGCAAGAGGCCTAAGTCTAGGACTATACGGCGACATGTGTCACGCAACAACAAGTTGTAGGAAGGTTGAGAAATGAGCAACTTTTCTGCAACTTGCTGTCTCGTGTCTTACTGTGATTTGCTTGTAAAAACACAGCCAAGATGCAGGCAAGTCGTGTCTCACGCGCTTACATTAAAGTTAATGGAGTAAAAGTCGCATGCGACCTTCGACACATAATCCATCATGTCTGGATTTTTTTTAAGGCAGTCGCAGCATACTGCGACACCATTAAAGGCGTTAACCGAGACTATAAAACGCTCCCCCATATGCCGGGCCCCTCACTTTGAATATACTCTCCCCGCGCCGCCTCTTGGACCGCGCACTGCCGCTTCTCCCCGTGCGCGGATGAAAACATTCGGTGTCGGGGGGAGCAGCCAATGGCTCCAATAAATTATTAACACAACATCTGATAGATATAACCTTATAATTCAGCTTATGCTTGGCGGATTTCTCGATTATCAGATTCCAGAGTAACGCAAAAGCAAAAAGTAAAAGTAACTGGAATAACGCGAAGAAGAGGAAGGGGGGACAATTACCTTTTCTGTCTGGCTGCTGCTTGTTACACATGACGTCTTTGAGTGTTTGCACACAGTGCACATAATCTGAACCCGGCATCAGAAGGAGAGGTGTGATCCGCGCCCGCTCCCAGCACCAGCTACACTACGTGTTTTATAAACAAATGCCACCGCACCACGCTGACAAATTAAAGCGCTGGATGGGGGTTTTGTTGTTTGTCTCGAACCTTGATTGTTTGTGCTCCCAGCATCCACTTCTCTCAGTCCTGATTTATAATAATTCCCCGTACGTGATCGCTGCTGATTATCGTAATTATTACAGGTCTCAAAAGCCGTGCCTGATAAAGTCTATGAGCTAAAATATTTCATTAAAGAGTCACCTCTCCAGTCTAACTACTTGAATGCCCCGTGTAATAACAATTCTGGAGCATCTATTCTTATAAAGCTATGTGTGCCATTCTTTTATTATTCCTGCTAAAAGTTTAAGAATGAATTAATAGCAGTAAGCAAGTCTACACCCCCCCCCCCAACTGGTAACACCCATCTGGACCTTCATTGCAAACTGTAATGTGTTCATAACTTCTAGCAGGAATAATAAAGAAATAGCGCAACATAAGGCCATGAGAACATGTATTGTTATGTCAGTAGAGGTTGCAGGTCCTCTTTAAAATATGTTAAAATATTACCCAAAAAAAGGAGACGGATGGGGTCCCATCGTTTATATTGCTTGCTCATGTCCTTAGGAGCTATGTTAAATTAGTGGCTGATATAATGGGGCACAACAGCATAGTTGTTAACAGTCCAAATTTGCAGGGACTGTCCCTAATGTCGGCAAATTCAGGCTGTTCTTGGCTGAAATAGGTGTGGCTTGTATTCTACCCATCCCTAAACGGGACATTCCTAATGGGTTTGGTGACATTCCCTGGGGCAGGTCCTAAATGCCCCACATTTTCCAACAAGAACATTGGTTTCTATGCAGTTGTAGTTCAATTTTCCTTCATCCGGGGTAATTATAGAGCTATCAATCCTGGTAGAGTATCCAAGTACCCTGGCCATCGTAGAGTGGCTTGTTGGTCTTCCTCCCTCCAGTCCCTGGAGCACATGACCCATCAGCTCATGCTATGTTACACCTCTGGCTCTATGGTTTCGGACTCAATGCTTCTCTATATGGACATAATATATCCTAACGCCATGGACTAGCCTTAGCCCTTTAGTTCTCAAGGGCCTACTATACAGCCAAATGACTGTATTCAAAATTTAAGATCCATTTTCCAGGACTAAATTTTAAAAGGGGTCATCTGATATTGAAAATATCAGACGTAATAGGGATAAGTCCTTCATGTAGGTGTCTACAAAGATTATCTGCTACTCTGGAGGACCGAGTGGAGTGTGCATTGTTTTCAATGGGCACCATGCAATGCCACATTTCTCCTGTGGTGGTGCTGCAGGGAAACTTAGCACTTGCTTCCCGGGTACCCCGCAGATTACAGTTGTTTACTATGGGCCATGGCAGCAGGAATCTCTGTGATCAGTTTGACAAAAAATAAAAAAAGATATGTGTTAAGTGTTTAATACTGATGGCCTATCATCAGAATAGGTAATCCGTATCAGATCGGTGGGTGAACGACATCCATCACTCCCAACAATCAGCTGGTTGTGCTTTCCAAGCACAGCACCGTCATAGCTTTGATTGGCATTGCAGCTCAGGCCAATTCACTTGAATATGTGACGATGAACATGTGGTCACTGACTTAGGGCTCATGCACATGACCGTTGTTGTTTTGCGGTCCGTTTTTCACAGATTCGTTGTTCCGCATCTGAGGTTTTTTTTTCTCTGATTTAAGTCCTCTTCCGTCCGGTATTCCACAAAACATATCCGTATGGTTTCCGTATGTGATCCTTTTTTTGTGGATTGGAAAAGGAAACAGTAACTTATTAATGACCAAACACATGAGCAATATGGGCTGCGCATAGCATTTCTACAGTATGGATCCGCAAAAAACGGATGAAATGAGGATAACATACGGGTCTGTTCCGTGTGCGTTCCATATTTTTTGCGGGCCCATTGACTTGAATGGGGCCTCGGATTGTGATTTGCGGACAATAATAGGACATGCCCTACTCTTTTGCGGAACGGCCATGCGGACAAACGGAAACGGAATGCACACGAAGTAACTGCCGTATTTTCTACAGCCCCATTGAAGTGAATGGTTCCGCATACGGTCTGCAAAAAAAAAAACAGAATGGAAGCAGAAAGAAAATACGGTCGTGTGCATGAGCCCTTAAAGAAGACCAAAGCACCCGCCATAGCTTATTGGCAGGGTGCTGGGGGTAGGACCCAGTATTAAACACTCGGACAACACCCTTAAAGTTCTACACTTGCGCTGTTATTTCATCGATATTTTTATCCAATAATAGAAACCACTTAAATGTAAATTACGGGATAAATAGATGTAACTGACAGGTCTTGAATACTATTTTAGGCTATACACTGAGGCAGAGCATGTACATCGTTTTTCCCTAGTCAAAGAAGTCATCAGGCAGGCACTTTGGTGATAGGGTTATACACTGTTGGCAGAGATATCACTTAAACCTACTGTACCTGAGTTTCAAAAACATTTTCAATAATGGCTGTGCTTCTTTGTACAATCATAACTGTTCAAAAATGGGTCTTTCTGGGCTTCCCTCACAACTTTTTTGCCACATTATTACCTGTTTCAGCTGCACAACTAGATGCATTTCTCTCATGAGCAGCTCTCTTCTGTGGACTCTGCCAGCTCTGTATTGCTGAGATGGCCTTGTCCTTTCTCTTACTTCCCACTGCATTTTTTTTTCAGCTCTAAAGCTCACAGAGCAGATAAGGAGGGGGAAATCCCACTTACAGACACATAGGAGACTCCTAGGTGGATTTTTGAGTTAGATGCAGGCATATGTTTTAAATGAAGTGATTTAGAAATTTGCTCGTTACACAATTCCCAATTAAATTAAATTTTGTGAAAGTATAGTGACTTTTTAAAGACTATGGACATCTATGGACACTTTTAGTCCGGCTGCCTTTCGCCGTGCGCTGCCGTGCTGCCACCGGAACTCTGCCCCCGTTATAGTGAATGGGGACGGAGCGACAGTCCGGGGGCACATGTGAACTAGCGGCACGACGGATCCGACAGGCTGTTCACCCGCCGGAACAGCCTGACGGACTCCCCTGCCGCTAGTGTGAAACTAGCCTTACAAACACCATTAGGAAATAAAAAAAATAATCTATTACATTTATTACTAAAGAACAATGTGTTTAAAATTTCTCATAAATATATAGTTTAGCCAGGATACTTCATATATGGGAGCAGCTACAAAGTCTTCAACTGAATGTCTACCTCTGAAACCATTTTTTTTTTAAATATTCTTTTTAGCCATTCTACTGAATCCCATAATTAAATTAAAATCCTGCCACCACTAGAGGGAGCCTAGGAGTTAACTATTGCCTGTTTATAGATAGATCTGAAATGTAGACAGCTCTTAAGCTCCCCCTGGCGGCTGCCGGAAGCAGCTAGAATTTTATTATTATTCAGCCCAGTGCAGGTAATTTGGTGCTCTGGATTGGTAAGAATGAAGCTTAGCAAATATTTTTGGATCTAAAGGGACACAATACTATGTCTTGAAGAGGAAGACTCTATATTATCATCTGCTTATTGTCAGTAATATGTAAACACTTTTTTGCAGTTTGCATGCCATATACTCATGAGGGAGACCAGAACTGTGTGCCTATAATGAGGTGTATTAATTCTTTTCTTATCTTGAGCCAGAAGAATTTAATTGGTGGCATTTTTTTGGCTGTAGACTTAAAGGTTAAGTATTTGTAAGGACCAAATAAATATGAAATAAAGTAAATGAAACTTGAGTCTGTAGCCAAACTCCATAATAGTGATGCATTTGCTGAATCTCCCTCTTCCATCGTCGGGCCTGCTCTGATGCCATATGGTACACCATGGAACATTTAGCTTGTCATATATAATGGATTGTCCTGGAAGCAGATTTTAGCTTTGAGCAGTGGGTTTCCGTTCTTGCATTTCACTCTCAGCTCCAGGCTGAAAAATGAAGAATCGTGGTGGAAATGCAAAGAGGGAGACGTAACGTTGATTCCCCTTAAGAGAATGACCTATATGCCACAAAATTTTACCCGCGTTAAGAAGCATTATCCATGTCATTGGCCATGGTCGACGGCATGTCAGAATCGTTTAGTTTACCCTGAGCATGCAGTCAAGTCCCTGTATATTGTGCTGTTCTTGCAATTAACGGGTAGCATTGCCTTCCTGATGCAACGCAGACCCAACTAGCTGAGCCATTCAGCTTGACCAGGTGTGACCAAAACATGCTTAAATGTGACATATCGTACCCGCAACATGTTCTTACAGACAGTGCTATTGTTTCTGCTCACCCAGTGCATCCGATTTGAAGGTTATAGGCTCCGTGCATTTCCTAGCCGCAGCAATGTGAAAGAATAGATTTGAAAAAGGTAACATGAATGAATGTACATTGTAACCTGAAGAATAAATCCATTGCACGGTGAAAGTCAAACTGTACTGTCTGTATCACTCTACTGTTCCTCAAAGAGGTCGTGCCACCGTTAAATTTAATTCATCATGAAAAGTTACTTTTGTAATTTACTTTCGGTTACACTATGCTCCAGTTTGTATGCTTTTATATATTTACTTAATTATAGTGACAACCCCATTGTTTAATCAGTATAGTAAAGTCCATGTTCTCCTACTGAGGTGGTCGCACATGCTCAGTTCCATCCTTCAACTGCCACCATCCAGGTCTACTGTTAGAAGCTGTGACAGGTACAGGGAAAGAAAGCTGCAGCAGGAAGGACAATCCCCCTTAGCAGTGATAAGGAAAGAGCTGCCCCAGAAAGGACATACCTCCTGAGTTTTGATAGGGAGAGAGCTGCCACAGAAAGGTCACGACTCCTGAGCTGTGATAGGGAGATAGCTCCCATAGAAAGGTCACAGCTCCTGAGCTGTGATAGGGAGAGAGCTGCCACAGAAAGGTCACGACTCCTGAGCTGTGATAGGGAGAGAGCTGCCACAGAAAGGTCACGACTCCTGAGCTTTGATAGGGAGAGAGCTGCCACAGAAGGGTCACGACTCCTGAGCTTTGATAGGGAGAGAGCTGCCACAGAAAGGTCACAAATCCTGAGCTGTGATAGGGAGATAGCTGCCACAGAAAGGTCACGCCTCCCGAGCTGTGATAGGGAGATAGCTGCCACAGAAAGGTCACGACTCCCGAGCTGTGATAGGGAGATAGCTGCCACAGAAAGGTCAAGCCTCCTGAGCTGTGATAGGGAGAGAGCTGCCACAGAAAGGGCACGCCTCCTGAGCTGTGATAGGGAGATAGCTGCCACAGAAAGGTCACGACTCCTGAGCTGATAGGGAGATAGCTGCCACAGAAAGGTCACGACTCCTGAGCTGTGATAGGGAGATAGCTGCCACAGAAAGGTCACGACTCCCGAGCTGTGATAGGGAGATAGCTGCCACAGAAAGGTCACGCCTCCTGAGCTGTGATAGGGAGAGAGCTGCCACAGAAAGGTCACGCCTCCTGAGCTGTGATAGGGAGATAGCTGCAACAGAAAGGTCATGACTCCTGAGCTGTGATAGGGAGATAGCTGTGACAGAAAGGTCATGTCTCCTGAGCTGTGATAGGAAGAGAGCTGCCAGAGAAAGGCCACGCCTCCTGAGCTGTGATAGGGAGAGAGCTGCCAGAGTAAGGTCAAGCCTCCTGAGCTGTGATAGGGAGAGAGCTGCCAGAGAAAGGCCACGCCTCCTGAGCTGTGATAGGGAGAGAGCTGCAAGAGAAAGGCCACACCTCCTGAGCTGGGATAGGGAGAGAGTTGCAGAAGAAATGACACGTCTCCTGACCTGCCAGCCTGAAATAAATCTAGTATTAGAGAAATAGAAAATATGGAGTGCACTCAATTATCTGGCTATTGCAGGGAAATTGCCACAACAAACAATTTAATCACATCTGTAATATAAAATGCTGAGTACATCAAAAATAAACATAACCCCCCAAAAAAGATCAAGATAAAAATTTAAAATGAAATGGTTAAAGAAAAACATCTTCTTAAAAGAGACAATACATTATACAGATGGATATTGTGCACACACTCTTCACACCAGATCATGAGTGGACTGTTGGTTAAACAAGTGGTAGTGTGTGTACACCTTATCTGACCATATATTGGTATAGTCAGTGTATAGTAGTAGCACATAGAAGTAAATCAGATTGAATAAACCGGTTAGGTAGAGTGAGCTGTCTGCAATGTTCACTTAGGGCGTTTGTTATAACATCACATGATCGCACAAAAATGAGGTCCAGTTTAGGGCATAATTTTCATATTTCTCTTAATATTTGCTTTATATAGTTAGTATCCTCTTTCAATGAGAGTTGCATATAATAATATAGACGGCCTCACTTATTATAAATTATAATTGTTGCAAACACCGCTGTAGTTATTATTAATAATAAAACATGTTGTTACGTTACCACTCTATCCATGCAGGCTCGGAGCTTGCGTGCAGAGTAAGGGTATCGGCTGCAGTCAGAACACCTTTGATGTCTCTGATGTATTCGGCATCCCACGTGGCGTCCCACGTGTTGCGGGGATGCCGATTCTTTCTGCTCCAGAGTGCTTAGTTAGAGGTTAGAGACTGAGGAGCGCTCCTTCCTTATTGCGGGCAACTGGATTTCAAAAGTCCGGTATTTTTAATTGTGGATATTACCACTACCGCATATACTGTCTCTTCTTTAGAAACCAAGCGAGTTTCGGAGCCACATGCTCCTTCAACAGTGGTGGACAGTATACTGTTGGCTCAAGTCCTTTTAAAGGTGGATCTTAATTGTGAAGGAGGTGTTGCTCATAATGGTATTAAATTAAAAATAAATAAATCTAGCAGAATAAATGGAGCAGTGAATGTGGAGATCTCTGGATCCATGTGAGGTACAGGGCTGGTTCTAGCTTTGTCAGAGATTAATACTATATGATATCAGATGTTCATTTTTTTTTACATCAGTCATGACATAAACCCTGTAAAGGGGTCCTCCAGATGAAGTAGGGTTAATTTCAATAGGCATTAAAAGTACATCATCTGATAATCTAGCTCTTGAGGGGTCTGAGTGAAAAAGGAGAAGGTATGTGTTTATGTTCACATGAACAAATATTAATACATTGTATATATTATGATCCATTGTGTCATCACTGTCCCAAGGCCGGATTAGTTATGCAGCTCATCTATCATTTCAGTGAATAGGGCTGAACACCCATACCAGACACAGTCCATGTACAGATGATGTGGCGCTGATTCTTTTTAGCTAACCCTGAACATCCCCTTTAAATCCAACTCTTCACCCCCTGATGAAGCTTTGAGCGAAACGCGTGTCGGAGTACGTTGGTATGGTATTCTTATGACTTGCATTATATGTTGTTTCTACCTGGCATTTTTATGGGCGTTTTTTATGTTAGTCTGTTTAGTCTCTTTGCACTTGCACTTTACTAGTTATGTTCCTAGCTTCATACAATACTGCCAGGTGTACTTACCAGATAGTTAACATCTATTACACAACCTTTTCCGTCCATGTATGTCCCCTGCTTTAGCTATTGGTCTTATGTATTCTATGTACCATCACAGATGAAATCTTTTTTAATTGTGTGTTTTATTATAATCATGAAAGAAAGATAGATTGATTTATAAAATCCCGGCTTTTGCTATTTTTTGGGTTTTCATAATTTGGCGGGCATTGCCCAGGTAGATTATTTTCTATATTGCCCGATTTGTTTATTGGTGTATAATCTTATGAAAACTGATAAATGTCCCCAAGGAAGCTTCATTTATGGATTTCCTGATCTGCAATCTAAAACTACTTCCAGCCTGTTGCAACATTTTGGGGGTTGGCAACCAAGATGCTGTTTTGATAAAGGAAGTCATGTCTCGGAGACGTCCTGTTACTTTTAGGCTCTACTGTCAGTGCCGTTGTGGTTTACTCCATGGAAGTGAGTTTATTTTACACCAGTCCATTAATGTCAACAGGAAAATTCCCATCATATTTAATGAATACGCTGTTTACCGCAATGGCATTTTTGTTTAGTGGATGTTTACTTGTAGCGATGTACGACTTCCTCCCGGCTACCTGAGTAGAGTGCACTGAGAGTCGGGGATAAAAGCAGATTTACTAAATGGCACACACTGTAGTTTTATGCAATATTTTCATTTCAAGATCTTGTATTCCTGTACAGTGATCCTATCAAACTGAGTTAAAAGGGTTTTCTGAGATATTTTTACCGATGACCTATCCTCTGGATAGGTCCTCATTATCTGATCGTGGGGGTCCAACACCCAGAACCCCCGCCGATCAGCTGTTTGAGTAGGCACCAGTAGCGCCTGGCCTTCTCGCAGCTTACCAAGCACAGCACCGTCCATTTGATAGCGGCTGTGCTTGGTATTGCAGCTCAACCCCATTCACTTCATTGGGGCTGAAATGCACCCAGACCATGTAACCAATGAACGTAATGTCACATGGCCCAGGGGTGGGCAACCTGCGGCACTTCGGCTGTTGTGAACTACAACTCCCAACATGCATACCTGCTCTGCTCTTTTCAGAACTTTCATAGAAATAAATAGGGCATTTTGGGAATTGTAGTTTCACAACAGTTGGACTGCCGCAGTTTGCTAGACCCTAAGGAAAGCTGAGAAAAGGCCGCGGGGGTCCCGAAAGGTCATCAATAAAAAAATCTCAGAAAACCCCTTTAAAGCATATCTCTGTTTGCTTAATAATGTCATTGTATATCGACAGCATCCCCAAAAGATGCCAGTAGGAGTGTCGCTATAGGTGGTGAAAAGGCAGCAGTTGCACCCAGGCCAGGTGCCTGAAGAGTTCACAAAGGCCTTTCTGTGATATCAAAAGTAGAAAT
Source organism: Bufotes viridis (assembly GCA_033119425.1). Classification (NCBI taxonomy): domain Eukaryota; kingdom Metazoa; phylum Chordata; class Amphibia; order Anura; family Bufonidae; genus Bufotes; species Bufotes viridis. Next base: position 30,234,023 of record CM065589.1, read on the forward strand.
CACACATGGCAGGTGGGGACACTGTTAGACATTGGGAATTAGGGCTCATGCACACGAACGTGTGCCAGCCGTTCCCAATGCCGGGACCCCAATGCACGGGCAACATCCGTGCGGCTGCCGCAAACAGATCCAGACCCATTCAACTTGAATGGGTCCGTGGTCCGTCCGTTCCGCAAAAAAGTAATGCATGCACTACTTTTTTGCGGTGCGGAGGCACGGCCAGAAACAGCACGGAAGCACTCTGTAGTGCTTCCGTGGGGTTCCGCTCCGTCCTTCTGCGCCGCATCTCCGTGAATCGGTCCGTGATCTGTGATGCGGGATTCACATGGCCGGTGCCCGTGTATTGCAGCCCCTCTGTATGAGGGCCGCAATACGACCATGGCCCGGCACACGGTCCTGTGCCTGAGCCCTTAAAGGCTTCGGGCACCTTTGGGAGCATTGTACTCTTTTTAGGTTAAAATCATTTTCCAATTGGTCTGTACTAAAAAAAATTCAGCAGTTTTCATGCTACAGCCTTCACTTTCGGTGTATCTGCAGACCTTTTCTTTAAGCTTTACAGTGAATTTGTCATTTTGCAGGTCTGACAGCTCGATGTGTAACCCTTATAACTGAACTGTAAGCTGATAAACACTCATTAAAGCCATATTCTTATCAGTTTCGCATGAATTTAGCTATAATGAGTGTTTATGAGCTGTCACAAGTTCAGAGATAAGAGCTAGACATCGAGCAAGTGAAGCAGTTCCCTGAAGGGTTCAGTAAAACAGAAAGTAATAGTCTGCAGATACACTGAAGGTGACGGCTATTGCAAAAAAAGAAAAAAAAACTGTTGACTTTTTTTAATAAAGACCAACTGAAAAACAAAGATTTTTTGCACAAAATAAGTAAGATGCAATGATAAAAAAATTACCCCAAAGGTGTCCATAGACTTTAATCATCTGGATGCCAATGGTGATGAAGTTTGAAAATTCTACGATTCCAGAAGTCAAATGTCTAAATTTAAAATTTTTATACTAGTAGTTGTCATTACTTTTGAATACAATTGATGAGCGATTTTATACTGATTTTCTTCTAAATATGTAAAATCTGTATTATACCCCAGAGCTGTATTCACTATTCTGTGGATTCCTGCAGAAATTCTTGCTTCTTCGGTGCCTGCCTTGTTCATTGCATTGGTAATGCGTGTCATTGAAAGTGTCTTTACTACAGATTTTTTATAGTCATCTAACAAAAAAAAAAAAACGGACCCTCCCAGAATGCAGTGCAGCAGGGGTACTGTCAGCTCAGCAAGAGAAGAGTGTGTTGTGAATGGTGAATTTATAATTCTGTTGTAAGGCAGCATGGCGACTATAGGGTTAGCGCTGTTGTCTTGCAGCACTGGGGTCCCAGGTTCATTTCCAACCAATGACAAGATCAATATTTAAGTGGATTTGACCGAGCATGCATGTGTCCTAAATAGGGAGAGGGGAGAAAACTGCTGCCAAACTACCCTGGATGTGGCTGGATTTGAGCTGACCAAACATATCTCTCCAGAAATTAGGTTGTCAGGTTTGACCAACATTAATCTAAAGTGTAACCAGCTTTAGATAGATGATATTAGACTGTGAGCCACCTTAGGGAAGGAACTGGTGTAAAAAGTGACAACCTTTGCACATATAGCTTTTTAAGCTGGTGGAGCACAGACTTATAGCATAGCTATCTTTTATCTGATGGCATTAGAAGTTCAGCTTTCTATTTCTTTTGGAAAGAGAGCTAATTTCCATATCTTTTTCCCAGAAGCCCAGAGTAGAATTGTCTGGCCTATAAGACTCCTCACGCTCTTCATAAGGAGAAATAGTACCCCCCTGGATGCAGTCCAAGGCCTCTCACCTAGCTCAGTTGGTTGTCTCTGCATTCCACCGACGAAAGGCAATCTGTCATCAGATGTGGTACCGGCTTAGGTATTATCCAAGTTATGCTTAAAGGCCTGCTTAAAAGGTTGAGCATCAACTTATAGGATAGCCACATCTGGTGGCATCAGAGGTTCAGCTTTCTTTTTTTTTTTTTTTTGGAAAGAGAGTTAGTTTGCATAATTTTTTTTCCAGAAGCCCTGAGGAGCGTTGCCTGGCCTATAAGACTCCTCACGCTCTTCATAAGGAGAAAAAGATGCATTCCCCCTGGACACTGACCAAAGCCCCTCACCTAGTTAAGTTGGATGTCTCTGCTCTGCACTGATGAGGGGCAATCTGTCAGCAGATGTGGTACTGGCTTAGGTATGCTTAAAGGCCTGCTTAATCGGTCGAGCATTGACTTATAGGATAGCTACCTTACATCTGGAGGCATCAGAAGCTCAGCTTTCTGTTCTTTTTGGAAAGAGGGTTATTTTGCATATTTTTTTTCCCAGAAGCCCAGAGGAGCATTGCCTGTCCTATAAGACTCCTCACACCTACTAGGCACTCTCTATGAGGAGAAAGGGTATCCCCTGGAACCTCCATACAGTAATGTACAATATGCTGGTGTCAGGGGAGGATATACCACAGGGGCCCAGTATGTGTGGAGGCAGTGCAACCTTTAATATATATTAAAGTCCATGTAAGGACCTGAGATAAGTAATGTAATGGTTCCCAATTACTGGTGAGTTGTTAGAAATACAAAAAGGGAGAAAACTATAAAGCGATTGGAGGGTAAGGGCCCGATGTACTGTTTTTACCCTATGTTTATGCTATAAAAATACTATGGAAATACTATTATTACAGCTCAGCTCCATTCATACTGCAATACCAGACACAGTCCATGGGTAAGAGAGGCGCTGTTTTCAGCAAAAATAACTAGACAGTTTTTTTTTATCAATGCTGGGAGCCCATTAAATCAATTTTATTTTTATTATTTATGTCTAATTTTACATAAAATAGAAATTCTAGGTCAAGGTACTAATCTGTTAAAATGTATCTAAATTTGGTTGAGTATCTTTTGTCTTTTTATTAATGTGTCTAATATTCCAGGACTATTGTCCATTGTCAAACCGTTCAGCTGCTGCTATTCCCCAGGTCCTGGAAGAACAATGAGAAGGATGAGGGTCCTGCCTTGAACTGTAATGATTTATTTTGTACATAGGACAATGGCACAAATGGTTTGTGATCAGATATCCAGTTTGCAAATCTGCTTGCAATGCACAAAAGACGGAGAAGAAGGTGCCCCAAGTCACCTGGGGGGGAGGGGGGTGTCCAAACAAAAATTGTGACCGTCTCTAAGACTTTTTGGTGGCATCAGCATTTGTAAGATGCTGGCCACAAGACTCAATATTAATCTTAAAAGGGTGGTGAGAGTTTCTTCTGAGGGACAGCGCCACTCTTGTCCACAGGTTGTGTCTGTTATTGCAGCTGAGTCTCATTCCATTGAGTCCTACCAGACAGAACTCACGGCCAAGAGGAGCATGGTTTTTAGGGTAAGGAAAAAAATCTGATTTAATTTTTTTTAAGCACTAGTCAGAAGGACCAATCCTAATAAATCATGCACTTTGTCAGGCAGGGTTAATCCTGCTGAGCAAAATGAGACTTGTCTTGTGAAAATTGGTTACGGTTTTCCCGATTTTTTTTAAATTCTTTTTGCAAGTGAGGGCTTTAATGAACTAAGGGGCGTGGTCAGCACTGGAAGGTAGAGGAGCTGGGGTGCACTGAAGAGCTAGGCCCCACCCATTGGTGCACTGAAGCCCTTATTTGCATAAAGAATAAAACTCTCTTTTTCTTGGGAATGCCACAACCGATTTTCACAAGACAGATATCATTTTAATCAGTATGATCAACCCTACCACGCAGTATGACTGGTCTTTTAGAGTTGGTCCTGCTGACAGGTATTCTTTAAAATTCATAAAGACCCTTTAATAATGTATTCTTTTCCTCTTACCCATCATCCTCCAGTGGGGAGAAACCATTTCATGTCCCCCCCCCCCCCCCCTCAGAAAAATGCCACTTCAGCTGTTCCAAAGTGGGGCTCATAACGATGGTGGTGACCTTCTTGGACCATACGGACATTGTGCTTACCAAGTGATCAGGATATCCTCTTAGCCCTTATATTCTTGATCCATATGGAAAAGATATGAACTGCAAGAAGGTTTTTCCTACCAGACTATAGTTGCCCTTTAAAACTGTATCACTTCCCTTGTAGAAAATGCATAAAGTTTTGCGTAAAAAGGAATTCTCTGTAAACTCAGAAATTAAGACGAGGAAGATCTAAGCGGAACATAATGTGGATCTGATGTAGTAACAGCACACCTTTTTATGCGCATTAATAATTTGTTCATCGGTAATTTACTAACCTCCCGAGAGATTCACAGAATATTGTTCTGTTCCATCTACCCGATGCCAGATACATATTAATATAATTTGAAGAAAATCTCATCCTTAGAAAGCAGGAGTAGCTCCAAAACTGGATTTATACCCCCCTTATTTCCTGAACATCTGCTACTCACGCATATATTTTTACAGGGGATCTGCTCCTGAATGTTACCCCTCGACTTAACCTATAGAGTGCCATAGCCATGCATTAGCAGAAACTGAATCATAGGCTTTAGATTAAAATGTATTATTGTAACTATTATTTTTGGTTGGTTGGATATTTTTTCATTTTTTTTATTTAATTTTTACATATTTATTTACCATATTCATATAATTTTTTGGCCTTTTTTGTTAATATTTTTCCATTGTTTTTTATTTTATTTTTTCCCTTCTATATTAACTTTTTTATTTCATTATAACTTTTTTCCAAATTCCAAGTGTTTTTTTATTATTACTTTTTTCTATATTCCACTTTTTTATTATATTAGTATTATTATTATTATTTTCATCTTTATGACATTTCCAGCACCAAATGGGGTTAAACGCTCAACCTATGCCTGTTCCAATAATTTAATCTCTTCCTGTCCTTTCACGGAAGAACATAGATTGCAGATGTCTGTGGACCTAACAGGAAAACCATTGAACACTGATATAAGCGAGGGCATCGTCCTATCACACAGACTGCTCTAGTTTTGTAAGCAAGGCTTCAAACCTGTGCAGAGATTAAAACGAATTCTTCGACAGCTAATACCGTTCACATCATCCTTACCCGAATTTTGCAGGATTTCCTGCAAACAGGAAAATCAGTGTTTTTGCAATGTTGGGCGGCATTATGGCCATTGGTACCAAGCATCTGGCGTGGATAGCTCTTAAAGTGTTTCTATCTGTCTCGAAAAACCTGCAATAAACGTCATTAGGGCCATGGCACCTCCTCAGCTCCATGTACACAGGACGCCAGATGTGATTTTCCAGCAGAAAATTTTGCATAAGGCCGTTTTTTTTTTTTCCTTTCTCGTCGCCGGATTACACTGCTGTTTGTGGTCGCAGACAACACAAACTCCTTGTGGCTCCATTTAGGGGGAAAAAAAACACGAACTGAGTTTGTTCTGTGTGCCGTATACTTATTGAGCAATTAATGCTACTAGCGCCTTCTTTAAGTAGCTTTAGCCATGGGGCTTGGCACTGCCACCATTGTCTCTGTGCCAAAAAATATCCGCAGCGACTGCCGCATACTAGCACAAGAGGTTTGTCTCGAAAAATCCGCAGTGATTACGTCTGGGATATATATCACTCCGGTCGCCTTTCTGTTAATAAATATGTCCCGTTTTGATGTTGTGTTGTTGTTGTTTTTTTTTTTTTTTTTCTTCGTTCCGTTGAAAATTTGCATCCCAAAAAAAAAAAAAAAGCCAACAACAATACACACAACCCTCCTCCATTTGCTTCCTCGCAGATTTGTGCTTTCTGGGAACAATGACAATGCCAGACAATGCAGACTGGGGATGTATACAGGGAAGGGATCTTCTTCGAGTGTGCCATTTTTAGAATTTTTGCGTCCATCGGCTTGGAAGAGTCAGGCGTGGGGAATGATGGGTTAAAAAATAGGGGCGACGTTGATATAGGAAAATGCACAGGAGCAAACAAAAGCAGTCGTTTGCATCAGACAACAGACTTTTTTTTTTTTTTTTTTTTTGTGAAGAAATGCAAACGACCAGCCAATCTGTGATGCTGCATTATTCACAACATTCGGAAAAAAAAATTTCTGGCAATTTTGGGAAAATTTTGGAAAAAAGTACCGACTGAATATTTTTTATGTATACATAATGGATTGAAATTCAGAAATAGTAATTACTGATAGTATACAGATCCATCAGAAGGGAAGCTTTGGAAGAGGGTGATATGCTTGGATTTAGGGGGATTTCATGAGCTGGAATTCAACAAAAACATTCTATTTATTTATTTATTTAATACATTTTATTTATTTATTTACTCATTGTATTTTTGTATTTATTTCAACTGCAATTTAAAAATAAAAATCAATAAATATTAAAAAATTTTTTTTAATGAATTCCAGTAGATGATAAAAGGGGCAATGGTTTTAGGATGACGGGGGAAAAAAGTTTACCCTGACATTATCCGGCTGCAGCGTTTGATTTGGTAAACTGTGTTTTTGATGGTAATAGTGGAAACTGCAGATGAGATCTTTACAAAGAGCATAATCCTTTAGAAAAAAAAAAAAAAAGTCAAGCTCCTGCTGGCTTCTGTGCCTCTTTGGTACCTTCCAGACTTCTACAGAGCTTTGGACTTGTGCCCGTTGATGTCATGGAAACACCGAAATTACTGAGAATGATTCATGTCTATGCTGTTCTCTTATCCTCCCCCACACAAACAGGAGGTGCTTATTATAATATATATGTCCGTGTGTGTATATATATATATATATATATATATATAAAATTGTCTGAATACATGTATCAGTAAAAGCACACAGGCTTCAATGATTATATCACATTTTCTTGGTAAGTGGTGGTTGTCATAATTATAACAATATATGTATGTGTATGTATATATATATATATATATATATATAAAGGGGCTCTCTGGGCTTTTAATATTGATGACCCATCCTCAGAATAGGTCTTCAATATCAGATCTGCGAAACCTGACACCCCCGCCGATCAGCTGTATGAAGGGAAGGCGCGCGCCCGTCTCTCTTCCTGCTCGCTTCTGCTTTGCCATAGACATACAGCGGTGAGCAGGAAAAGAGATGACACGTGCACACTGCGCGCGCCTTCCCTTCAACCAGCTGATCAGCAGGGGAGCCGGGTGTCAGCACCCCTGCTGATCTGATATTGATGACCTATACTAAGGATAGGTCATCAATATTAAAAGTGCGGCGAACCCCTTTAGGGTGGTGCTGACAATAGTGGATACGTAATATCAATCAGCCTTGTAAAATTTATATGCATTTTTTTTTTAATCGGTTAGAATTTATATTGATAGATTTTTTGATGAGCAAATCCTCTGGTCCCATTATGGACGAACACGATTCGTTCAAAATATTATCTTTACAGCGGCCGAGGGACTGTCTTTAATGCGCTGTTAAACTGTATGAGGCCATATTAAGATTGCCGCCGGTCTCTCAAGAACACCTTATTGTTGCGCATGCGCCACTACTGTGAGTGCTGGCGCACGCACGAATATACTTCATTGTGAACCCTAAGGCTAGGGCTACATGGCGACATTGGTCACGTGATTTCTTATCTGAGAAAAGTTGTACAACAATTTTTATAATGATAGTCAATGGTGTCGTACTGCGACATGCTGCCACTGCGACACGACAGTCGCAAAAAAATCCATCCAAGTTGGATTTTTGTGCACCTGTCGCTTCGCAGTGCGACACCATTGACTATCATTATAAAAAATTGTTGCGCAATATAGTTGTACCCTTTTTGATGTGTGACTGATTGTCGCGAACACATATTGCGGTGTAGCCCTAGCCTAACCCTAATCTGACTGCTGGGACTTCCACCGATCTTGAGAATTGGGGTCCCGTATTTCCATATGAATGGAGCGTCGGGTTGAGCATGCACACTGCCACTCCATTCATTTTGTATGGGACTGCCAAAGACAGCCAAGTACAGCGTTCATCTCCAGCAGTTCCATAGAGAATGAATATAGCGGTAGCGTGCATGCTCGACTTCCCGATTTATTCACACAGGGGCATCCCAGCGATCAGGTACTTATGGTTATTCTTATGGTTAGGGGATACTTGATATCTTGGCACAACCCCTTTTAGAGGTGTAGTCTAAGGCCTGTTTCACACTTGTGTTGTTGATTTACGGTATACAGTTCCTGCAGAGGATCACAAAACCGGTAAAAAAAACATTCCCGTTTAGTCCTAATGCATTGAATGGAAAGAGATCCGTTCAGGATACATCAGGATGTCTTCCGTTCCGGCAGCATTCCGTTTTGTGACCGGATACAAAACCGCTGCAAGCTGCTCTCCTTCACGTTCTGGAGATTGGAGAAGGTTGCAGAGGTGGGACCAGCGCTTATCCTTGTGATATGCCATCAATGTCTGAGATAGGCCAAACCCTTTAATTTGCTGTAATATGGTAACTTTGGTGCCTTCCTCGCTCACATGAATCATGGTGGATGCAAATCGGCTGACTGACAGGCCGACATCCTGGATATTGCTCCTTGAAGTTTTTTGTTCTTGGAAAAGTACCTATTTTTTCATTATTAGGCAATATACTGTACATATTTATTCTCTTTCTATATGTGAAATGTAAACCACACTTTGGTTACTGCTAGAATCCCTTAGGGTCTGTTCTCTGCTCTGTGAATGCAGCCTACTAGCCTAGGGGACTTTTTGCACTATCTGAGGATTAAGGCAATTATTGGGGAAGACTATTCGCATTAATGCCTGTTCCCAGTACCTGCCGCGTGGCACCAGCTTTGTGGCCATGCTTCCAACAACTCCTTCTTGCATGCTATCCTATTCAACAAGAAACAGATCACAGGACTTCCCAGTAATCAGCTCTAATGTGCAGAGAAATCTGGTGTTCATTATCCCTACAGCACTACCGCAGGTCAAATGAAGCATTACAATCGGCTCATTGAAATCAGTGGATGTGCTTGGTCCTCCAGAGTGGAGGGTGTGCTCTGTAGCCACTATCCACTATATGTAACAACTTAGGACTCCTGAATAAGGCATTCAAAATACAGTACCCCACATAAGTGAGTCCACCCCTCACATTTTTTAAAATATTTTATTCTATCTTTTCATGGAACAACACAGAAGATCTGAAGATGTAAAGTAGTCCATGTACAGCTTGTATAACATCGTAAATTTGGAGTGCCCTCAAAATAACTCAACACATAGCCATTAATGTCTAAACCGCTGGCAAGAAAGGTAAGTACACCCCTAAGTGAAAATGGCCAAATTGTGCCCAATTAGCCATTTTCCCTCCCCGGTTTCAGGTGACTCGTTAGTGTTACAAGGTCTCGGGTGTGAATGGGGAGCAGGTGTGTTATATTTTGTGTTATCGCCCTCACGCTCTCTCATACTGGTCGCTGGAAGTTCAACATGGCTCCTCATGGCAAAGAACTCTCTGAGGATCTGAAAAAAAGAAATGTCGTTCTACATAAAGATGGCCGAGGCTATAAGAAGATTGCCAACACCCTGAAACTGAGCTTCAGCACGGTGGCGAAGACCATACAGCGGTTTAACAAGACAGGTTACACTCAGAACAGGCCTCGCCGTGGTCAACCAAAGAAGTTAGGTGCACATGCTCGGCATCATATCCAGAGGATGTATGGGTGCTGCCAGCATTGCTGCAGAGGTTACAGGGGTGGGGCGTCAGCCTGTCAGTGCTCAGACCATACACCGCACACTGCATCAAACTGGTCTGCACGGCTGTCGTCCCAGAAGGAAGCCTCTTCTAAAGATGATGCACAAGAAAGCCTGCAAACAATTTGCTGAAGACAAGCAGACCAAGGACATGGATCACTGGAGCCGTCCTGTGGTCTGATGAGACCAAGACAAAATTATTTTCTTCAGATGGTATCAGATGAGGAGGACAACGACAAGTATGTCTTGCCTACAGTCAAGCATGATGGTGGCAGTGTCATGGTTTGGGGCTACGAGAGTGCTGCCGGCTGTGGGAAGCTACAGCTCATTGAGGGAACCATGTATGCCAACATGTACTGTGACATACACCTTCTGGAGGGCAGTATTCCAACATGATAGCGCCCCCAAACACACCTCCAAGACGACCACTTCCTTGCTAAAGAAAGTGAGGGTAAAGGTGCTGGACTGGCCAAGCAAACCCTATTGAGCATCTTTTGGGCATCCTTAAAAGGAAGGTGGAGGAGCACAAGGTCTCTAACATCCACCAGCTCTGTCATCATGGAGGAGTGGAAGAGGATTCCAGTGGCAACCTGTGAAGCTCTAGTGAACTCCATGCCCAAGAGAGTTAAGGCAGTGCTAGAAAATAATGGTGGCCACACAAAATATTGACACTTTGGACACAGTTGGACCTTTTTCACTTAGGGGTGTACTGACTTTTGTTGCCAGTGGTTTAGACATTAATGGCTGTGTGCTGAATTATTTTGAGGGCGCACTAAATTTACACTGTTATACAAGCTGTACACTGACTACATTGTATCAAGTGTCAGATCTTCAGTGTTGTCCCATGAAAAGATATAATAAAATATTTCCAAAATTGTGAAGATACTGTAGGTTTACTAAGTCAGACAATCCCTCATAGCTTGATGTACCCCCAACCTGGGGATAAATAAGGTTCTGGCGTGTCTCATGTGGTGGAAAGAGCACCTTGGTTAGAATTTTTCAAGCCCTGCACTCCAAAATTCTGTCTCCAAAAAGTCACAAAATAGGGCTTTGCAGCTTTTGAAATCTTAAATTTTTGAAAACTGATTGAGAAAGTGGCATCCTTAAACTGTGCAGCTGATTTAAAGGGGTTGGCCTATGTCAGACTGTGATGGCCACCTCTGGGACCCACTCCAATCTACAGATTTAAGGGGTTGTCCCACAAAAAATATTCTACAGTTTTCAAACCAGCACCTTAATCTCAATACTTTTGTAATTGCATGTAAATAAATACCTTGCACCACCTGCTCTTCGCAGCTTTTCTAATTTCTTTGTCCTGCTCACTGAGATGGCCGCACATGCTCGGTTTCATCCTTCAACTGCCTCCTGAGCTGTAATAGGGAGAGCATGGACACGCCCACTTAGTGGCAGTAGAAAGGACATTCCCCTTCAGCTGCAAGCTTGATATAAATCTAGCCGAGCAATGAATGGGGAGATCTCTGAATCCATGTGAAGTACAGGGCTGGTTCTAGCTTTGTTAGAAAGAGATCATGTTCTATAGGTCGTCTGATTTTCATTTTTTATAATAGTCCTGGGATAACCCCTTTAAGACCGGTTACTGTATATTTTTTTTAATGCAAAGTGGAATAAAGAAGAGCATAGCGAGCATACTCGGCTATTTTTGGAAGTCCCATCGCAGTGAATGAAGAGAACACTGCACAAGCGCGGCCACCTCTCCATTTGTTGCTATGGGACTGCCGAAAATTGCTGAGCTCGACTATTTTCAGAACTCCCATATTGGTGAATGGAAGGTGGTCGCAGTTGCATGGTGCGATCTTCACTTGAAGGGGAGGGGGGGGGAGATCCTGGGCACTGGATGGAAGGCGTTCCTGGGCACTTTTTGAATGAAAATAACGCCCCTCTGGGCACCTTCAGGTGTCATTAGCATAAAGATAAAAGAGGATTTTCATGAAGGTAGAAAGCCGGATCCAAGTGTAAAGAACACCTATGGAAAGAAGGTATGAAGAGCTATAAGAACCTATGTTTGGCTTAATATTGATTTTCCAGGTGACAGAATCCCTTTAATCTTACTCCAGTAAAGGGGCAGCATAAAAAGTGAAGTAACATCTCAGGACAGAAGCCTTAGACTTAAAGACGCACCAATGTATCAAACATAGTACAACATTGTGTAAAATTACAAACTCCTGGAAACGGACTTGAAAAATCCCCATAATCTCCCCCTGCTTTTACATTACACTCCAGGGCTGCAGAAAAATCTAATTCCCTTCTGGGGTCATCTAGCAGAATCTAACATCAAAATTTCTGCTGATGGTTATGGAAATATCACAATTAGAAATTGCTCAGGTTGCAGTTTTTATTTAAAAAAAAATGTCGGAGTCTGGGACCTCCCTCCCACCTCAGATCCACAATCTAAGATTATTGAGACAACCTGACCACTAGGAATGGGGGCTCCAAGCCAACTACTGGAAGGACCACTAAGAGCCATGGAAGTATCACCAAGCACCCACAGAACTGAGTCTAATGCAAATGCCAATCTTTCCAGGCCTCAAGAGCCAAAGTAGAGTCCTGCATATACAAATAATCCATATAACGCCCTTAAAGGGGTCATCTTATCTGGGACATTGATAGCATATTGCTAGGATATACCGTCAATGTCAGATACAGTAGTTGTAGGTCCAACCTTCTATGTAGAGAACGGGGTCCCTGAAGCGAAGGAGAGCACACTGCGCTTGCACAGTGTACTCTCCTTTCATAGTTAAGGCCCCATTCACTACTCACTACTATAAGCCATCCGTGCCCGTATTGCGGCACGAGCACTGGCCGAGTGAATTCCATTGACGTGAATGGGTCTGCAATCTGCAAGATATGGATCGGGGTGGAGGCACGGATCGGGAGCACTTCCATGGGCTTTGGGGTCTGTGCCCCCGTCTCACAAAAGATAGGACATATCCTATCTTTTGCTATAGGATATATTCTATCTTCTGCTATAGGACATGTCCAATCGTTTGCTATAGGACAGGGCTGGCCAACCTGCGGCTCTCCAGCTGTTGCAAAACTACAACTCCCAGCATGCCTGAACAGCCTACAGCTATCAGCCTACAGCAGGGCATGGTGGGAATTGTAGTTTTACAACAGCTGGAGAGCCGCAGGTTGGCCAGCCCTGCTATAGGACATGTCCAATCTTTTGCTATAAGACATACCCCACCCTTTGCTTCAGGACACGTCCAATCTTCTGCTATAGGACATGTCCAATCTTCTGCTATAGGACACGTCCAATCTTCTGCTATAGGACATGTCCAATCTTCTGCTAAAGGACATGTCCAATCTTCTGCTATAGGACACGTCCAATCTTCTGCTATAGGACATGTCCAATCTTCTGCTATAGGACATGTCCAATCTTCTGCTATAGGACATGTCCAATCTTCTGCTATAGGACACGTCCAATCTTCTGCTATAGGACATGTCCAATCTTCTGCTAAAGGACATGTCCAATCTTCTGCTATAGGACATGTCCAATCTTCTGCTATAGGACATGTGCAATCTTCTGCTATAGGACATGTGCAATCTTCTGCTATAGGACATGTGCAATCTTCTGCTATAGGACATGTGCAATCTTTTGCCGTATATTGCAGATCACGGATCCATTCAAGTAAATGGGTCTGCGCCGGATTATGAGATTCACACAGCCCGTGCCTGTGCACTGCGGACCACAATTTGCGGTCCGCAGCACGAGCAGCTTACGTTCGTGTGAATAAGGCCTAAAGGAGTTCTAAAAATAGCCGAGCGGCTATTTCGGGAAGTCCCATAGCGGTGAATGGAGAGCATACGTCGCGGCCATTTCTTCTTTCGCTTCTATGGGACTGCCGGAAAAAGCAGAGAAAGCGATTAGTCATGTTTGAAACTCTCAAAGTGGTAAACGGGGGGTGGCTGCGCATGCGCAGCTGATCTCTGTTCTCATCGAGGATCCCAGATATAGGACCTACACCTCTACACCTACATCTAAGGGCTCGTTCACGCAAACGTTTTTTGCCTTCCGTATACGGGCCGTTTTTTGCATTCAGTATACCATCCGTATATGGAACCATTCATTTCAATGGGTCCGCAAGAAAAACGGAATGTAGTCCGTATGCATTCCGTTTCCGTATTTCCGTTTTTTACTTTCCGCTACATTTTGAGTCTTGTCCTATTATTGCCCGCAAATCACGTTTCGTGGCTCCATTCCAGTCAATTGGGCTGTAAAAAATGTCTTCCGTATCCGTTCCGTTTTTGCAGAAGCATCTATTGAAAGTTTTATGCCCAGCCCAATTTTTTTATGTACTTACTGTTAAAACATTATTAGATGCTTCCGTTTTCAATCCGCAAAAAACGGATCACAAACGGAAACCGTACAGAAACGGAACGGAAATGGAAACACTACTGAAACCAAAAACGGAAAAACGGACCGCAAAACCATACGGTCGTGTGAACGAGCCCTGAACGAACACTGAAGGCATATCCTAGAGATGTCCAAGGTGAGGATAACCCTTTAAATTCACGAAAGAAATGTCCCTTTAAAGGATGGAGGAGGCAGGGCCTGTTCATAGGTACGGCCATAGGTTAGACGTATGCTGATTTTCCCGTCCTATACTAAACGAGCTCTTCCGCGATCGAGACAGAGCGCAGACAACAATAGGGACGATTCACTAATATATTTCCAGAATGAAAATAAACATGTACTTTTCTAGTTTCCTATTATGTGATCTCTTAGGAACAGAAACTAAGTACCAGAAATGATCACATTAGCCTGCCGGAATACACTGGGGCTTTGCATTAAGCATGCATTTTATATTCCTAGTAACATTGTGCTGGAGGGCAGGCTAACCGCACGGAACTACAGGGAATCGTATGGAACTTATACAACATTTGTAGTCAGATGATCTTTCACGGATGCTGTCAAATATCTGCAATCCGCCCTCATTTGATGCGCCCGGTATAAGGTTTATATCCGGACGACTTCTGGACTATGTCGGGCTCCGCAGGCGTTAATTAAACTATAAATGGGACCATCCAATCTCTTTTTTTCGTGGGGAAGTGAGGGGTCCCCAAAAGTAATCTGATTAAGGGCTCATGCACACGGCCGTAAGTGTTTAACGGTCTGCAAATCGTGGATCCGCAAAACACGGATCCCGGCTGAGTGCACGCCGCCATGTTTTTTTTTAAAACCTCTGTAGAAATGTCCTATCCTTGTCTGCAAAATGGACAAGAATAGGACAAGTTCTATTTTTTTGCCGTGCCGCAGGACGGACTTGAGGACGCAGGTGTGCTGTCCACCGCCCCGTTGAGATCTGCAAACGACGCAGATTGGATGCGGACTGAAACTATGGCTGTTTGGACGAGGCCTAAGGATGTGCTACTGCACTTTACGATTGTAAAGGGCAGCAAGTATTACATTTCCCTGCAGTGCCCCCAGAGGAGAAAGGAGGCATAACATGGTGCTCCGGAAATCAATCGTCTGTGCGCGTAATCCATAAAGGGGTTGTGTCACGAAACAAAATATACTACATTTTTCAAATCAGCACCTGGGTCTGAATACTTTTGCAACTGCATGTAATTAAAAATTTTGCACAGCCAAGTGAGCTATTCAATAAAATGTATCTGTATAGCGCCGCCTGCTGTTTGTTCCTTTCCTTATTTTTTCTCCATCTCACTGAGCTGGTCGAACGCGTTCAGTTTAAATCTTCAACTGCTACCAGCCGTATGTCCTGTTAGAAAATGTGGCAGTTATAGGGACAGAGCTGCAGCAGAAAGGACACGCCACCCTGAGCTGCCAGGCCTTAAGGGGTTGTCTACTGTCTTCAGTAAGTGACATTTATTATGTAGAGGAAGTTAATACAAGCCACTTACTAATGTATTGTGATTGTCCATATTGCTTCCTTCACCGGCTGGATTCATTTTCCCATCACGTTATACACTGCTCGTTTCCATGGTACAGACCACCCTGTAATCCAGCAGTGGTGGTCGTGCTTGCACACTATAGGAAAGAGCATCAGCGTCTCTGGTGGCCGGGACCATGGGAGCGCACATAGGCTAGTGCTTTTACCTATAGTGTGCAAGCACGACCACTACTGATGGACTGCAGGGTGGTCGTAACCATGGAAACGAGCAGTGTATAATGTGATAGAAAAATGAATCTAGCCAGCAAAGGAGGCCATATGGATAATAACAATACATTAGTAGGTGGCTTGTATTACCTTGCTCTACATGATAAATGCCATGAGACAACCCCTTTAAAAGAATCTTCCAGAGCAATTGGAGCAATGAATGGGGAGATCTCTGGATCCATGTGAGGTACAGGGCCGGTTCTAGCTTTGTCCCTATAGGATGTCCTATTTTAATTTCTTATATTAATCATGGCATAACTCCTTTAAATCTCCGTGATCTCCACCCAGGGGACTTCCTTCGACTCCGTATAGACAGCAGATATCTTGATGTAGTTTACAATTATTCTGCCTTTGCTGGAAGAGAAATCAGCTCTCCGTACACCGACTTCCGGGGGGGCTCGTGTGCATCAACAGAAGCCAATCTGAACAAGCAGAGCTTCCGTGTAAGGCAGGGATGGGCAAACTGCGGCCCTCCAGCTGTTGTAAAACTACAACTCCCACCATGCCCTGCTGTAGACTGATAGCTGTAGTCTGTCGGGGGCATGCTGGGAGTTGTAGTTTTGCCACCGCTGGAGGGCCGCAGGTTGGGCATCCCTGGTGTAAGGCCTCCTGCACACAACCGTATGGTTTTGCGGTCCGTTTTAAACGGATCGTTTTTTCAGTTTTTGATTTCAGTAGCGTTTCCTTTCCGTTTCCATATGGTTTCCGTTTGTGATCCATTTTCTGCAGATCGCAAACGGAAACGGAAGCATGCAATAATGTTTTAACAGTAAGTACATTGAAAAATTGGCTGGGCATAAAATTTGCAATGGATGCTCCCGCCAAAACGGAACGGATACGGAAGACATACGGATGCATATCCGTATGGGTTCCGTTTTTTTTGCGTCCCCGTTGACTTGAATGGAGACATGGAATGTGATTTGCGCGCAATAATAGGACATGTTCTATCTTTGAACGGAAAAATGGAATGCATACGGACTACATTCCGTTTTTTTTGCGGACCCATTGAAATAAATGGTTCCGCATACGGACCGTATACGGAACTCGAAAAAACGGAACGTAAACAGAAAAAAAAGGCCTAAAGCACAACAGAGACAGGAGGAGGAGTTCAGACTACCTCAGATTCCCAGTAGAAATATCTTTTTTTTACAAAATAATGTTCTATGTTTTATTTTATCCTTATTTTCGCGGTGCGACGTGGTCACCTCGCAGTCCTCCGACTACTGGAGCACAGACACCTCCAAATACTCAGAATCCGGACACGACTGCCAGACTAAACTGAGCTTCTTTTACTATTAAAAAAATATTTGAGGTAAAGATCACATTCATTATTACACGTGTTTGGCGCTGGCAGTTTTCGTGCGATTTTTTCCAATCCAACGCCCCCATTTAGTAGAATAGATGGAGGGGGGCTATGATATTTTCCAAAGCCGCATGCTTCAGGCCTTTCCATTAATGAATATGATTGGGATATAAAGTATGACCTTTATGTTATAGTCTAGAGAACCAGACAGCCTTCAGAAAACATCAGATCATTAAGGCTGGCACGGATCCTCTGCAGGATTTGGGCCCAGTTCAAATCCCCGCTTCACTGGTGTAGAACTTAGTAATGGGTGGCAAAAGTCCAACCCAATTTCTCTTTCCCAGGTGTCAGTTCCATCATGATGCTGATCATGAAGGAAGTTTACTCCGGGGAAGTGTGGAGAAAAAAAGGGAAAAACCTGAATCTCGTGCAGCTTGTTACCCAGAATGCCGCCAGGAGACTCCGTGATTGATTAAGCCCCGTTCTCACCGATAAGTGTCGCGGGCGGCGCACAGCTGCTGTCACATAGACAGGCGGCCATTTTCATCAACAGCTTTGTTTTGCTACAGAATAAGTCAGATGTAGAAAGGTACAAGGGAGGAGATCGCCGGACAGACGATCCGAACACACTGCGATTTATGTTCACTAAAGCCGGCTTCCATAACATATCTAATATCTATCCATCCATCATCTATCTATCTCTCTATCTATCTAATATCTGTATGTCTATCTACAGTATTTATATCTCTTATCTATCTCATATACTGTATATCTATCCATGATATGTCTATCTATCTATGTATCTATCAATAGTATGCCTATCTATCTAATATATCTATCTACAGTATCTATCTATCTAGACGATCCAAACACACTGATTTATGTTCACTAAAGCCGGCTTTCATAACATATCTAATATCTATCTATCTCCTATCTCCTATCTATCTATCTATCTATCTATCTATCTATCTATCAATCATCTCATATATATCTAGTATCTCATATCTATCTATCTATCTATCTATCTATCTATCTATCATCTCATATCTATCATCTCATATCTATCATCTCATATCTATCTATCTTATATCTATCTAATATCTATCTATCTAATATCTATCTATCTATATATCTATCTATCTATCCAGGGGCGTAGCTAACGGCTCATGGGCTCTGGTGCAAGAGTTCAGCTTGGGCCCCCCTTCCCTCGGTGCTTTGTGTGTCTTCTTATGCGGCACAAGGGTCTTTGGGCCCCCTCAGGCTCCTGGGCCCGGTAGCGACTGCTACCCCTCCGCCCCCTATAGCTACCCCCATGTATCTATCTATCTATCTATCTCATATCTATCTATCTAGTATCTATCTATCTATCTATTTATCTATCTAATATAATATATATCCATAAGCGGTATATCTATCATCTATTTATCTAATATCTGTATGTTTATCTACAGTATCTATATCTATCTAATATATATATATACATAATGGTCCAGATTTATCATTAGCTAAAGTCACTTTAATGGAGTGAAAAAGTCGCAAAAAAATGCGCAATCGCAAGTGGGCGTGTCTTCTTATGTAAATAAATCTCTAGACAGATTTACTATTGCGACCATTTAAAAAGTCGGAAAAAAAAATGCTCAATTTCACTCCAGTGAGGACCGTGCTTATCTTATGCGACTTTTTAATAGAACATGCGACTTTTTTTGTAAAAAACGTGTGACTTTTGTAAAGCCGCTTACTGAAGGATAAACTGTTACCGTCAAACCACATTTATCACAGTATTAAAGGACCATTAATAAATCTGACTGAGCCAAAAGTGACTTTGGGCTTATGGAAAAGTGGAGTAAGATGGAAGTGTAATGATAAATCTGGCCCAATATGTCTATCTAATATCTGTATGTCTATCTACATTATCTATCTGTCTATCTGTCTATCAATAGTATGTCTATCTAGCTAGTATATCTATCTACAGTATCTATCTATCTATCTATCTATCTATCTATCTATCTATCTATCAATAGTATGTCTATCTATCTATCAATAGTATGTCTATCTACAGTATCTATCTATCTATCTATCTATCTACAGTATCTATCTATCTATCTATCTATCTATCTATCTATCTATCTATCAATAGTATGTCTATCTATCTATCAATAGTATGTCTATCTATCTAATATATCTATCTACAGTATCTATGTCTCTGTACTTAATATATCCATCACATATATATATCCATAATATGAAAGGCCTCATTGTGTTGGGCTAAAAACCCTGCATTTGGGGTGAATAAAGCGCGTCCACCACCCTTTCACCACTTGTGGAGCGCTGCCTCAGCCTAGGGTGTGACCAGGGACTGTAACCATCGAGCGTCGCTGTCTGTAACTGTCAAGCAGTGCACATAATAGGGGATGCTGGGTTAAAGTCTCCATGGGCAGCTACAATGGCAGCCGTAGTGGCGGGGGCGCTCTTTAATATTACAAGTCTGTTAGAGATTTCACTAACTTGCCTGAGATTGTATTTTATCTGTTGATGAAGCCAGGTGATGCTATAAAGTTATACAGCCCCCAGCAGCAGCACCGCATCCCCCTCCCCCTAAGACCAGCACTATATAATATCTTTTTATTCAATTGCTTTATTGGTTGCAGGAATTTGGACACCTGAAGGTATAATTTGCTGCTGCCACTGCGCTCATTAACTCTTCACTGAATATTTTAACATGTAATATGCAGATTTCAGCTTATAACATGTGGATCGGGGAAAAACTCTGTCACTGGTGATGCAAATAGTCATCCCTCTATATCTAAAAAAGTAAATATTATAGCCAAGATATGAGCATCACCATGTTCACCAGCCAGTACTTCATCCTGTGCATCCTCCTGTACTTCATCCTGTGCATCCTCCTGTACTCCATCCTGTGCATCATCCTGTACTTCATCCTGTGCATCCTCCTGTACTTCATCCTGTGCATCCTCCTGTACTTCATCCTGTGCATCCTCCTGTACTTCATCCTGTGCATCCTCCTGTACTTCATCCTGTGCATCCTCCTGTACTCCATCCTGTGCATCAGCCTGCACTTCATCCTGTGCATCATCTTGTACTTCATCCTGTGCATCAGCCTGCACTTCATCTTGTGCATCAGCCTGCACTTCATCCTGTACTTCATCATATACTTCGTCCTGTGCATCATCCTATACTACATCTTGTGCATCAGCCTGCTCTCCATCCTGTGCATCATCCTGAACTTCATCCTGTAATTCATCCCGAGCATCATTATATACTTCATTCAGAGCATCATTCTGTGCATCATCTTGTACTTTACCCTGAGCATTATCATGTACTTCATCCTGTGCATCACCCTATGCATCATCCTGTACTTCATCCTGCGTATTATCCTGTACTTCAGCCTGTGCATCATCCTGAATTTCAACCTGTACTTACTGCTGTGTATTATCCTGTGTTTAATCCGGTGCTTCATCTTGTCCATATTCCTGTGCTTCATCATGCGCATCATCAAATATGGTGGCTCAGTGGTAAGCACTGTTGCCTTGCAGTGTTGGGTTCAGGGGCAGCCTATGCCTGGTGTTTACATGTTCACCCTGTGTTTATGGGGAGGCAATTCCAGTTTCTCTCCAAAAAAAGGTTTATTTGTAATTCAGATTGTGCGCCCCAGTGAGGACCAGTACTGATGTGAATGATGGCAATCTCTGTACAGCACTACAGAATATGTTGGCACTATGTAAATGAATAAAACAGAATATGGCAGCATGCTTCATCTGTCGTGACAATCATCGCTGTTTTAGGGGGTGGCATTGCCCATGGCCTAGGTTTTCTAGGGGTCCTCAAGCAATGAAGCAAAATCAGATTGTTCACTTAGGCAGTATATTCGAGCAGATTTTGGCATGTATTCTGCAGTCAAAACCACGACCCATTGTTTGCAGTGGGAATCCTGTGGATAGGTGATAAGCTGTGATCATGGGACGACCCATTTAAAGGGGTTGTCTCATCATGGACAATGGGGGCATATCACTAAGATATTCCGCCATTGTCTTATAGGTGTGGGTCGCACCGCTGGGACCTACATCTATATCTAGAATGGAGCCCCGCAAGGTGGTGGCCAGACTGGAGTCCCCCATAGAAGTGAATGGGAGCGTACTGCACATGTGAGGCCCCCGCTCCCATTCATTTCTATGGGGTCGACAGAAATAGCCGAGCCAGCGCTCGGCTATTTTCACTGGCCCCATAGAAGATGAATGGAGGGCGGCTGCGCAGGCGCCGTGCGCCCTCCTTCACTTGCGGGGCTCCGTTCTAGATATAGGTGCGGGTCCCAGAGGTGGGACCCATACCTATAAGACAATGGGGGAATATCCTAGCGATATGCCCCCATTGTCCATGATGAGACAACCCCTTTAATCACAGCCCTACCGTCTGCTCTGTATTGTTCGATAGGGCAGCATTTCTCGGCATCTACATGTAGTACTGAACACTGTATGGGAGTGTCATTTTGTGGCATCGTATGGCGCCATTAAATACTGAATTGCAGTTTCACTTGGGTGTTGCATGTCCACATTCTGTGGGCGAATTACGGCAGTATTATGTGTCCACTATATGGCGGTATTATTTTCATACTGTACAACGCTATTATTAAGGCATTGTACACCACTATTATCGCACAAGAAAGGTGGTGGACTAAAACATTTGTAGAGTGTAAGCCACCCTGGCTGAATATTGTGTATATATATACACACTGTATATGATTTCCACATTCTGCTATGTTAACCACACGTTCTTCAGCATAGTCCATATGGAACTGGTAAGCATGAAATAACTGGCGTTATGGACTGACATGTAGCTTCTTCTATTGACAGATAAATCAGAGAGGACTTCATATACGTGTTTCGGGAGAGACTCAGAGATACAGGGCTGCCATCAGGTAAGACAGATCACTTTATATAAATCCCGCTATATGGTGGCCGTGCATTACTGTGCTGTTTCCACTCGTGTACACACATGTCATGCTCTTCTTTAAAAATGTATGTGAGTGCACTGTCAAATAGTATCCACACCCATGTAGCAACATGAACCACGTTCTGCCATACAAGAGGCAGGGTGGACTTTGCAATGGTAGAGCTGGATCACCACTCTATCGCTTCTCTGGTGGCGCCAAGTACAGCGCTTGGCTATCTCTGTCAGTCCCACAGAAGTGCCCTGAGTGGTGGTTATTCATGCGCATCACACCCCAAAAACATAGGAGGCTTGGAGATCCCATTCTCCTAATGGATGGGGATCCCAAGCGATTATAAACCTCTGGAACGAGCACCTATATAGTGGCCACAATGGATGGAGAGTTGGCCTGCGTGGCTCTCTCCATTCACTTCTAAAGGGGCTTCTGCGTGTTTAATATTGCTATCCACAGTATAGGTCATTTACAGATGATCTGTGGGGGTCAGCTGTTTGAAGAGGCCGTGGTACCAATCACAGTGCCATCCATTGAATAGCGGTTGGGTTTGGTATTGCAACCAAGGCACATTCACTTGGATAGGACTGAGCTGTAGATAGATCTTGTGACTGATGTACGTGACATCACTGGCCTAGAAATAGGCTGCAGTTCTCAGTGGAGTGCAGCAGCCTCTTCAAACAGCTGATCAGTGGTGGTGCCTGGAGTTGGACCGGCACCGATCCGATATCAATGACCTTTCCTCAGGGTAGGCCATCAATATTAGAACACCAGGGCAACCCCTTTAAGCAAAACAGGACATTTCCATAAGAGTCCATTCACACGTCCGCAAGTGTTTTGCGGTCCACAAATTGCGGATCCGCAAAACACAGACACCGGCCATGTGGTCTGCGGACAAGAATAGGCCATGTTCTATTTTTTTGCGGTGCCGCGGAACGGAAGTCCAGATGCAGACAGCGCACTGTGTACTGTCCGCATCTTTTGCGGCCCAATTGAAAATGAATGGGTCCGCACCCGTTCCGCAAAATTGCAGAGCGGATGCAGACCCATTTTGCGGATGTGTGAATGGCCCCCTAATGAGAGTATGTGTACTAGGACAGGACATGAGCGCTTCCCCAACCTTTCCATTAACCTTGAAACCAATTCGATCTGATGCCCCTTTTTCCAGGGGCCTCACAGCAACCGCATAATTGACTATATGGTTTGTAAGTCGCGGCCTTGGTAGCCACTCTTTGACTGCCTGCCCAGCAGGGGGCGGTATACTAAAAAAACATTATCCTTACCAAGAATCGGGGTCTCCTAGAAACACCCATTGTCTTAGCCTTGCACATCAGGCATAATATACTCTATACCAGGGGTCAGCACTCCAGCTGTTGTGAAACTACAATTCCCAGCATGCTCCATTCATTCTATGGGGGTTCTGAGAAGAGCAGAGCAAGTATGCATGCTGGGAGTTGTAGTTTCACAACAGCCGGAGGTTGCCCACCTCTGCTGTACACAAACAGATCAAATGGGGACAGTTCCCATTTAAAAGACTAAGGGAACCTTGTCCGGACTGAACAATGAATTCCAAAGCAAAAAAACTCCAAATCGGTCAAATGGCGCATCTTCAGTTTTGTATGACGAAGGCCATGTAGTCAAAGGATAAAAATGTCTGCGGAAAACTGATTTGTTGTTCTTTTTTTTTTTTGTCTTTCAATTGTTTTTGGCTTAACGTCAAGGCCAACAGGCTCAATGCAGAACCCTCTCGAGGGATGTCTGATGCCTGAAAAACTAAGAATATTTCCATGAAACGGTAAAATGTCAAAGCCGCGGCTCCGCTCCCCGGGCCCCGCTCTCTCGCTGTAGTGGAAGTTCTGTTTGCTCGAGTCTTTACATGCTCGTAACTCTTTGTCGCAACTCATCCTACATCCTTTCGAGACAATGACACTATTAAAATATGTAGTTTTTTTATGGGCTTTTATGCTTTTTTTTTTTGCTTTGAATTGGCAGTTGCACACGAGTGTTATGTTGTTTGTCCCCATTTATGAAAATACTACCCACATGCACATGTTTGGCAGTGATGTGGAACATAAGCTATTATCAAAATACCTCATTGTATGTAGTTTATTGAGGAGAAGAAGAATGAAGGCATAAAGGAATATAATCCTTCTGCGCCGAGTGTTTCCGTAGATCGGCGTTTGAGAGAGTTTACAAATGTCAATTACTGCAGAAAACCTAATGTGACGGTAAAACATGCGCTATATACCGGTTCATATACTGACCTTGAGGTGCAGATTGGGACGTTTCATCGGCCGGGGAGGAAATCAATACATGAAAGCTCTTCTGGAATGTCCCAGAGATTCCCATAAAAATGGAGCAGAGGGCTTCCTCGCAGATGATCCTGGGTTCATTGGTGGCAGCGGGGTCCCTGTTGTCCGCACAGTAGTATATGTATGTATGAATAGACGGGCACGTATGAGCCTCAATACTATGCGAGCAGCAAGCTCAAATCACAGTCCCTGATGCCATAATTAAGCTACCAATGCTGTAATAACCGCCCCGGGAAACAGGAAGGCTCCTGTCTAGCCAGTTTAAAGGGCACACTGTTATTAATTTGGGGGCTTTATGACTATTAGGGAGGCACTGCGACTAGCACTGTTATAAGAGCATTGTCATGGAGGCACTATTATGAGGCCACTGTATTGATATGACCTGTTACATGTGCTCTTGGCAGCTGAAGGCATCTGTGTTGGTCCCATGTTCATATGTGCCCGCATTGCTGAGAAAAATGAGGTAGTATTATATTCAAATGAGCCTCTAGGAGCAACAGGGGCGTTACCATTACACCTAAAGGATCAGCTCTCTCTGCAAGTGCCGCGCCCTCTGCACTGTCATTGATAAGGCCTGGTGTGATGATGTTTCTACTGCCTGGACCTGTCAAAGTAGAGAGGGCGTGGCAGTTGCAGAGAGAGCTGAGCCTCTAGGTGTAATGGCAACGCCCCCAATGCTCCTAGAAACATCATTTTTCTCAGCAATGAGGACACATATGAACATGGGACCAACACAGATGCCTTCAGCTGCCAAGCGCACATGTAACAGGTCAGCCAGTGTCAAAGGGACAAATCTGCTGACAGATGCCCTTTAAGAGGTGAATTCAATGCTACTTTAGGCAAAGAACTTCTAATTTTGGGTAATAAAATCTTGCATGGAAAAACGTACTAATAGTAGATTAATCACATTATTTCAGTTTAGTTTCCATTTCTGCACATGGTATAAATAGAAGTAAGGTGGTGACTACATAAGAGTAGGATCGCCGCGTCACGCACAAGTCCTATCAGTACAATAAATGATTTCTATTTATACACACAACTGGGGGCTACTTCATAAATCTGCACCTTGATCATTTTTATATCATTATCTGTGGTGCCCGACACCCGGTGTGGCAGAGAGCAGAGAAGACAGGAGTGGGGGAAGAGGCCGCCGGATGGTGGTAGTAATCCTCACGGTGGCAATCCCTCCTTCGGCGCTCTCTGGAGTTGTGCATTGTGCAATTGTAAATGGAGCAGTGCACCCTTTTTTCCATTGGGGTATACCTTGACGATGTTGTGGTCTCCTGTCTGGTGGTGGTTTGGGGTGCTCTTGATGTCGGTGGGTGCTTTGGGGTGCAAGGCAGGAGCCAATGTCAGGCTGAGACAACGCAAGTGCAAGCAAAGATGAACAGGTCTTCACTGGCAAATAAGGTTCCAATACAGTACTCACAGTCTTTGGCGTACACGGACCGGTAGATCTTGAACACAGTTTTGCAATTTCCATAGATCTTCCAGTTTCACAAGTTGCAAAGATGGTTAACAGGCCATGCTATTGTCTCTAAATTAATTGTCCAATACTGCACATTCAGGCATCTAGACATCAGGGTGCAACACTTCTTTTGCTGCTTTCTGCATGTCACGTTCTCTTTCTTCAATTAAGTGCTCACATTGTGGCACCACAAATTTCCCACCGTTGGGTGTAGTTCCTAGCAGATGCTTGGTCTGCCTCCAAAGTATGTCCAGTCTCCTGAAGCCTTACATCTCCTGGACAACTTTTCTGTGGAGTCCAAAACTTTCTCAGACCAATTATCTCCACAGTCTATTTAGCACGCACCTCCTCTTAAAACTGGAATGCTCTAAAAATGTTCTGTCTCTCACTGGCTGCTGGTTCTGTACCCAGGACTATTCTCTGCTTGCTGTCTCACACCACACTGACTTTACTCCTCCCCATGGGGAAGGTGAAACAGCCCCACCTAGCAATGGTAACTAAAGGCCTGTTAACCCCGCCTGGCGCGCACACACACACAGGGAATGCAAGAAATTAAAACAAACCTTTTAACCCTTAAGCAGTGGAAGACTGCACATTTCCAAGGCATTGAACATATATAAGAATATAATACATTTACATACAAAGTTAAGTCAATTTGTAAATACATTATATTATCCTGTACTGATCCGGAGTTACATCCTGCAATATATTCCAGAGCTGCACTCACTATTCTGCTGGTGCAGTCACTGTGTACAGACATTATATTACTTATCCTGTACTGATCCTGACTTATGTCCTGTATTATACTCCAGAGCTGTACTCACTATTCGACCGATGCAGTCGCTGTGCACATACATTACATTACTGTTCCTGAATTACAACCTGTATTATACTTCGGAGCTGCACTCACTATACTGCTAGTGGAGGTTCTGTGTACATACCTCATGCACACGGCAATTTGCGGTCCCCAATGCATGGGCAACGTCCGTGCGGTGGCCAGGACAGATTGAGACCAATTCAACTTGCATGGGTCGTGATCTGTCTGCACCGCAAAAAAAAAAAAAAACATGTTCTATTTTTTGAGGTGCGGAGGCACGGACAGAAACACCACGGAAGCACAGTGCTTCCGTGGGGTTCCGTGCCTCCGTTCCGCACCACAGCTCTGGATTGCGGATACATTCAAGTGAAAGCGTCCGCATCCGTGATGAGTGGAGCACATGGCCGGTGCCCGAATATTGTGGACCCACTGTTTGCGGGCTGCAATACGGCCACAGCTGGGCAACGGCAATATGCATGAGGCCTCATCTTGTACTGATCCTGAATTACATCCTGTAATATACTCCAGAGCTGTACTCACTATACTGTTGGTGGAGTCACTATGTACATACATTACTTATCCTGTACTGATCCTGAGTTATATCTTGTATTATACTACAGAGCTGCACTCACTATTCTGCTGGTGGAGTCACTGTGTACATACATTACTTATCCTATACTGATCCTGAGTTACATCCTGTATTATACTCCAGAGCTGCGCTCACTATTCTGCTGGTGGAGTCACTGTGTACATACATTACATTACTTATCCTGTACTGATCCTGAGTTACATCCTGTATTATACTCCAGAGCTGTACTCATTCTTCTGTTGGTGAAGTCACTGTGTACATACATTTTGGGTTTTTATGGCATGAGGAAAATCAATGTTCATTTTCCAAAAAAAGCGCTACTCTTAATAGAACTGAGCTGCAATACCAGATACAACCACAGACAGGGGAGGCACTGTTTCTGGGGAAAAGAAATCAGACTTTTTTTTCCTTAAAAAATCCTTTAAGGATTTTAGAATTCACTTTAATCTTCTATACATGAAAATGAAGGCTTCAGCTTTAATGATGAAAGGATCTCTTTAAATATCCAGTTAATTAGGATTGATATTAGTGCATGGTATTCGGCAGATGCGTTAAGTGTGATAATTGCTTTTACTTCCCAGGTGTTCATTAGCTAAGCAAGGTCAAGATGTTTTGTATGTTTCCATGTATTTAGATATGTGTTATCTTTTCACATTTGTTACGTTCTTGCATATTTTTTTTTTATCCGGTTTCTTGTGCAGATCTGTTTGGAGAAGCAAAATAAAGCACCTGGTGATAATGGCGCCAGGCGATATCATACCACCTCTCACCTTGGCACTGCACCGCGCACCTGGAGGTTATGATAACCACTCGCCCTATAGGCGCTGTCACAGGAAGTGCTAATCTTTTTCTCTTAGCCAACTTTTAATTAGAAGTAAAACTTTGTAAAACTTAAGAGAAACATCTATAAATACCGTTGTTAGGGGTCACCAACTTAGGATCTGAAGCTGACCTGCGCATTTCCACTCAAATATACTGTATAAATATAGACAGGGGCAAAAGCAAGATTTAAAGGGAGTTTCTAAGCATGTTGGCACCCAAGACAGCAAAACTACCGCCTTCACTGAAACTTTTGCTCAATTTGCAAACGTTTTATTTGTACAACACCAAGCATTGTTCATGGGGTGGTTAATGATTTCCTGTTATATCATTGGTGGTCTAGAGTGGCTTAGTGGTTAATATCTAGTACCTTTGGTGGTCGACAGTAGCTTATTGGTTAATACCTAGTATTCCTGGTGGTCTAGAGTGGCATAGGGGATAATACCTAGTATTTCTGGTGGTCTAGAGTGGCTTAGTGGTTAATACCTAGTATTCCTGTGGTCTAGAGTGGCTTAGTGGTTAATACCTAGTATTCCTGGTGGTCTAGCGTGGCTTAGTGGTTAAGAACATTTGCCGCCCTACTGCTTTAGCTATGTCTGCACTTCTGCTCCTAGGAGTGACAGACAGTTGTCTGCTAAGGCCCTGCCTTCCTCCTTCTTCCACTGTTGACAGATCTTCAAATTATCCGGCAGCAGCACTAAGGTGAAACAATCAACGCAACATTTTCTATGTGAAGTGCAGAATGCTCCCTCCTTCTCGACACCCTAGGCACGTGCCCTCACGTCCCTTGCTGCAAATACAGCCCTGCTGGGGTATACTTACCACAGGTTGCAACCTTTGGATCCAGGGTGATGACTGGTATAATTTTATAACCATTTTTCAGTTTAGTTTAGCAAGGTTATGAGTTAAATAGCTAATATCCTTGGAGGTCTAGAGTAGTTGAAGAGGGTGGCCGACGAACAACATTAATACCAATCTAGGATAGGTGATAAAAGGATCACTGTTGAGGGTCTGGCTACAAGGACTTTCACATCATCGTGGAGGTCCCAGCAGTTAAACCCCCAGAAGGTCACACATTTATCACTCCCTTTAAGTGGTTAGCACGTAATATTACATAACCAACATAATTGTAAATCTGCCTTTAATATATACCGTAATACTCACCCTAAGGCCTCAGGAAACCAAGGCCCTGTGCTATGGAATAAAAGTGCCCCCATTTGGTACCTCTATACGCCACCGTATTTCGGAGATATTCTCCCAAGAAGCAGTGTATGTGATTGGAGGCATGCCCAGGAAGATTATGTGCCCATAGTTTCTATGGCTGCTAAATTAAGCCTCTGGCTTTCTTTCCATATAGACATAACAGCCTTGCTTTATATTACCGCTCAGCTACATTATACTTGGGTTGTGCCGCCACGCCATCTGAGCACACGTTTGGCTATAGACGAAGGCTAATGCTGAGCAAAAGTAGCTTTTTAATCTGTTTACCTTCTAAATAGCATTGAGAAGACAAACACTGGTTTGAAAGTCTGGTTTATTTTACTATTGGACCTTTGAATCCCATTTTAGATTGTTCATCCGGACCCCCGATCTGCTGACTGTGTTACTTATCATCCCGCAAAACGAATGGGAACAGTCAGTGCCAAATCTTATTTTACATAAATGAAACTTCATAATGTAATTGAGCTTAAAAAACAAAGAAATGACCCCCTTAGCATGTATTATACTCCCTTTACTGTAGAGAAGCCAGATGTTAATCACTACTTTTGTGGTACTTTGCTTTTTTTTTTAATTTTTTTTTCTTATTTCTCACTAACAAAGTTTTCTGAGTAGAATAATATCATAGACATAAGGTCAAAAATTTTAGCTGACTCGAAGGCGTTGGAGAAGAGTGTTTAGGCACTTTAAAGGGATTCTGTCACCATGTTACAGCATATATAGATGCGGACATGCACGGCTAGATCACCGCTAGCATGTCCGCACTATATGTGTGCCATAGCGCTGTGCTTCTTTATTGACTGTAAAAAATGATTTTATTAATATGTAAATTAGGGAGTCAAGGTGCCCAGGGGGGCGGTACGAACCTTTCCTGTGCCCAGCCATGCCCCCTGTGAAGGAGCCCAGCACCGCCTCCGTGCTGACAGTTAGAGCGCTGTAAGTCTCGCGATGCGCGAGAACGCGCATGCCCAGTTCCTTCCCTGAGGCTGATGCCAGCACAGGGAAGGAACACTATGTCAGAACTGGGCATGCGCGATCTCGCGCATCGCGAGACTTACAGCGCTCTAACTGTCAGCACGGATGAGAATGATACAACGGAGGCGGTGCTGGGCTCCTTCACAGGGGGCATGGCTGGGCACAGGAAAGGTTCGTACCGCCCCCCTGGGCACCTTGACTCCCTAATTTACATATTAATAAAATCATTTTTTACAGTCAATAAAGAAGCGCAGCGCTATGGCACACATATAGTGCAGACATGCTAGCGGCGATCTAGCCGTGCATGTCCGCATCTATATATGCTGTAACATGGTGACAGAATCACTTTAATTTTCCGGTTTAAACCCCCTCTTTTTATACACCCCATTAGGGAATTCAGAGTTAACAGAGAGGGAGATCCTCTGTTCAGGGTGTCCTGTTCTGGAGGTCCTGTCCTGCATTACATAGACATGACATTGATTTGAATGGGCACTGTGTAATACCTCATTTCCCCTGTGGTGGCGCTGCAGGGAAATTCCATACAGATCACAGCTGATCACTGTTGGGGGACACTTTGTGATTAACTTAATATCAAGGGACCATTCTGACAAGTGGTGATTGTCCATAGCAGAATGACACAGCTAATCTGATTTTGGGAAAGCTGGGTGACAACCCATACGGCCATCATAACTGCTTTTATAGAGTTCTGAGCGGCAAATCTGCGCAGTCATGCAATGATATTAAAATAAAGAACGTATCACTGCACAGCAAGGCACATTTGTCTTTGAGGGGTCTTGTAAAGCTCCACGCCAACCCCTTATTTTTAATTGAAACTGTTCTTCTTTAGAAGAAAATGTAATATATTAATGAACAAGAACACATTTATATTTATGCTGCTGGGGTGCATTAACATACATTTTTGGTCATTAAGTAGATTTTTCTAAAATCACAGTAGAATCACAGAAAATTTTACAAAAATGTTTAATTTTATGGTGAATACTGTGGCAAAAAATATTAACAAAAACAAAAAATGGAAAATAATAAGAACACATAACAATATGCAACAGCAATATCCAAACATAGGCCTATTTTTTTAATAAATTCATAAAGTATGTGATGAAAAGTTAGGGCCTGATTCATCCAGTGCTTGGCTGGTCTTGATCGGGCCTGCACCACTGAAGGAGGCACTTCATTTATGATGAGGCGCAGACCTCCGGCAGTCCATGCGTCATACTAAAATCTACTCCAGCTCATAGCTTGCATAGATGTCAGTCATCATTTACATCAGTAAATGAAAAATGTGCTGGGGCCTGTGGCCCCATCCACACTCCACCCTTGCCATACCACCATTTTGGAAACTGGCAAAGGCAGCGCAAAAACAGAAGTTGTGAGTAGGTTTAGTTGCAATGGTGTTTACAGAAGTCCCTAAACCTTGTTTTGTGACTTTTTAATGCCAAAAACACTGTGTATTCTGAGATTTTAAAAAAGTATTCCGAGGTAAAACATCAGGATCCTGAGATAAAAAAGTATCTTTTTGAGATAAAAAAGAAAAGTCAGAATTCTAAGATAAAAAGTTGAAAATATATATGAAAATATAACTTGAGATAAAAAGTCTGATTTCTGTGATTAAAAAAAGTAAGAATTCTGAGATAAAAAGTCAGTGAGAATCTCACTCTGAATTCCGATGTTAGGAAACAACTGAATTCTAAGAAAAAAGTCAAGAGTCTGATAAAAAACTGAATTTTGAGATGAAAAAAAACCCTGTGAATTCTGACATCGGAATTCAGAATTCTCAGATAAAATATCAGAACTCTGAGGTAAACTGTCAGAATTCTAAAATTAACACCTAAATTCTTAGATAACATGTCAGAATTATGTGATTATAAAATCAGAATTATGAGTATAAAAAAAAAAATCTAAATTCTAACATAAAAATTCACAATTCTGTGATAAAAATCAGATCTCCTCGATAAGATCAGAATACTGAGATAAAATATCTGAGATAAAAGCTCAGAATTCTCAAATTTTAAAGTCGGCATTTCAAGATTACAAAAAGACAGAATTCTGAGATAAAAAACTGAATTCTGTTATCTCACAATTCTGGTGTTTCATTTCCGAACTTCTACTTTTCAGAATTCTGACTTTTTAACTAAGAAATCAGAATTTTATCACTGATTTCAGCTTATTTTTTTTCATTCAGCCCTCATGCACACAACCCTATATTGGGTACGCGTCCGATCCGCATTTTTTTGGGATCAGCATTCATTTCTATGGGTCCGCAAATAAGGTAGCCGGCACGCAACGTCATCTGTGTGCCGTCTGCATCTGTGTGGTGATTCCGCAACATGTCCGTTTCTTGCCCATTTTGCGGACGAGAATGTGAATTTCTATGAAGAAATTGAGGACTGCACATAGACTGCATCCTTATTTTACGGGTTCATGGTTCCGTCAAACGAATGCGGTTGTGTGCACAAGGCCTTACATTAGGCTATAATATATTTTTCGCCGCAGGGCTTTTTGTTTTATACATTTCCACCACAATGAGAAGAATAAAACATGTAACCTACTTCTTTATTCTATGCCTTTTTTTATTTTACCGCAGCCAAAAGCAAATAAAAATAGGATCTGACAAACCAGGTGCACATTGGTTTATTATAAGCAATAGGAATAATTACCCAGATAATTAAAGAGATCTCTAAATTCACGTGTTTACTTGCTACTTGACTGTTTAAATTACTACAAAGATATTAAAGTCAAATGTCGCTGAGGATCTCATAGGCATATTAATATTTAGTATTTGTGCCATCAATTAAAATATGTGGCAAAGACGGGGTGTCAGCTCCTGGAAGGCTGTGCAGGCAGGATCGTCTGAGGGTGCAGTGGACTGGAAACAATTCCGCTTAGGAACATTATATAACGCAGCCGATGACTATTATTATCCTTGTGCGCAGATGATGTGTACATGTTGCTATTACTCCCTATATAATTTATGCTGTAAACATGAAATGTATAACTTGACCCTTTGTGAACGGAAAGCTTTTATCCCAATTTTGGCTTGCGTGCAATTAAATGGAATCAATCCTCCCCTATGATGTCACCGCGGAGGGTATCTCAGCGCCCAGTGTCGGCAAACAAGCGCAATAATTGCCCATGCATTGGTAATTGAAGGTGCCGCTTATCACATTTTACTGCTACTTTATGGTACGGGCAGCAGGTCCTGATGTTTGTTCCCCCTCTTCATACCTACGTGCACACGTTGCAGATTATGCCCGGCTTTTCCGTGCGTAAAGTGTATGAGATTAGACAAACCTCGTGTACACTTTG
Organism: Bufotes viridis; assembly: GCA_033119425.1. Taxonomy (NCBI): domain Eukaryota; kingdom Metazoa; phylum Chordata; class Amphibia; order Anura; family Bufonidae; genus Bufotes; species Bufotes viridis. The sequence goes on from CM065589.1 coordinate 30,267,608, forward strand.
CTTCTTCGTTCCGTGCAGAAATTGGCCTGCCGTGCGGGTTCGAAAATCTTCAGCATGTCAATTCTTTGTGTGGATTTCACCCTTTTCAATGCAAGGGTGAGATTTGCGGCATAACCGCATCAGTTCCACTCGTTACTTACGGTTTTTGGTTGTAATTTGGTGTGGAAATGCACTGAAATCCACACCAAAATGTGGACTTTCAGCAGGACAGCCCCCACCTGTGTGCAGATAGTCTCAGGGTAAATGCCAATGGCAGTATAGCTTAAAGGGGTTCTGCAGTTCGTTTAAACTGATGATCTATCCTCTGGATAGATCATCACCATCTGATCGGCGGCAGTCCGAAATCCGGGACCCCCGACGATCAGCTGTTTGAGAAGGCAGCGGCGCTCCAGGAGTTGTTCTCATTGTTTACCGCTGGCCCAGGAGCGCCGCAGCCTTCTCATTGTTTACCGCTGGCCCAGGAGCGCCGCTACCTTCTCAAACAGCTGATCGGCGGGGGTCCCGGGTGTCGGACTGCCGCCAATCAGATGCTGATGATCTATCCAGAGGAGAGATCATCAGTTTCAACAAACTGCAGAACCCCTTTAAGTGGATTTTCCGCATGGATTATAGTACTGTTTTTGCTGCGTTTCCACACCAAATCAGCACCAGATTTGGCATGAATTTGTGCAAGATCTTACCCATTGTATTGCATTCCGTACTAAATATCTGCACAAACAACTGACATGCTGTAGATTCTCCTCACTGAACATGTCTACACTGCGTAGAAGAGATTTTAAAATCTCATCTACTTAGCTGGTACTGTATTAAGGCTTATGCACACAAATGTGTGCCGCTTGTTTTGTGCATTGAGGAGTGCAAATTGCGGTCCCCAATGCACGGGCACCGTCCATGTGGCTGGCGCAGATGGGTGCAGACCAATTGAATTTGAATGAGTCTTTGATCCGTCCACATCGCAAATAATAGAACATATTATATTTTTTTGCGGTGAGGAGGCACGGACCGAAATGCCACAGAAGCACTACTGCTGCTGTGGCATTTTGGTCCGTGCCTCCGCTCCGTGCCTCTGCACTGTATCATCTGGACTGCAGACCCATTCAAGTGAATGGGTCCACATCCATGATATGGTGCACAAACTGCCAATGCCCGTGACAAAATCCCCGTATCAGTTTGTTGCCGATTTGACCCAGAATTGCACTGAAGATCCGCATGAAAAAATTGGTGTGCTATAGATTTCAAAATCCTCACCGCAGGTCAATTTCTGCATGGAAAACTTCCACGCCATGAAGATGAGTTTTTTAAAATCTCATCTACTTTGCTGGTACTGTATTACGCTGTGGATTTTCTGCATGAAAAAACGCCCAGAAAATCTGTGCGTGATACGCACTGTGGGCGTGTGGCCTTAGTATGAACCCTTAGTCCCATTCCACACAACCTTTGCAAGTAACTAAGTTTCTCTGAAGAGGAGAGTCCGACACATGTTGCTACCACCTAATTTTAAAAAGTATTGGACTAAAGTGGGTCGGGCCCCTCTCCCCTAGCGCCCCATAGCAGCCAAGCAGTCTCGCTCTACGCTCTTAATTATCAGAAGTCAATGGGTTCATCAGGATTTGTCAGGCCCTTTTTGAAAACACATCCAGTTGTCCTTAGCGGAAGCCAAAATACTAATGCGAACGGAGCCTTACTTTTTGAACTATTGTAACTTTTCCTCAATTTTTTGCCTTAAACCCATTTCTACATATGACACCTCAGATGGACGTACTGAGAGGGTATCATATGAACACCAGGAGGAGCCATAACAAGAATGTAACAACAATATCTGAACACAGAAGATTTCTTTTTTTCAATAAATCCAATCGGAAATTTGGTAAATTAGTATTTAATCTTGTTACAATCCATGTAACTAAGGACCCATGCATAATTAGGAAGATTTGCCATTTGGCAGTCTAAGAAAACCTGGGGGCACAACACCCCTCTGGGAGTTGCAATCGCCATCACTAGTTTTCCAATAAGTATAACCCCAAAAAATTATTTCCAATTTTTACTTTGGTATTGGATCTTGAATTGATGGCGTATAGAGGGGGTTATCCCTCTCCCTCCAAGTTACCGCTGACGTCTACTCTTCGTGGAGGGAGATAACGCACTTGAGGGAGTTCCCCCAGCTTCCTGAACAAAGGATGAGCTTATAGGTAGCTGACTGGCTGAGTAAAGGGTGTATTAGACAGCCCGAGTTTGCAGGCGATTGCCAGGAAGGAAACTGTGGCAGTATTACACTGCCAGATGATCGCTAACGAGCGTTACTACAACTGCTTGTTAGCGATCTTCTGGCACAAAATCTGCCAGTGTAATACAAGCTTAAGTAAGTTTGGATTGTGCTGTGATAGAGCTGCTAATTTTGATTATTTTATCTTTTTATGCCATTCTGAGCAAGATTAAAAAAAATGTTGCCCACCCCAACTTTTTTTTTTTTTTGCTCTAATTACTGAAATCTTGCTTAAGCTTCAAAATTGTCTTAGGTCCTCATTGTGTTAGGGCTATATCCTGAGTGTGTTTTCTGCAAGCAGGAAGCACAGAACATAAACCTGAATCTAAATTTTTCAACACTTCTACAACACCTTCCTGGAAGCCAGGGGTGCATTTATTGGTGATACATTTCTATGCCAGCCTGTGTCTGTACGCACGCTAAACACATCACAGCAGGAACAAGGGGCAGCACTAGACGCTGTGTGGGGTGCATGCATTATATAACACTTTTTATGAGCATGCTGTATTGAACTGATATTCTGAGCACTATATGGCACCACTTTTCTGCTCATTGTGTGACACTATATATCTGTGCACTGCCTCACAACCTGGAATTAACATGGAGTGTTTGAGGATTTGTATTATTAAATTTACAACTTTAAAGATTTTTTTCTTTTATTGTGAAGCAAACAACAAATAGGACAAAATAACAAAAAAGGTCAATGTGCATAACTATTCACCCCCCTAAAGTCAATACTTTGTAGAGCCACCTTTTGCGGCAATCATAGCCCCAAGTCACTTTGGCTAAGTCTCTATGAGCTTGCCACATCTTACCACTGGGATTTTTGCCCAATCCTCCTTGCAAAATTGCTCTAGCTCCTCCAAGTTGGATGGTTTGCGCTTGTGAACAGCGATGTTAAAGTCTGACCACAGATTTTTTGTATTTAGCACCATCCATCTTTCCCTCAACTTTGACCAGTTTCCCAGTCCCATGGGCCCCCCCCCCCCCCCATGATGCTGCCACCACCATGTCTCACTGTGGGGATGGAGTTTTTTGGGTGATGTGTTGTGCTGGGTTTGCGCCAGACATAGCGTTTTCTTTGATGGCCGAAAAGTTCAATTTTAGTCTCATCAAACCAGAGCACCTTCCTCCATACATTTTGGGAGTCTTCCACATGCATTTTCGCAAACTCACACCGTGCCTTTTTGTTTTTTGCTGAAAGTAATGGCTTTCTTCTGGCCACTCTGCCATAAAGCCCAACTCTATAGAGTGTACGGCTTATTGTCGTCCTATGTACAGATACTCCAGTCTTTGCTGTGAAACTCTGCAGCTCCTCCAGGGTTACCTTGGGTCTCTGTGTTGCCTCTCTGACTAATGCCCTCCTTGCCCGGTCCATGAGTTTTGGTGGGCGGCCGTCTCTTGGCAGGTTTGCCATGTTCTTACCATTTGCTTATGATAGATTTGATGGTGCTCCTGGGGATCAACAAAGATTTGGATATTTTTTATAACCTAACCCTGACCTGTACTTGTCCACAACATTGTCCCTTACTTGTTTGGAGAGTTCCTTGGTCTTTAGGGCTGTGTTTGGTCAGTGATGTCTCTTGCTTAGGTGTTGCAGCCTCTGAGGCCTTTCAAAAAAGGTGTGTATATGTAATGACAGATCATGTGACACTTAGATTGCACACAGGTGACATCATTTCACTAACTATGTGACTTCTGAAGGTAATTGGTTGCACCAGAGCTTTTTATGGGCTTCCTACCAAAGGGGGTGAATACATACGCACATGACAATTTTCTGTTTTCTATTTCTAAACAATAGTTTTATTTATATATTTTTCTAATTTCACTTCACCAACTTAAAGTACTTTCACATTTGCGGCATGGCTATCTGGCAGGCTGTTCTGGCGGGTGAACAGCCAGCCGGATCCGCCGTGCCGCAAGTACCCGTGTGCTGCCACTCCGTCCCCATTGACTATAATGGGGGCGGGGGGAGGAGCTACGCCGCAGCACTGCAGTGCACGGCAGTGTTCGCCGGACTAAAAAGTCGGACATGCAGTACTTTTAGTCCGGCGATCTCTGGCCGTGCACTGCCGTAGTGCGCCGTAGCTCCGCCCCCACCCCTATTATAGTCAATGGGGACAGAGCGACAGCACACGTGTACTTGCGGCATGGCGGATCCGGCGGGTGAACAGCCTGCCGGATAGCCATGCCGCAAGTGTGAAAGTACCCTTAAACTATTGTATGTGATCCATCACATGAAATTCAGATTAACAAAACATTGAACTTAAGGCTGTAATGTAACAAAACACAAAAAAAGTCAAGGGGGGGTGAATACTTTGGCAAGGCACTGTAGATGAGCATTATATGGCAGCATTTATATAAGCACTGTACAGCACAATTTATCTATGCACCATATCAACTTACATACCTGAGCACTGTATGGCAACATTTATTAGCTCAATCAGCACTATATTTGTGAACACCGTATGGCACCATTTATCTGCACACTATATATCAGCACTGTATGATGATTTTTATCTGGAAATTACTGTATATGGCACTATTTATCTGGACACTGTATGAAACAATATATGAGCATAGTATAGTATCTATCTGAATACTGTATGACACTATCTTCTCACTGTATAACACTGGTTATCTGCACACTGCAGAACAATTTATCTGGGAACTATATAGTACTTTTTATCTGTGCACCATATGACACCATATATCTGAGCACTGTATGATAATATATCTCTGAGCACTGTATGACACAATTTATCTGCACACTGTATCACACTATTTATCAGAAATCTATATGGCACTATTTATCTGGACACTGCATGAAACTATATATTTGAGCACTGTATAATATTATCTATCCGCACACTGTATGACACTATTTATCTTGGAACTACGTGGCACTCTTTATCTGTGCACTGTATGACACCATATATCAGACAACTGTATGATACCATCTTTCTGAGCACAGTATTGTACTACTTATTTGCACACTGCATCACACTATCTGGGAACTATATGGCACTATGTTTTATTACCTTTAATTTCATTTTTTTATTTCGGTATGTTTAATGACATTGTTAATTATTCAATAAAACTTTAGGTGGCAGATGCTTTTTAAACTTGTAGTTTAAGACCGGAAGCTACGAGGGTCATGAAAACATTTGGTGGCAGTGCGTACCGGTGCATAGCGGGCAGAGAAAGAGTTAACATTATCCATTCTTGTGACTGCTCATTTGGCTGCGCACAATCCCCAAATGGTGCAGTAAATGAATCTTGCAGGCTGATGGTTTGTGAATGCTTTATCTCTCCCTTTATTGCAGGCTGTTAGGGATGTGAGAAGTAGGCTGAACAATACTAAATGTGTAGCCTTCCATTTACAAGCTCTTTAAAACAAGTAGACATACATTTTGTTCGGCATTTCCCAAGTGGAGTCACCTTGCCGATTTGCAATTGGAATGTGACCCGAAACGCGCCGATATCATATGCTGCATTAATAAGTATTTTTCACGCTCTCTTCTTCATCTCTGCTGAAGCCCTTGATAAATACACATCATGCGTACCTCTATTTTCGACTGAGTAGCTTCTTTGTATGAACAAAATGCTGAAAATCCCATTAATTCAGCATTAGTAGGATCAAATGTTTGGATTAAAGGGGTTGTCTAGAAGGATTACAATTTTTATATATCGCTCAGAGTGGGTAAAAAGAAAAGCATTACTCACCTTCACAGCCCCCACCATTGCCACCATTGCCATGCCAGTGCTTACTGGTCCTATTTCTTTCCTTCATGGTTCTGGCTCGACACACAGGAACTGCCTAAAGATGTCTGACCAGCCAAAGACTGGGTGAGGCGGTCACCACTGCAGTCAATGACTAGCTGAACTGACATCTCCTGCCATTTTTATCCTAACCCACACAGCCATTTATAAAAAAAATAATAATAATAATAATCCTGCTGGACAAGATGAAAAACTTGTAAATTGAGATTACATCCAGGCCGAAAAAATAAGAAAGAGTTGTTAGAATAAAGCTAAACATTCCCTGTGTGACTGTGCAACGCCCCAGAGTGGCATTACCACATTTTGCGCCCCTACACCACCTTTAATGGGTGATTCTGTGTCATCTTATGCATCTATCTCCATGTCCTGCACCATGTATATTTGTATTCCTTTACAGATGTTATGTTCATGTAATGTACCTGGTCTACCAGCAGATGGCGGCACCTCTGGCAGAGCTGTGTTAGCTAGAATGGGGCCCTTCTTCCATTCTAGACCCCTCTCTAGAGAGGGGGGATTTGAGTTAATTTAGAGCAGAGGTGCACAACCTGCAGCCCGGGGGCCACATGCGGCCCTCGATACCATTCTGTGCAGCCCCCAACCATCTGGTAACAGATATGTATGTCTATATCTTGTGGCTGCTCACATGTATCTTTCATGTATTCTCCTATTCGATGGGAGTACTAGAACTGTAACTAGACATTTATGATATATACTGTATGTACAATATGCCATGAATATAGTATTTCAGTTGGTAATACCCCTTTAAGTTTTATTTTCGGCCCTTGGAATTGGTTCAGACTGACAATGTGGCCCCCAACCAGAAAAGGTTGTGCACCCCTGGTTTAGAGTATACCTGCAAGGAAAAGTTCCTATTTAATCCAGCCAGCATAGCAGTGCCAGAGAGCTGAGATGTAGCAGGGCCAAATGTGTTTGCCTGCCAGAAATTTATGCCAAAACCTGCTGGTAACCAAGATACAGTTGGAAGATTGTTCCCTGATGCAAGTTTATTCAAGTAAAGCTGTTTTAACTTTAACCCAAGTTTGGACTCAATTCATTCTACCAATCCCTCAACTGTTCACCCTATTTGCACTGCTGGGGACGACTACGCTTGGGTTTCCAGGACATCCAGGTAGGAGCACTGTGACAAGTGCACACCCGCACCTAAAGGGCCATTATAGGCCAACCTCATACGACTCTGGCATTCCTACACCTGGGTTCCACCATCACCTTCTACATAGGGGGACTTAGTCCCTCGTTGCTGAAATGCAACTGGCGTCACGACAAAAACATCCATAACATCTTAAAGGGACCCCCTAGTTGGCCCGTTGCAACTGTAATAATGATAGCTATAAGTGATTACAATATCAGAGGAAAGGAGGAGTTTTTAAAAAAAAAATACAATAGACAGGAGGCTCTAGGACCCTTTTTGACACCTTTAGCCTGGATACAAGATGAAATACGGCCTCTAGCTTGGATACAAGATTAGATACGGCCTCTAGCCTGGATACAAGATTAAATACAGCCTCTAGCCTGAATACAAGATGAGATACAGCCTCTAGCCTAGAAACAAGATAAGATATGGCCTGTAGCCTGGATACAAGATAAGATATGGCCTGTAGCCTGGATACAAGATAAGATACAGCCTCTGCCCTGGATACAAGATGAGATATGGCCTTTGGTCTGGATACAAGATGAGATACGGCCTGTAGCCTGGATACAAGATGAGTAACAGCCTCTAGCCAGTATACCAAATGAGATACAGCTTCTATCCTGAATAGAAGATAAGATACAACCTCTTGCCTGGATACAAGATGAGATACATCCTCTAGCCTGGATACAAGATGAGATACAGCCTCTAGCCTGGATAGAAGATGAGATATGGCCTCTAGCCTGGATACAAGATGAGATACAGCCTCTAGCCTGAATAGAAGATGAGATACATCCTTTAGCCTGGATACAAGATGAGATATGGCCTCTAGCCTGGATACAAGATGAGATAACAGCCTCTAGCCTGAATAAAAGATAAGATACAGCCTCTAGCCTGGATACAAGATGATATATAGCCTGGAAACAAGATGAGATACAGACTCTAGCCTGGATACAAGATGAGATACGTGTCTAATCCAAAACACTAAGAGGGGAACTTTTTATTCCGCTTTATGCCTCTTTTTGCCAACCAGATTTCAAACTTTTCAATACAGTTGTGACTCTTTTGCATTTTACGCTGCCCGCGCTAATTCTTTAAAAAGAGGGCGGAGTGAGGGCATTGCAAGGGTAGGGCCATTGGTCTCAGCTAATTCATCATTATTTACGCCAAAAACTGGTGTAAATAATAAATTAAATCTCCAGCAGATCCGAGCTTCCGTAGATTTTATTCTGGCACACGGAGAGCCAGAGGAGGCAGGTCATTTATGACGAGGACTGTGACGAGGAGTAGCACCTGTCGGTCTAGATAAATTAGGGGCTAGATGTGCTACAACTGCTAAACGATTACAATCTTTCAAGTGGACCTCATAGAAAACTTGTCACTTCTGCTGACATTTCTGTTTTAGTAACTACTTACATTCCCCATCTATTCTTATGACTTTATGTTAGGCCATTCCTCTATTATTCCTTCTTGAAGTGTTTGAGTGAATTGTCAGCAGTCTGCAACAAAGGTCCATCTGGGTGTTACCTGTTAGGGGTATGTCCCTGGATAGTCTGACACTGGCAGCACTGATTAGTGTCAGACAGACAGTCATGTCCAGGAATGATGACACTGACAAAACCTGTAACAGTAGTACCCAATCCAGGCATAGGACTGTATTAGAAGTTATACCACTGAGAAAGAGCAGTCACATTTAGAGAACATTTATAAATGGACTATCTACAATCTACAAAGAGTGAAACCTACACTCAAGAACTGCAAATGCAACATGCAGATTGCAGCCCTTGTCAATCAAGACCGCAACATCACATAAATGCCGCCATGTCTTCCACGATGGGGTGATGATCAGCCCTGAAGGCTACCCAACATTAGAAGTCCATGGGCTAGCGTGAATCTGACTGAATGTAATTCAAATAAACTTGCTATTTCAGATTGTGCTTGGACTTCCTGCTGGGGTAAAGGCAGAGAGAGCTGCAGTCTAACCATGTGATATGTTACATGGAATGAGCAGATTACAAAAATTGTCAAATATAAAAGGGAAAAACCTTTTCACAAGCTATTCAAAAAAGCTTGATTCTTTAAGACAGAAGAGTCCTACAAATCATAAACGACTGTATCCTATTAACATGTATATTTAAATGTAATGTCCTTGTAAAACATTCGCTTGGCATTGTACACCACTCTGCCAAGACATTAGCGGGAGGTGAAATAGACTGTGATATTATGGACAATTTCTCTGTGCATTAGATCAGGTTCTCCATTATCATCAGCCTGCTGAAAGAGAAGCAGTTTTCACTTAGTCTTCCCTAGTTGTCACCACTTGGCTAACTACCAAATCTCTACCTTATTAGTTGTCAGGCTGAGCAGTGACAGGGCTGGTGGTGATTACAGCCTTCTCTATACAGCGCGACTACAGTGTGACATCAGACTATAATTTCTAGGAGCAAGGGGGAGAAAAAGTCTGATGTGTGAGAGAAACGTCGATCTTCTAAGCATCACAATGAGTATGAGTCAGGAGCCTGTAGAAAATGTATCTGCCCTTCTAAGAGAGATAGAGAAATAGATAGGTCAACTGAATGATAGATAGATAGATAGATAGATAGATAGATAGATAAATAAAGAGCTAGCTAGATAGATATGAGATAGATGGAGGATAGCTAGATGCAAGATATAAGATAAATAATAGATAGATAGATAGATAGATAGATAGATATGAGATACATAGATAGATAAATAGATAGATGTTAGAGAGATAAATAGATAGATAGGTAGATAGATAGATATAGAGAATATATAGCTATAGAGAATAGATAGATAGACAGACAGACAGACAGACGGATAGATAGATAGATAGATAGACAGACAGACAGATCGATAGATAGATATGAGATAGATAGATAGATAGATAGATAGATATGAGATAGATAGATAGATAGATAGATAGATAGATAGATATGAGATACATAGATAGATAAATAGATAGATGTTAGAGAGATAAATAGATAGATAGATATAGAGAATATATAGCTATAGAGAATAGATAGATAGATAGATAGATAGATAGATAGATAGACAGACAGACAGACGGATAGATAGATAGATAGACAGATCGATCGATAGATATAAGATAGATAGATAGATAGATAGATAGATAGATAGATATGAGATAGATAGATAGATAGATAGATAGATAGATAGATAGATAGATAAATGAGATATATAGATAGATAGTCGTGGAAATGACGCAACACTCCAATCATTAAGGTGCAAAAAAAACGGTGGTTTATTCAGCACATGTGCCAGCAATGTTTCAGCTCCCTCACAGGGCCATTATCAAGCCAAGTGTCTAAGGAATAGAGAGTGAGGCTAAGAAGAAGGGGCAGTGTAAGATAGATAGATAGATGATAGATAGATAGATAGATAGATAGATAGATAGATAGATAGATAGACAGACAGACAGACAGGTAGATAGTTAGATAAGATCTATAGATAGATAGACAGACAGATCATAGAGAAGTAATCACTTCATTTCTGTCTCTGCACATTTCTGGACTGGGGATTTTATGTATTATACAGATTGTATATAATGTAAACTTTTTCTACATTTATTGAGGTTTTTATAGTTTCTGCTGCATTTTTCCTTCTTTATTTTTCCGGGACAGGACTGCATGCCAGCAGAAGGTGAGCGCAGCTCTGCAGAGGTCTCTTATGTCTCGTAGGTCCAAGAAGTGCTCTTTATTCTGCTAATCTTGTTACTACTATTGGCAGTCTATAAACTGATGTTAAAGCTGCAGTAAAGCGGTGTTTTCCGTTATATTTGGCTCTCGCAGGCCTTTATACGTGTGGCATTTTAATGTCAACCCCTGACCCATAAATCCCATGTAAGACTAATGTACACTAAGGTTTTGTTTTTAAATTATTTATTGTTGTAATAGGCAGAACCATTTAAAGGGCTAGTACAAGCATAACAAGTTAAGAAGTCATACGGTATCAGGCTACTTTCATACCTCCGGTGTGAAACCCCGGCAAGGCTGTTCCGACAGACAAGCGGAGAATCGGCACAGCATGCAGTGGTTTGTGTCTGGCCGGTTCTCCGCTTTGTCTGACGGAATCCGTACGGATCTCCGCCGGACCCCATTATACTTAAGGGGGTCGCCAGATATTACGTCCATATCTGGCAGCGCCGGATCAGAAGAATTTCGGCAGCCTGTTTCCAACAGCCTGCCAGAATTCAAACCGAAAAGTAGCCTAAGGCTGCACCTTTGGGTGGTCTTTATTATTGATCCAAATCTACATCACAGGGGATTGTAGCAATATGTTATATGCTGTGTATCACCTCCAGGGGTCTCACTATTGTATACTGGTACAACTATTACATTGCAACTTGTTTGTTGTAGTGTCCTTGGCAGCCACATGTGTAATGGCCACTATCATCACCTCGCACTAAATGTCCAGTCCTAACCAACTGGTGTGGAATAATCTGGAAAAAGGTTCTTTGCCTAAATAGAGCCACCGCCAGTTGCCAAACTTTGCAGAACAGAGATGAATGACTCCCATTCTCTCGATGCATGGGGGAACGCCACCTATCAGACATTTATAATATTCAGAAATCATCACAAACAGACTATTTTAATATGAGAGCCACAGATGACATAATCTGGGTGCAGCAACTGAGGCCACCAGCAGAAATCCACTTTTGCCAGGGAAAGTTGGCAATGTGGGGTTGTCGAGATGCGATAACCACCATTAAGTGAAACGTCACTTTTTATTGTTTTATATATAGACAGTCATGTGAAGTGTTTTTGTAATACACTTAAGGAAATATATGTACTTTTATTTGAAAGCTGCCAGGAAAGTACCCTCAGAAACCCTGTAACTGAGTTTTGCTAAGCAGAATCCTTCTTCAGTGCTTACTAATTGCTCTCAGCCTGCCTCTGCTCTCCCTGCACCAGCCCTTGCTTCCTTAGAGGAAAATTAGATATGTTACTAAAAAAAACTATGTTACCCTGTTCCCTGCCTGCCATGTGGCACTGATTGCTGCAGCCTGGTTCTCCTGTATCTGCCAAGCATTTAATAACTAACCAGGGATGCACTTCGCAGAGGAGAGGTAGGCTACAGTGATCAGTGCTAACAGCAAATATACAGTGTCCCTGTATTTCTGTGCTAATCACTAGAGTGCCATTTTCCTCTACCTGCCAGGAATCACTAACTAAGCAAGAATGCACTAAGACATGGAGGAAATGGTGCTGCAGCGATCAGCTCTGACACTCAGGGACAATGTACTGTCAGCCCTGATTGCTGCAGCACTCCTTTCTATCTGCACTGCGCTCTATATAAGCAGGGGTGCACTAAACAGACAAAGGAAACTGGCACTGCTGCGATCATCACTGACACACAGGACTCTGTACACTTACTGTCATGCTGATCTCTGCAGTGCAGTTCTACTATATCTTTGTCCTGTCCTCACTAACTAAGCAGAAATGCACTGAGCAGACAGAGGACAATAGAGCTGCAGCGATCAGCAGTGACATCCAGGACCACTGTACACTTACCGTCAGTACTGATCGCTGCAGCGCTGTTCTCTATCTGCACTGCACTCAATACCTAAGCAGGGATGCACTGAGCAGATAGAGGAGAATGGCGCTGCAGCGATCAGCATTGACACACAGGTCTCTGTACACTTACTGGCGGCACTCATCTCTGCAGCGCAGTTCTCCTTTTTCTGTCCTTTCCTCACTATCTAAGCAGGAACACACTTTGTTGATGGAGGAAAATGGTGCTGCAGCGACCAACGCTGATAGCATGAACTTGGTAGAATAGTTTTTAGCAACATATTTAATATATATATAGATGCCTGCCTCTGCTTCCTATAGTTATGAATCTTCTGCATTCAGAAAACACTCAAGACGCTCCTTAGGGTACTTTCACACTTGCGTTGTTGGATTCCGTCGCCGGAACTGCCTGCCGGATCCGGCAATCTATATGCAAACAGATACAATTTGTACACAGATCTGTGTCACAAATGCACTGCAATACCGGATCTGTCTCTCCGGTTATCATCCGGAAAAACGGATCCGGTATTTATCCTTTCCACATTCTTCAAGGTCTGCGCATGCGCAGACTGCAAAACCCGATCCATTTTTCCGGAACACTTGGGGCCTTAATGCATTTCAATGAAAAATAATTCCAGATCTGGCAAATGTTCCGGAATTTTGGACGGAGAAAATACCGCAGCATGCTGCGGTATTTTCTCCGTCCGAAAACCGTACAGTGACTGAACTGAAGACATCCTGAACAGATTTCTCTCCATTCAGAATGCATTAGGAGAAAACTGATCAGTTCTTTTCCAGTATTGAGCCCCTAGGACGGAACTCAATGCCGGAAAAGAATAACGCTAGTGTGAAAGTACCTTAGTGATGCTAAGACGGTTTCTAAAGGAAAACTTTACTGGCAGTTTTCTGATAAAAGTTTCCATATTAACCTAATAAAGAGCATTACAAAAATACTTCACACGACAATCTCTATACTTAAAAAATGTGAAAAGACAGTTATGCTTTAAGGATAATAGCAATTTCTAATTTTTTGTCTTTGCTCCTAATAATTTTTTTTTATTTGAGGTTTTTCTTGAAGTATTTTATTTTTTAGGGTGACCTCTATAGCTAAGTGTTTAATTAGTAATAAAAAAAGGTGTGCTTTCTTATGGAAGCTGCATCACAACTGTCATTGAAGTATATAGGGGTGAACTGCAATACCACATACAGCCTGGTGTGGCGCTGTTTTCGGAAGGTACTGTAAAACCCCTTTAATAAACATAAGAGACGTATGACTCTCTACACTAGGAAATCAGAGCAGGGCCACGGCTGCTCCAGATAATGTTTAGTTCCCTTTTAGGCCTCATGCACACGAACGTATTTTCTTTCCGTGTCAGTTCCGTTTTTTTTGCGGACCATATGCGGAACCATTCATTTCAATGGGTCCGCAAAAAAAACGGAAGGTACTCCGTGTGTATTCCGTTTCCGCATGTCCGTTTTTCCGTTCCGCCAAAAAGTAGAGCATGTCCTATTTTTTTCTAGTTTCCGGACAAGGATAGGCATTATTATTACAATGGATCCGCAAAAATAACGGTTCCGCAAAAAAAACGGATACCATATGGAACGTCATCCGTTTTTTTTGCGGATATGCAATTTGCGGACCGCAAAACCCATACGGTCGTGTGCATGAGGCCTTACATATAGATTAGAATTCTTTTAACATGCCAAGATAAGTCTGGCTTATAGGATGGTCCCAGAAAAGTGAATTTAATTCAATGTAAGGGGAGAGAACCTTCGGCCTTAGAGGGCGAGATAAAATACTAACATACCATACACTGCAAAAAGTTTTCATCCCTCATCAGTCTTCTGCTACTGGTCCTCCAAAGTGTAAACATAGTAGAGCTGTGGTTTTACATAGGACTGCAAGTAAATCTACTATCTTCACATCAAGTAAGGAATAACACAACAAATCTGAAATGAAATATGACATGTTCTGTAACAGATCTATTGGGGCGTGAAGCTTTATGATGACATGCGGCACCTCCTAGTGGACAATAGGTGTATTCATTTAAAAAAATAAAGCTTAAAAAAGAAATTGTGCATCTCCTCCCATTCTCTGCTAACTAGGATTTCTAATTTCTAGCATCTACCATTATTGTAAGAAACTGCCCGCATTTATATTACAGGATTACATAGCACTGCGCAATATTAAGAATATGTATTCATACACTTACCTTAGAGTATCTATCAAACAGCTTCAACAAACTTCTAGAAATTATTATTATTATTTATTATTAAGGCGCCATTCGTTCCATAGCGCTGTACATATGATAAGGGGTGCACACACATAATACAGGCAATTGCACTAAGCATGAACAAGACGGGTTACAGACTGGTACAGAAGAGAGAGGGCCCTGCCCGCGAGGGTTTACAGTCTGCATAGAAATGTATGACTGTATGATAGATAGATAGATAGATAGATAGATAGATAGATAGATAGGAGTGAGATAGAAAAATAAATAGATGATAGATAGATAGATAGATAGATAGATAGATAGATAGATAGATAGATAGATATGAGACAGACTATATCAATGGATAGATAAGAGAATAGATAGATAGATAGATAGATAGATAGATAGATAGATAGATAGATAGATAGATAGACAAATAGATAGATAAATAGATAATGGATTAGAGATAGGCCTCATGCACACTACCATATGCGTTTTGCAGTCCGCAAAAAAAAACAGATGGTGTTCCGTATGGCATCCGTTTATTTTGCGGATCTGTTATTTTTGCGGATCCATTCTAATAATGCCCATCCTTGTCCGCAAACTAGAAAAAAATAGGACATGCTCTATTTTTTTGTGGAACGGACAAACTGACATACCGAAACGGAATGCACATGGAGTACCTTCCGTTTTTTTGCGGACCCATTGAAATGAATGGTTCCGCATATGGTCCGCAAAAAAACGGAACGGACACGGAAAGAAAATACGTTTGTGTGCATGAGGCCATACACAGATTTATAGATAGATAGATAGACAACTAGATAGACAGACTGATTGATTAGATATATATGAGATATATAGATGATTGATAGATAGATAGATAGATAGATAGATAGATAGATAGATAATAGTTAGATAGAAAGATAGATAGGAGATAGATCATAGATAGATAGATAGATAGATATGAGATAGATAGATAGATATGAGATAGATATGAGATAGATAGATAGATAGATAGATAGATAGATAGATAGACAGACAGACAGATAGTTTCAAAATTACGACTCCATCTCCTATTTGTATGAATCTATAATGCGGCCCCTTTACAGTGCTTTTACTAGGGACTATTACTGGGCCGAATGTAGGGAATGAACATTCATATGAACGCTCGTTCCAGATAATGTACCTGTGTAGGAGCAGCTGACCACCTGAAGAAGGTTCATTGGGTGGATTCTGTGTGAGGTAGTGATCGCTCATCTTTATATAGTGGAGGAGATTGCTTCGTGTAAAGGCAGCTCTCACCTTCGTGTAAAGGCAATTATCGGGAACGAATGGTTCCTTGCGTGTTCAGTCAGCGCGTGTAAATGCACCATTACACGTCTATGGGGTCATCCTGTACCTCTGTGTTTCTGCAGTTTGAAAAAATGGCGGCATGTTTTTATGAGATGCTGTGCCACACGGCCACGTTTGCCTCTGCAGAAGAATACCACCCTAGTCTAGTGCACCACAACCATGATTTTCACAGGCTCTGTGCAGACACTACATTACATTTACCCACAGATTTTGTGCCGCCTCACAAACTCAGCTCTGCCACATCCCCTGCTTTTAGTCTATGCTCAGTGTCCGCAGATGAATCAACTTGGTCCAGCACCCGCTCGCATCGCCGGCTTGTGAAGCGGCAGAGGCCTCGCCAGAGTCGAAATATTCTTCTCTCCATCTCGCGGGTCATATTTGACCGACTGTTCCCGGCAGAAGACTCGCCACTTTGTTCAGCTATTTAGGAATCACAAAAAAAAAAAAAAAAAGCCTGACAATTTAAAACAAGGGCTCTTTGTTGTAGTGGCTGAGTGGCTTGCGAAATTTTTCAGTTCTCAGTGGGTTAACCGCGGTACAGGAGCACAGTCATAATTGGGCCATTTAGAGTATTTTGCATGTGAATAGTGCGTTAGTGAAGCATTACTAAGTCTGTTGTGAGTGACACGGTGATTAGAATTTAGATTAGGCAAAACACATTCTGTACTTTATCAAGTACAGTAATTA
Organism: Bufotes viridis; assembly: GCA_033119425.1. Lineage (NCBI taxonomy): Eukaryota > Metazoa > Chordata > Amphibia > Anura > Bufonidae > Bufotes > Bufotes viridis. The sequence goes on from CM065589.1 coordinate 30,284,606, forward strand.
GTTCAGTCGGTAAAAGTTGATTACAAGTAAAGATAAAGTTAGAATTTTTTTTTTATTTTGGTACTTAATTTTAAATTTTCCTTTCTAAACGATAAATTTGCTCTTAATATAAATGACGGGACGTGCACCTGGTTTACCGCGTGGGAGAACAATTCCAAGTACAATGTACTCAGTGCTAGGTGTAATCAAGGGACTTGTGTATTATGGGTAAGTTACGACCTAGTTTATAGCAAATAGTAAATAGATTGCACCGTCCTGATTAACTTTATCTTATTAACCTTATTGCCGGCTCATTCCCTTTGCAATTTTTTATTTTTTTTTCCCAACTCCTAAGAGCTTGGAATTTCATTAGAGACGCTTCCCTCTTGGCTTGCGTCATGGTCTCTGTACTAACAAACGTCCTAAACTGTCCTGAGAAAATTCACATCGGATTCGTCAGCTCGTACCATTAACAGTTAATTAAATTTAAGGAAAAATATTGACAAAAATGATTTTAAAAAAATCTCATCCCCCTACCCCCAACTAATAATAAGGATCATTATTTCTTAATCTATAAAATAGAAACAAAACCTCTTATATTTATTTTATTTTTTCTTTTAATTTTACAATTTTTTTCACTAGTATTTTTTTTTTATATTTATGTTTAGCATTTTATATAATTTTCTGTCATTAATTTTATTATTTTAATGTGTTTTCAAGATTATTTTTTTTCTGCAATTCACTTTCAATTTTATTATATTATTCTTTTAATGATGGCACTTTATTTTTTATTTTATTTTTTATATTTGTTAAATTCTATACATTCTTTTTTCATGTTTGCATATTTTTTTTTTTATCATTCCGCCATTTCCAGTGTAAAATGAAACCAATGACCGTAACCTTTTAAATGCCAAGCGAGAGGAAAAAAGAAGGACAATAAAAAAATGCATCAATGTCTGCTGTGCCATGGACTAACATGTTTTTGGCATGTTGCCTTTTTTGTGTTTTCTGTGCCTTTAAAGCAACCACAGAAGGGCTGATGAATAAGGTGATTGTATACCCCCCCCCCCCCCCAGCCCTTAGACTGATAGTCCAGCCAACACTGTAGCCTGCTGCTCCCTCATCATCTACTTATATACTGATGATGTTTTTTGGAGTTTATGTTGTTTTTTATGCTTTTCGGTGTAAACAATAGAGGACATGATGGCCTATGCATAAATATGAATCCTCTGTTTTCATGTGTCGTTTCTAGCAAAGCCTGCTCGGAGGTGACATGAACATTGGGAATTCAGGAGCTCTCTCACCCACAAAGCCTGGCTCACAGTACTATCATTATTCAAGCAATAACTCCAGGAGGAGGCCTTTTCACAGCAGCTCAATGGGTGAGTATTATCTTTATTTTCTGCCTAGTAATAGTATCCAGTTACACTCTCAGATAAACCTTGTACCCCACAGAGACACGCACGATAACAAGAGCCTTCAGATATTTCTCAGTTACCCTCCAGCTCAGCTTGTATTTGCTGCAGCTTGTGCAACTCAGCACTTATTCCACCTGCGCGGCACCGACAATTGGGTAACGTTTGCACGATGAGCGCCACGCTGTGACGTTAGGACTGAATCGTGCAGGACGGTTGTAAATCTAAGTATGATGTTATAAAAATACATAATGCAATAATAAAGGGATAATAAAATAATAAAAAACATAATAATTGCCCCAATATATATGCAGTGTACATATAGTGATAGTCTCAAGCTCGGGAACCTATCACCCTGCAAAAACATACCACAATTACTGGTGTATAAAAAAAATCTCAAAAGATTTGATAAAAACCTCAGGTGTGGGTTTTTTTTACGTTGGAAAAAGTTCTTAAGGCCTCATACACACGAACATATTTTGTTTCCGTGTCCCTTCCGTTTTTCTTGCGGATGGGATGCGGATCTATTCATTTCAATATCCGCATCCGTATGTCCGTTCCGTAGCCCTTCATTAAATACGGAGCATGTCCTATTCTTGTCCGTTTAGAGGACAAGGATAGGCAGTTTTACAATGGATCCGCAAAAAAACGGATGCAACACGGATGTCTCCCGGACCGCAGAATACATACGGTCGTGTGTATGTAGCCTTAGGGCTCATGCACATGAACGTATTTTCTTTCAGTGAGGGTTCCGGTTTTTGTGTGGACCGTATGTGGAACCATTCATTTTAATCGGTCCGCAAAAAAAACGAAAGTTGCATGCATACTGTTTCCGTATGTCCGTTCCGCAAAAGCATAGAACATGTCCTATTATCGTCTACATTATGGACAAGGATAGGACTGTTCAATTAAGAACCGCAAAATACATACAGTCGCGTGCATGAGCACGACTATTTTGCTGGACTCCAAAAATAACTTTTGAGATTTTTTTTTTACGTGACAGCGATGTCTTTATATTGATATGTTTTTAATAATTTATTTTTTTGTGATTTTTTTTAGTTTTCCTTGAGGAAAACTGCAAAAAATTTAAAAAGTATTTTTCAAACTATATCTCTTTATTCTTTAAATATGCGAACTGACACCAAATTAAACTCATTTTGATATATGCGATGCATAGTTTTGCGGTGCGATAATGGCGACGATTGTTTTTGTTTTTTATTACATTTTTTGCTTATATTTTAAATTTTTTTTTTTGGCACAGACTATGTCCCTCAAGAGGTCATTAAAAGACCTCTGGGGGACACTGACATTTTCTTTTGCCTTTTGCGCTTTTTGACTGTAACTGGGGCATCCAAAGGAAGGGAAACAGACCCCTGTGGGGGCATTGTACACAGGTAGAGCTGATCCGGGTCTGCTAAGACCCTGCAGCTCTGCTATGCCCGAGACACCCAGCGATCATATGATCACCAGGTCCAATTGAGGAAGTGACATGGCTTCCTACATTCCCTATGTAGCGCTCATTGATCGCTATGAACCAAAGAAGGGATAAGACAAAATTAGTAATTAACTACTGCTGTCTTTTCCTCAGGGTCCCTGGCTGTCCTGAACGCCTCCCACTAGACTGCAGGACCTTTAATCCCGCGCCATACACCTGATTAAAGCCCTGCGCAAGCGCAGTACATGTACACTGCTACTTTCACAATTGCAGCATGGCTATCAAGCAGGCTGTTCCAGCGGGTTAACAGCCTGCCGGATCCGAAATGCCGCAAGTGCCCGTGCACTGCCATGCTGCCGCTCCGTCCCCATTGACTATAATGGGGTGGGGGGCGGAGCTACAGCGCAGGTCCGACTTTTTAGTCCGGCGATCTCTGCCGTGCACAGACGCGCTGCGCTGTAGATCCGCCCCCACCCCATTATAGTCAATGGGGACGGAGCGGCAGCACGGCAGTGCACGGGTACTTGCGGCATGGCGGATCCGGCAGGCTGTTCACCCGCCGGAACAGCCTGCCAGATAGCTATGCCACAAGTGTGAAAGCACCCTTAAAAAGAGATAGCGGTGGATCCTAATTCTTCCGCGTTCATATCGAAAAGTCATCCAGGTTATGTGTCTATTTTGTAAGTCAATTAAACAGCTGTGAGAATTGGGCTAAATATAGTTTTTTTAGCTATTAAAATGAAATTCATATTTCATTTATATTTTAGCCCTTTCATAAACTAGTTACTATGGCCCAATAGATTGTTCAAAATGTCGTTTTCTCCCTCTGAATGCACTGGGTGTCTATTAAACCTGTATCAATTCTCTCTCTCTCTGACAGAGGTACAAGCGAAGAAAGTTAGAAAAGTGCCCCCAGGTTTACCCTCCTCAGTGAGTACTGACTGTTTAACCTACCTTTTACCGCTGATGTCATGAAAGTGACAGCGTTTTGTACTGTTAAAATTTGTGGTTGGATTTTTCTCCGCTTTGGACAATCCCTACTCTCTTGACAATAAGTTGATCAGAAAGGGGGGGGGGGCGTGCTTATTAACACCGTTGTTTTCCGCGCAAGTCACAGGTCTCTCTGCGCTGCTGGAGAAAGTGCCAAAGTTATGCGGAGGAGCGGGCCTCTACATAAGTTTGGCGCTTTGCGCAGCAGGCCGGACATCAGCCTTAACAGCAACAGGGCTGGAGGAGATTTAAGCCATTTTCCAAGCCAATATCCGGCATGGAAAATGATAAGTGAGCTGGACCTGCTGGCCCGCCCGCTTCCCCACACCGCTCCCGCTTTTCTTACGACTTTGGAAAAGTGTTGTGAGCAGGGAAAAGTTGCAAATTTTGCTGCACAAATGGTGTGCAAAAAATGTGTGCCCTCCAGCTTGGGAGAACCTAGCAGTAAGTGTTCAACTTCGCTGCAGCGCCACTACAGGGGAAATGAAGCATTACACAGTGTCCAGTCACAATAGGTTGTCTGAATGAATGCAGCACAGGATAGATATCCTCCAGAGCGAAAGGTGCTTTTTGTAACCACTCATCCACCGGACACTCACTTTAAAGGGGGTTGTGCCAAGTTTGCACAGGATAGCGCATAACTAACTGATCGCTGGGAGTCTGACCCCAAAGACCACCACCGATCCCAAGAATGGGGGTCTCGTTCCTCTGATCTGATGGAGTGGCAGGTCAAGCATGTGCCCTGCTACTCCATTCATTCTCTATGAGAGCGCCGGAATGAGCACTTCCTTAAATTAAAACTAAGGGGGTTATTTACTAACAGAAATACGTCTATAAAAGGGGGCTTGGTATGGGCAGGAAAAGGGGACGGGAGGCCCGTCTTATTCATCGTTTTCTACGCCTGTTTTAGGCGCAGAAAATGGTCTAAATCAGTGATGCTCAACCTGTGGCCCTCCAGCTGTTGTAAAACTACAACTCCCACAATGCCCTGCTGTAGGCTGATAGCTGTAGGCTGTTCGGGGATGCTGGGAGTTGTAGTTTTGCAACAGCTGGAGGGCCGCAGGATGAGCATGCCTGGTCTAAATCTATGCCAGCAAGGGTGGTGGCGTAGATTTAGATGCGGCGGTGGATCCTCCAAGGTTATGTAGAAGTCGGCGCCTCTACATAAATTCAACGAATCCACCACCAGCTCAGGAACTTATTATGACCGGCGTCTGAAAAGCCAGTCTTAATTAATGACCCCCTAAGTCCTTTTACTTTTCACTTCACCCATGTATACACTGGGTTAGTCTTAATGTATAAATGGATGCCATAAGCTCCCTCTAGTGGTGGCTGCAGGAAGACAGACTTTTAATATTCTACTCTGTCTCTGTGTTTAAAGTCATACAGAATTTTGGCCCACTTTATATTTTAAAAAAATGGTGATCGAGCATTGACATTCATGTCAAGTTGTTTTTTTAAGTCAAGTTTATAGCTGTTGTTTTGTTGTATCTCTTTTTAAGAAAGCTGGGTGACAACCAACAACTGTGGCGAAGGTTGCCCACCAGCTTTCCCAGTCATATGAATGACACATTCTTACTTGCTTGATGTTTATTTCATTTTTACTTTTCAAAATAACATTTTAAAATGTTGGCTGAAATTGTGTTACTAAAGCTTAAAAGGTAAAAGGGTTGGTGCACCATGAGTGCAATTTACAAATATATGCAATGTATACGCACAATGACATCACCAGCAGAATAGTGATTGCAGCTCTGGAGTATAATACAGGATGTAACTCAGGATCAGTACATGATAAGTAATGTAATGTATGTACACAGTGACTCCGCCAGCAGAATAGTGAGTGCAGCTCTGGAGTATAATACAGGATGTAACTCAGGATCAGTACAGGATAAGTAATGTAATGTATGTACACAGTGACTCCACCAGCAGAATAGTAAGTGCAGCTCTGAGGTATAACAGAGGATGTAGCTCAGGATTAGTACAGGATAAGTAATGTATGTACACAGTGACTCCACCAGCAGAATAGTGAGTGCAGCTCTGGAGTATAATACAGGATGTAGCTCAGGATCAGTACAGGATAAGTAATGTAATGTATGTACACAGTGACTGCACCAGCAGAACAGTGAGCACAGCTCTGGAGTATAATACAGGATATAACTCAGGATCAGTACATGATAAGTAATGTAATGTATGTACACAGTGACTGCACCAGCAGAATAGTGAGTGCAGCTCTGGAGTATAATACAGGATGTAGCTCAGGATCAGTACAGGATAAGTAATGTAATGTATGTACACAGTGACTGCACCAGCAGAACAGTGAGCACAGCTCTGGAGTATAATACAGGATATAACTCAGGATCAGTACAGGATTAGTAATGTAATGTATGTACACAGTGACTGCACCAGCAGAATAGTGAGTGCAGCTCTGGAGTATAATACAGGATGTAACTCAGGATCAGTACATGATAAGTAATGTAATGTATGTACACAGTGACTCCACCAGCAGAATAGTGAGTGCAGCTCTGGAGTATAATACAGGATGTAGCTCAGGATTAGTACAGGATAAGTAATGTAATGTATGTACACAGTGACTCCGCCAGCAGAATAGTGAGTGCAGCTCTGGAGTATAATACAGGATGTAACTCGGGATCAGTACAGGATAAGTAATGTAATGTATGTACACAGTGATTCCACCAGCAGAATAGTGAGTGCAGCTCTGGAGTATAATACAGGATGTAACTCGGGATCAGTACAGGATAAGTAATGTAATGCATGTACACAGTGATTCCACCAGCAGAATAGTGAGTGCAGCTCTGGAGTATAATACAGGATGTAACTCAGGATCAGTACAGGATAAATAATGTATGTACACAGTGACTGCACCAGCAGAATAGTGAGTGCAGCTCTGGAGTATAATACAGGATGTAACTCGGGATCAGTACAGGATAAGTAATGTATGTACACAGTGACTCCACCAGCAGAATAGCAAGTGTAGCTATAAAGTATAATACAGAATATAATGTAAAGTACTTACCAAGCTCTTTCACACTTAGGAACTTGTTAGGACATGATTCCATTATTGGATTGAGCTGCCGGATATATAAACAAATCACATTGTAAATACAATGAAGTCACTTCTCTGTTATATAAGATATATTGGTATTTTGTGTCGCTTGAGGACTTGATAATGTTCTTGGATTAAACACATTTTCTATTTTCTTACAAATGTTTATGTTAAAGTAAATCCTATTTGGACCTTCATTGCAAACTGCTAGAAATTCATTCATAACCTTCTAGTAGGAATAATAAAGGAATGGCACGTCATAGAATCATAAGGATAGACGATCTAGAATTGTTATTATACGGGGGATGCAAGTAGTTACTACAACAGACATGTCAGGAGAGGGGACAAGTCGTCTTTAATGTACATATCTGCTCAATATCATTCACACCAATATATGTAATGTATGGGTTTATGTCATTTCTCAGAACTGAAGAGACATGATATACTGTAAAGTAGTGCTCATGGGGGCAGGGGTTTTTGGACTACGCTATGTACACCTTCTGAGGCAATTTATTTTATGATTTGGCTAAGAAATCATTATTAAAATCATTATTAAAAATATTGAGCTGTTCTGTCACAAAGGGTTAACTGATTTTCTAGCTATGTGACTGGTACTTTCACTGTGGTCATCTAATAAAGCTTATCTCTAAACCACTAAGAGGTCATAAACACCTATTTAAGCCTCCTTCTTATTAGTAAGATAAGAACTGAGCTATAATGAGTATTTATAAGGTCAGAGAGCAGAGATAAGGAGTCCGTCAGCTCCTGGTCTGACGGAAAAGACAGAAAATCCAAAGGGTGCTACTAGAGCATCTCAGCTCTGTACAGAAAAAAGGACTCCATATTTGTAATAAAGACGAATTTAAAAAATCATTTTAGCTCAAAATAAGTACAATGCAATATTTAAAAAAATGCCCCCAAAGGTGTACATAGCCTTTAAAGGGAGTCTTTCAGATAGAGCAGAGTTGGGCAACCTGCGGCACTCCAGCTGTTCTGAAACTACAGTTCCCAGCATGCTCCATTTATTTCTGTGAGAGTTCTGAGAAGAGCAGAGCAAGTATGCATACTGGGAGTTGTAGTTTCACAACAGCTGGTTGCCGGAGGTTGCCCACCCCTGATATAGGAGCTGGGGAGAGCAGTACAGACATGCCTTTTGCAGAGCTTTTATCAGCAGAAGTAGTGTTTTATTCTGCCAGATTCTGCTCCTGCAAGTGCAATGGAGGAGGAGCTTTACTGTAAAGTGCTCTCTGCACTGATCTGCCACATAGCTCCCCCCACCCCCGACTCTGATTGACAGCTGTAGCATCCAACCAGGAGACCATTAAAGTTGTCAATTAGAGCAGAAGAATGGAGTGGTAGAGAAGCTCAATGTAGAAAGTACTTCAGCCTCCTGGACACTTGCAGGAGCAGAATCTGGCAGAATAAAACTTCATATTCACACTACTCCTGATAAAACAAAAACTCCACATAAGGTATGTTTGTACTGCTCTCCCCAGCGTCTGCCTAGTGCTGTCAAAACCGCTTACAGACTCCCTTTTCGCAACCTCAGAAGAGCCACCTACAGCCTCCCCTCCCCATCACAACATGAACCATAAAAGACTCTGTGTGTCACTGTACAGGGTCTGTGTATATGTCAAAGTCATATGCATGCACCCTTAAAGGGTACGGTAAGTTCCCTTCAAGGGAATTGCATTGACATATAAATAGTTTTGCTCATTCAGGCGCCCGTATGCTTTCCGTGCACTGTTCACATGTTTTCTTCCATTCCATGGCCCCGCAAAACAAATAAAACATGTCCTATACTCAATGCGGAATGCAATCCATTTTTTTGCGGACATGCTGAACTGTCCGCAAAAAAAAACTCATATATGTATTTTTGCAGACTGAAAAAAACATATGGCCGTCTGAATGAGCCCTAAAAGGGGCTCATGCATCCAGTGGCGGCGGGCAGAAGACTTTCAACAATATGTTTATTAAAATGTTTCTAAAAGTTCAAAAGTGAAGTTTTTCAAAAGTGAAAAACCCAGAAAACCCATTTAGTATAATATTGCTACGAAAATCAGCAGAATGCAAGCTACTGTTCTAAGGCCTGCGTTTTGCCTACGGCTGGAATCACACAAGCAGTTTTGGCGCAATGTTTGGAACTAAATTCAGAAGAGGATCCAAGAGGAAAGGGAAGTAGAAAGGAAGGACTAAGAACTTTGGCTCAATTATGTTAACAACTGCACATGTGATTTCGACCTAAACAGGAATTATTAGACAGTCAAGCAAAGGCAGGAGGAGTGCTTAAAGCAGAGGGGTGTTAAAAAAGCAGTGCTACGAGGGCTCTGGCTGGCCCCTTGGTGCTTGAAGCAGCTGATCTGCACATTACTAAAAAAAGCAGATATGTCAGCAATGTTTCTACCTACATACATAACAAAGGTATCGTTTTAATCAGCATGATCAACACTATCAGGCAGCATGCCTGATCTAGTACCATCGATTGCGCTGACAGCAATCAATTTTGATTGAGTTGCATGTTTTTTTGCCTGGTGTTTACCTCGTCTAGGACCAGAGCTGGATCCCAGCTGTTACAGAGGCCATTTATATTATTGGAGTTTTCTTGCACTGCAGAGAGGTCTTTGTTCCCCTCGGTCATAAGGTCCTAGGTGAAACTGCTATCTCTGAACCCTTTAAGGCTATGCTCCCCTCTGGAGGTTAGGCCATGATGAAAACTAGACATGATATGGTGCATGACAATTACTCTCCAACAAAGCTAAAAACAGGCCTGTACTTGACATGGATCAATAGTTCTCCCTATGTTTTGCTCCAATTGCTCTGTTAGATGCTCTTCAGGCTGGCAGCTCGGGGAACCTGTCCTTTCTGCTGCAGCTCTCTCCCTACCACAGCCCACTGGTTGTGTTTCCTTTCTGCTGTAGCTCTCTCCCTATCACAGCTTAGGGTCGTGACTTTTCTGCTGCAGCTCGGTATTACAGCCCACTGGTTGTGTGTACTTTCTGCTATAGCTCTCCCCCTATCATTAGTCAGGGGGTGTGTCCTTTCTCAAGGAGGTGTGCTTTCTGCTGCAGCTCTCTCACTATAACTGCCACAACTTCTAACACTAGATACAGCTGTTGGCAGTTGAAGGATGGAACTGAGCATGTGCGACCACATAATGTCAATTACAAAAGTAACTTGTTTTTCATGCAGAACTATATTAAAATAACATTTACCGTAATGGTGGCACAACCCCTTTAAGACCTTCTTACACATTGCCTTTTGTGACTATAAGGACAAAACCCATTGTTCTCCAATCCCCATATTTACCCTTTCTGCATGCGTCTAATCCCACAAAATCTAACTGATGGCGTTAAAATCCCCTCTAACAAAGCCAGGCGAGAGATTCGCTTACAGGCGGAGAATCCCAGGAGCACAGCACCGTGGGAGCGTGTAAATACAAGTGGGGGGGCCTTTCTGCTACTTGCTACACTTACCCTCCTGATCCCCTTTACTTTGCTCCGGTCACCGCAAACAAGACTCATTAGCGGCTTCACAGAGCATACTTAATTATCACCGGAGGTGAAAAAGTTAAGAGGCCGCCTTAAAAAAAAAATAAAGAAAAAAAGTTTTTTTAGTTTTTTTTTTTCAATTGACCAAACGCCCAATTGATTAATAACAAAACACACTAGAATTGGTGGCGCCACTAATCTTAAGCAGGGAAAAATTCTTGTATTGCACTTGGAACGGAGCCCGAAGTTCACAGCCCCATACCTGAGCAGGGGCTTTGGGATAAAATGAGCCTTCATTTCATGAGATCCTTCCCTTCTTTGTCAGCATAATGATGATTTATGGATTTGCATGTTCAAAGAGATTTGCGCAACGGATTTATTCGGAAATTTACATAGATTGCAGAAAGAACATCTTTATTTTGCAGCGAGGTATCTGAGCGAGCAGCGGAGATGTGAGTGCATCAGTAGCTGCGTGCTTGATAAACCAGGTGTCAGCCTGTATAAAACAGCTGTATCTCAATGAATTTTCCCCTCCTGCACCGTTCGCCGGACTCATTTATTTATTTATTTCCGGCGAGCGCATTAACAATTCCAGCCCCAAGCTGACAGCCTCTACAATTGCACATTTTCATTACAGCTCTGCTGTGTCCGACTTTTAGAGCCTTAAAAAATAAGATTGTGGAGACCGGTGTAGCAGAGCTAAGGTTGCATTGTTTTTGGGGTTTTTTTTTTTGCATTGTGTCTGAGATTCAGTCAAAGAACCAAAATACAGTAAAAGAAAATATATTCTTTCAGTGTATTCTCGCTTTGTCCATACAGTGGACAGGTGGACCACCGTGGAATTTTGAGGGTAGATTTCATTTTCTTTTATTATTCTACTAACATTTTATGGGACTGATTTATTTTAGTCTTTTTTTGCTATCTCTTTATGACTCATTTTACCTACAGTCTTGGATATCAGAAAGATAGATAGATAAATAGATAGATAAATAGATAGATAGATAGATAGATAGATAGATAGATAGAAACATAGATAGACAGACAGTTAGACAATGTGGAAATGGGTGCAAATCCTCAGGGGAGATGGGTATTACTTCCACTGATAGATCCAAAAAACAAAAAGTGAGGCAGCACTCCCATTGTGGTAAAAGGGTGAAGATCCGTTTATTCCCAAGGCAACGTTTCAGCCCAACACAATGAGGCTTTTGTCAAGCTTGACTTTTAGTTTTTTAGATAAATAGCTATAGAAGATAGATATGAGAGATAGACAGATAGATAAATAGCTATAGAAGATAGATATGAGAGATAGACAGATAGATAAATAGCTGTAGAAGATAGATAGAGATAGACAGATAGATAAATAGCTATAGAAGATAGATAGCTATAGAAGATAGATAAATAGAGATAGAGATAGATAAATAGAGATAGAGATAGATAAATAGAGATAGAGATAGATAAATAGAGATAGAGATAGATAAATAGAGATAGAGATAGATAAATAGAGATAGAGATAGAGATAGATAAATAGAGATAGAGATAGAGAGATAGAGATAGAGATAGAGAGATAGAGATAGAGATAGATAGCTATAGAAGATAGATAAATAGAGATAGAGATAGATAAATAGAGATAGAGATAGATAAATAGAGATAGAGATAGAGATAGATAAATAGAGATAGAGATAGAGAGATAGAGATAGAGATAGATAGCTATAGAAGATAGATAAGATAGATAGATAGATAGATAAATATAGAAGATAGATAGATAGATAGATAGATAGATAGATAGATAGATAGATAGATATAGAAGATAGATAAGATAGATAGATAGATAAGATAGATAGATAGATAGATAGATAAATAGCTATAGAAGATAGATAAGATAGATAGATAAATAAAGATAGATAGATAGATAGATAGATAGATATGAGATAGATAGATAGATAGATAGATAGATAGATAGATAATAGATAGAACATCTTGGTCAGTTCCTGCTATTCTTTATTGGATGTAAGTAAGAATTCTTTTTTACGCCCTCTTCTAGTTTCTCTTTCTGCAAGCTCTTCCTGGGTGAAAAACTGCAGCCTCATCCCCCTCTTCCCTCTCTTTTCTGTCTACTCTTCACAGTTTACACTAGACTGATTTTTTTTGTGCCTGAGAAGGATTTTGAACATTTATAGAATTATTGCAAGCAGCGAGAAGGGAAAATGCATGGAAATGAAAGCTATATCAAATCATTTTAGGGGTTTTCTGAAACTCTGATATTAATGGACTATCCTCAGGACAGGTCAGCAGTATCCTATTGGTGTGGGTCTGACCCTTACCGATCAACTATTTGAGGGGGCAGTGACCTCTTCAGATGATCTGGGGGGGGGGGGGAGTCAGATCCCGATTGATCTGATATTGATGACACAGTTTTCCACCAGGATTCGATATTCCATGAACTGCATTCTAGATGGTAACCTAAAGCTCCTGGCCACAAACCTGTAACAGCGCCCCCGCACATGGCCAACACATGTCATATAATGCACTAGGGACTGAGTGCGACTGCTACCTCTGCCCGCCTAATGCTACACCTCATTCATTATAACAAAAATTGACATTAATAATAATTTCAATTACAATTTGAATTTCACCGAAATATCATCTTCAGTGATATCTTTATTTTCAGACTTAGGTTTTGTTGTCCTCTAGCTTAAAGGATGTGGAAAGAAAGAACAGATGAATGCATTCCTCCGGCCTTTAGGGTCTCAGGATGAAGTCATGGGATTGTAATGTTAGAATTTAGAAAATGTCCTCTCTGGGGAACTCGTGCTCAGAAAAATTATATTCATCACTGGAAAAAGATGCAGAACGTACTCGGCTCTGCGATATCACATTATTAGAGAAACACATGGCCAACAGGACAATAGGGAGATTTACTAAGCAAAATGCCCTAGACTTTTGTCACTTATTGCACCCAAAAAGGTACAAATATATTTTATTTTTACTCACTTGCTGTGTAGGTGGAGCTATGAAGTTATACAATGCATCAAACTTTTTTGGCACAAATTGAAATATTAGTGTGCACCTGTTCGAACCATGAAGCGGTGAAGGCCTCCATACCTGAGACTAGGATCAGTTGTATTCTGGGATCATGAATGATCCTACCAGCAACACATAAGTCAACTGGCCACCCAAAAAGTCAGCAGTTAACAACACTGATTGGCCAAATTTGGACGGTCATGCCATACATATGTACTTTTGGACCAAATTTTTCAATCTGGCACATGTTTCGCAGACAGAAGTTTGCTATCAGCCACCACGAAGGATCGTTTGTGATCATTTTTTTAATGATGGTTGGCCGCAGTGGGCAGCCGGCAAAGGTATTGACAAATCTTCTATCATGTTTGTCAAGCAGCACCAAATTTTTCAAATTTTTCATAAATTTGATAAATCTCCTCCAATGTCTCTACCAACGTCCCATCCCGGAAGGCAACCAAGCCAAAAACCTTTCTCTAGCACATTAGACTGGGGGCTATAATTTCCCAGCAGAAGTTCTGACACTGCTCAACCTCTACATGAAAGTAATAGTTTTACACCTGTTTTAGAGGAGCCGACTGTCGAGAGGCTACTGCCCAAACATTTTTTGTGTGCTGTCTATCTTGCAAGTAAACCTAATTTCTATCTTTTATAAATGATTTGTTGGGCATTCCAAAAAGATATGCTAGTCTCTGAGGATTGGGCAGGAGATCCAACCGAGCCAGTCCAGTTGCCTCTATATTTTTTAGGTGGTGACCCATGAAAACAATCATTTATGCAACAATTTTACAAAAAAAATATGACCTCAAAATTTCGAAGTCGTTATTATGGTAAAACTATGGTAATACTGATGACCTTTCTTCAAAATAGGTCATCAATATCAGATTGGTGGGAGTCCGACACGCATCACCTCCACCAATCACCTGTTTCAGGCAGCCCCAATGCCCAAAACTATAGTGTATAGAGCGGAAGACGAAAGCTTTGTAAACTGTGTAGTTTCCAGTGCTGGCTCACTGAAGCTCAGCTCCCATTCACTTCGGGGATGAGCTGCATCACCCCAGCAAGGTTACTACATAGTGTACAAAACTATTCCAGCTTCCAACAATGTGGGTTACTGGGTGTTGGACCCCCACCAATCTGATACTGATGACCTATCCTGAAGAAAGGTCAACAATATCTGTAGCCTGGATAACCCTTTTAATTTAGGGTTTATACCCTGTTTTAGCATTGACTTAGTTGGGTCAACTATGAGGTTACTAATTAGAAGTTTTTGATGACAACCCACTGATCTTTAAAAAAAATCTACATATTTTAAGAAAACCTTTAATTAGCTTCTTGTCTCAGATAATATGCTGTATCTACTAGTACTGAACCATGGATTCACCGATTTCCAGGCCTTTCTTCTGCCTCCTATGATGCCCGTAGCACTTCTTAATTCTTAAACTACCTATAGCACACTATGCATCCATCCGTAGTTGGAGAAAGTTCCTGCTTGTCCAGCACTGCTGTTGGATTGGCCAATTTGAGAGCAGTAGGGAGTGTCACGGACTACCGATGCACAGTACGAGAATTGGTGTGACCACGTTAGGTGGCAGAAGAGGTGCTCAGAATTAGCAGATCTATGGCTCAGTAGGTGAAAATGGAGGGCACCAGGTAAGTGTACTATGCATTGGCCACTAATTTGAACTCTTTATCTAGAATTAGATGGAGTAAGTTTTACTTACTTTAATTATCCTGAGATGGTAGTCTCTAATCTTTTACCAAGGGCATACATATCGTAGCGGCAGATCATGCACCCGATATGGGTCCAATACACGTTGGGGTCCAGCCTGGTTGGTTTGATCTAATTTTCTAATGGGTGGCCAGATTCTACAGTATGCAGGACTGCCCTCTCCAGAGAAACCACACTGTTAGTGAAGAACAGGATAGAGAATTGGACCAAGTGTTATGGTAAGGGTGTTGAGGAAGTCCTTATGGGGTGGTATAACTAGGCTATATAATCGGGGGCCTTTTTAGATCTTGCCAATGTGTCTTCTTTAACCATCAACCCATGGTTTCCATCATTATCCTAAAATAAAGGTCTGTGTTTTTGGATATGTGATAGGTTAGATCACAACATTGCACTTTATCTATAATCTTGCTTATAATTGCCTAGCTTTTTATTACGTTGGATCTTGGTTTGTCCTTCTACTCGACACAATGAGGAACATCGGTAAAGCCAATGATTTCCAGCCGTCGTCTGGAAGCTTCTCCTGAGACTCTCACTACATGCTATGCAATAGTCTTTTGCCCAAAGCCACAGTTCACACAGACGGCTGTTTTAGGATCTGGAGAGAGGCAATAATTTGAGAAATCCTAATTAGCTGTTGCAAGGTGAAAAAGTGCTGTCTGTGTATTTTGCGCGTACCTAAAGCAGTGAAGCAAATGTGACATCTTTAATTATAAGCTTGGTTGCATATCACGTTACTCCCCTCAATGTTACCTTTTCGGATTCGCCATCACATTATGTGAGTTCTGTTTGCAACACTACACTTTAGCAGCTTGTACTAACATTCATTCCCTCCATAACAGCCGCTCCTCTTATGTATTATACATTTTTCCCCTCTAATGAAGACATAGCAGTGACTCTTATGAAGACAGTTTAATTGTGCAGCAAGAGGACTTGATTTCCTTATCAGAAGAGTTGTCAGTTTGCTTTCAGTCGGATGCCGGGACTCGGCATTATTCTCTTCTGTTCTGTACGTTCTACCTCTCTGGATAAAAGCAGACTTTACAAGTCTGTGTGCTTACTAAGGCCCCTTGCAGATGAGCGTGAACGGATTAGGTTCGGATGCGTTGCGGATGCGTTCAGTGAAAACTGCGCGATTTCGCAAGCAAGTCCATTCAGTTTTGCCTGCGATTGGGTTCAGTTGTTCAGTTTTTATCTTGTGGGTGCAATGCGATCTAATGCGTTTTGCACACGCGTGATAAAAAAACTAAATGTTTACAAACAACATCTCTTAGCAACCATCCGTGAAAAAACCATCACATCCGCACTTGCTTGCGGATGCGATGCGATTTTCACTCAGCCCCATTTTCTTCTATGGGGCCAGCGTTGCGTGCAAATTGCAGAATATAGAACATGCTGCGATATTCACGCAACGCACAAGTCATGCGTGAAAACCAACGCTCATGTACACAGACCCATCGAAATGAATGGGTCCAGATTCCGTGCGGGCACAATGCATTTGCATCGCGCATTGCACCCGCACAGAATACTCGCTCGTGTGAAAGGGGCCTAAGAGGCTGTGTGTATATGTGTAGTCCATGCATGACTGCAGAGGATCCCTGTATGAGAAGAATATATGGACTTCATGCTCTCTAATAGCATTGAGCACCTACTGGTCTCCACCAGAAATTATAATATTCATAATATTCATTGACTAAGTCCCTTTATAAAAATCTAAAAGACAACAGGAAGCTGTTTTTGGGGTGGCAGTGGACCTCCTTACCTACTGGGCCCATGTGCGGATGCTCAGGTTGCACATATGTTATATCCACTCCTGAGTTCGTCCCTTTCTGGTTCCGCCATCTTGTTCCTAGTTGGCCTAGTCACTGTTATAGAGAAAGTAGTGGTGGATGGTTTCCTCTGCCGCAAGCTGCCTCCTTACATAGGCAGTTGAAGCCCAAAGGTATTGTTTCACGTCCTCTAGTACTAGAGAAGAAAGTAGAGAAAAATATGTCAGAGGTGTAACTCGAAGCTTCTGCATCCCAATGCAAATCTAGTCACGTTGCCCCACTTACTCTACCATGTATAATATATAATACTGGCATCTTCTTAAGAGACAGAAGTGCCTTTAGGTTTCTGGTGGAACCGCTAAGTCTGTCCCCACCTATAGCTATACCCCTATGTCCTTAAATCTTGTTATTTTTCCCCCTTTGGATTGCACTTGTAATACATCAAACAGCCCAGCTCACGTGACCCGTTCTCTTCATGACCATGGCTCAATATGGCGGGACAGGTAAAGATCCTGGACGGCAAATGCATGGTGGGTGGGTGGCATCCAGATCAACAAAAGTAATTCGCCATTTATAGTTACTTTTCCCATTTGGGGTTATGAGATTTTTGCATTGCCTTGACCTAATTTGCACTCTGTAGCCTGATTGCACTTCTGATTACTTCACGGTACCATATGAAGCAGATACAGAATGAAATATAGCGCAATCACAATGATATGCCATGTTGAATTTCTGGTGACCATAAGAATGTCGTTCCTCCTAGACATCTTCTCTTGTTTTTGGGTCTTCGGGCTTCACAGTGACATGTGCATGACTTTTGAGACAGCCTCCATCCATTTTTCTCACCGTCCCCTTTATTTTCTTCAAAAACAGATGCCATTTGCAATGGACTAGGTCTTCTTCACATGTCTGCATTAGGAAAGATTCTGTGGTCTTCGGTGGTCAAAGATATCCCTATAACTAAGTAGCCTAATAATCTATATGATGGACTAATGAAGATCTGCTTCCACTATAACGCAGTGCAAAGCCTATGGGCCGCAACACTATGCCAGTTGTCAATCTGTGCCAAGACTGCACGCCAATGTATGGCATGAGGCATGATATTAACCACCATTTACAACTGTGAATAGATGCATTGCGGGACAGGAAGCTTCCTCCCAAGCCGCCTAATGGGTCCTGCCGAAAATAAATGGGGCAGAATGTAATAGGGGGCGTGAGAGCAGGTGCGCTGCGCTTACTTGGGATGAGCCCCATTTTTATGTGATTTAACGCCCCTTTTGCGATACACATAGCATTAGCGGGGGAGGAGAGCAGACAGTAATTGCAGGGGCCTGGTTTTCTCATTTTTAGCCCTGTGGTAAACAATAACGGGAAAATCAAAAGGCCCGGATAAGTAAGTTTAGATTATAGTTGGGCGCAGTTGGAACTGCCAATGTCAATCAATACACAACCCCTAATCTGTTCACTTCAGTGATTGCCTTGAATTCAGATTATCCATTTATACATGGATAGAGCACATGTTCGACAAAAAGTTGACACTGTTGTTTTTTAAGTAGGAAAAAATTCAAGGGTATAAAAAGTAAATAAAAATAATTATTCTTCAATATTTTTGGCATTAGATATTTTTGACCTTATGTATTGTAATAAAAGTCAATGAAAATATCAAATGATGAATATTCCTGGATGTCTATCCCTAGAGGCAATGACCCCCAAGTAGTTGTGTGGCATCTTGGAAGCCTCAGCATCACAGTATGAATGGAGAAGACACTAAATCTAATCAAATGGTTGGGTAGATAGGGTATCAGCTGTGAACTCTGCCTTCACCTCGCAATCTAAAATATTTGTAAGACCAAAGCAATGCCACGTGATGGATCCATTGGACCACAGATGGACCTCACTGACATGAATGGGTCCTGTTGAGGTTCTAATATTTTTGACAGCAAGAAAAGCTCTCCAGACTGCACTATACTGACCATCCAAAATATCAGAATGGAAGATATTTCCTCTGACAGACCAGGGAGTCTAAGTGCATTTACTGAGATCCTTGTCTTTACCAGGCCTTAATAGGTGGGCGAAGAGTAAGCAGCTCCATGCTCTTCAGATGGAGGCAGTCCATTGACAACACTTGAGGGAAACTCTAGGCTAGGCTATTGTTTTGGTGAGTTTTCCAGGTGAGTTGAGGTGTGGGGCAAAAGGAAGGACAAGGAAGACGCAAAAGTAGTCCTAGAGCGAAGACAAAAAAATTGGTTAGAGTAGAATAGAGAGAAGAAGGTGATGGGGGTGAGTTTAATATGGTATCTAGAGTGAAAGTGTAAACAGCAAAGAGATTGGACCAGATTTTCTAGGTTAGGAAACGCTTTTGAATTATATTTGGGTAAATTATTGTCTTTAATTTTTTGGCTATTTGATTATTTTGCCGATTTCAGGTTTACTAACTACAGTACGTTTTATTACCTTTTTATACTTCTATACTATTTGATATTTGACTCTATATCTTAAGATCTACTTAATGTTAAAACTAGATGTGTTTTAAGAAGTATGTCTAATTACACTGTTCAGGAACAAACATAGTAACCCTCTGTGATCAATTACTAAATGCCTTGTCCATTTTCCCCCCATTTTATGTTTTTCCATGGAAGAGTAGGAGATAAGGTCTTGAACTGATTTTTGTATCTGGTATCTTTTTTTTAAAAAATATATACGTTTAGATTGCTTTATTTGAGAGGAATTATGTTTAAATGAGTTTTCCAGGGAATACATAAAAAAATGGAGGAAAATAGATGAAGAATAGCAAACTGATCCGCCACCACCACCATTCCGAAGCTGCTCTGGTGTCCTCTGCTCTCCAGTTCCTGGTCCCAAGATCAACACACCAAAAAATGGCTTGGACTGCCCAATCAGCCAGTCAATGGCCACAGGAGTGACCGTCCTTAGCCAGGCATTGACTAAGTGGGCATTTGTAGCCATTATCTGTGTGCTAAACTCTGTACCAGAAGGTGGAGAGTGGCGGGAACACAGCGGGTCATCGGTTTGTTATGTTTAACCCATTCAGTCCCATTTTTTTAAGTTCCCCTTTGAAAACCCCTGTAACTACCCGACAGATAGGGTTGGACTGGCCCATGATGTCCAGAAGATTCTCCAGTGGGCTCAGAATGGGATACAATAATTGTCTCCACAGCTCCTTCAGAAGACAACCCCATTTTGAGGTGGCTTTGGGCAATCACTTACCGTTTCTTAGGGAATGATCAGTAATGACCTATTTTATCATACTGATCATACGTCCTGTGTGTACAATGTAACAACCAAGAAGACAATGTAATGATAAGTGCTCATCACATCTTCTGTATAGATGGGGTGTAGGGTATGTATATAGATGTATGTATAGGGTGGACCCCAGAATTCACTCCTCTGATGAACTCAAGGGGCGATGACTGAGGACTATCATGTGGACTTTGCATTCATCCCCCCTAAAAATGAGCAAACCCGAACTACAAAGTTTGGGTCCGCACCGAACTTTGCGAGTTCAGGTGCCCAGACCCGAACCTAGACTTTTTCACAGAAGTCCAAGTTCGGACGATTTATGAATTACTTTATTATAGGAGCATAACGGATTCCTTATGCTGCCCATAGACTTCTATTCGGAATGCCTCTTAAAGGTGTTTCCTTTTTGCTTTCCGTCTTAAGTATTATGTTATTTTCCGATATAACCATGTTATAACGGAAAATTATAAAGTGAAGTTCGGGTCCCTATTGACTTCAATGGGGTTTGAGTTCAGGTCAAGTTCGGGTTCCGAACCCGAACTTTGACCTGAAGTGTGGCCAAACCTGAACTTACACGGATTCTCTCATCCCTAATCCCCCCCTTTACTTTTCCTTGTGTTATAAAGAGAATATTTGTGACATACTTGACTGACATGGAGGTCAGCAAAATACCAGGTTAGTGGTAGCCCCCGCTGGACCACCCCTCCCTCCCGGAACATGTATAAAGCAGTTTGTCTGTGACTATGAATAAGTCATTAGGATCACAAGGCGGGAATGTGAAGCAACATCTGACATGACACCGCCCCCCCCCCTTCCCTAGGACCGCTGTCCTTAATTGTGACAGCTTTACACCCCGACGTATCTGTTTACATGCTATCTGACACATTGCGCCCAGGCATCAGGAATCTCCCTGCAGGGTGTGATACTGCACATAGGATCAGCAGGAAAACTTCACATGAAATTAATTGTTCAAGGTTCCAAGAAGACGAGGCTATTGTCTCCGATAAGTGCTAATAAAAGCTGTCACCACAAATACACACACTGCGAGACGCGTCGGAGAAACCTGAAGGTGAATTCAAATAGACAGACAAGTGCGTATTCGCATATTATACACTTGTATGGACGGGTACCTACAAGGACACAGACAGCGGTTGAGAAAGATGGAGATTGCTGCAGTCCTTTTATAGCCCCAATGACCTGAATATACAAAGTAAATAGCCAAGAAAACCGTTAAGAGCACACGTCAGCAGGATCAATCCTATTATTTAGTCATACTGTCTTGCAGAGTTGATCCTGCTGATTGAAATGATAACTGTCTTGTGAAAATTGGTCACACCCCCAGTATAAAATACCCAGCATTATTGTCTCCTGACAACCCCTAACCCACTGGCAGCAATATTGTGCTATGAACACCCAAACTCTCTGCAGCAGTATTGCCCTCTAACAACCCCTCCCCCACTGGATTCAGTATTGTCTCCTGACAACCCCTTCCCTACTGGCTTCAGTATTGTCTCCTAAAAACCCCTCCACCACTGGCAGCAGTATTGTGCCCTGAACTCCCATACTCTCTGCAGCAGTACTGCCCTCTGGCAACCCCTCCCCCACTGGCTTCAGTATTGTCTCCTGACAACCCCTCCCCCATTGGCCTCAGTATTGTCTCCTGACATCCCCTCCACCACTGGCAGCAGTATTGTGCCTTGAACACCCATCCTCTCTGCAGCCGTACTGTGCTCTGATAAAGCCCTCCCCCCTGTCTGCAGTATTATCCCCTGACAACCCTTCCTACACGGGAAGCAATGTTGTCCCCTGAAAACGCTTCCTCCACTGGCAACAGCATTGTCTACTTACAACCCCTCCCCCACTTGCAGCAGCATTGTCCCCTGACCACACATTCCCCTAAAAACAGTATTATCCCCTGACAACCCCTCCTTTACTGGCAACAGTATTTTCCCTTAACAACCCCTTCCGTATTGGCAGCAGTATTGTCACCTGACAACCCCTCCCACATTAGCAGCAGTATTGTCCTGTGAAAACCCCTTAAAATCTAGAATTTCTTAGACACCACAACGGTTACTCTTTATAGTTGGCTTTGTCCATTTAAGGGGTTGTCCCATGAAAAACGATTCTACAATTTTCAAACCAGCACCTGGATCTGAAGACTTTTGTAATTGCATGGAATTAAAAACTTTGTATAGCCGCTGAGTTACTCAATAACAGCGCCACCTGCTGTTTGTTCTTTTTCTCATTTCTTTGTCCTGCTCACTGAGATGGCCGCACATGCTCAGTTTCATCCTTCAACTGCCTCCAGAGCTGTGAGAAAAGCTAGTAGAAGAGACAGACCTCCTGAGCCGCAGCAGAAAGGACACTCCTCTTGAGCTGCCAGCTCGATGTAACTCAATAAATGGGGTGATCTCTGGATCCATGTGAGGTACAGGGCTGGTTCTAGATTTGTTAGAAATAGATTGCCGTGTACTACGAGGTCTGATTTTCATTTTTTAAGTGAATCGTGGGACA
Source organism: Bufotes viridis (assembly GCA_033119425.1). Classification (NCBI taxonomy): domain Eukaryota; kingdom Metazoa; phylum Chordata; class Amphibia; order Anura; family Bufonidae; genus Bufotes; species Bufotes viridis. Next base: position 30,307,268 of record CM065589.1, read on the forward strand.
ACCCCTTTAATTAATTAATGCAAAGGTTTCTTGACTGAACAGATACAACAAAGCTGTGTTTGTCATGAAGCACAACTCAACATTAGGCCTCATGCACACTACCGTTTTTCTGGTCCGCATCTGAGCCGCAGTCCCTTCAATGGGGCCGCAAAAGATGTGGACAGCAATCCGTCTGCTGGCCGCATCTGTTACTCTTGTTCCGTAGCCCTGCAAAAAAATATAACTTGTCCTATTCTTGTCTGTTTTGCGGACAAGAATAGACATCGCTATAATGAGCCGCCCAGTCCGTTACGCAAATTGCAGAACGCACACACACGCCATCTGTGTTTTGCAGATCCGGAATTTGCGGACCGCAAAACACACAACGGTCGTGAGCATGTAGCGCTACAATGTTTACCTTTTACATAGGACGGCAAATTACTACTGCAATCCCATCTCTGTTACGGTTAAATAAAACCCTGCAAGTTGGGTGACAGCAGAAGACTAGAGGATGTATTAATGTCCTTGGATGTGCCCCATGCAAGTGCCTATAGTTAACTTCCTGTGTGGGCCCCTCGCCCAATACGGTGTACTGCCATACAGTGTACAGATAAGCATGCCATCCAATGTAGTGTACAAAGCATATCTAAATAACAATGCTATATGTTGTCTCAACTGCAATACATTGCAAGAAAATCTACCGTCAAGTGCTAGATTGCAAGTAGCAAATGCCGCCAAACAGCGCTCAAATAATTCCAGGCATACTCTTGCTCTATGATGCAATTAATATGGTGGTCACAAGACTTGGGTGCCATCTGTGGAATCACTGGAGGGATGGATTATGCCCCTTTCATATGCCCCGTACCACTAACAATATAGGGCTCGATACGAGTGTGTAACCCTTTAGCTGCCGCCACTCTACACAACAGCCTCATTAGATGCCTTCACAAATGCGACCTGTCTGCTGACAATGAGAAGTGTTTGGCAGCCTGCGCACAGCTGGGAGGCCTATGGAAAGCCCTTTATGTGACTGCACACAGATAGCACCTACATTCATCCGCAATCTGTTGACTTGTTGAGTGTATAAGGTAGGTGCGAAAATGGATTCAAGGCTCGCAAACCGTAGAGCAAATACACCACAATTCTCATCTCACAGGAGAAGATACAAAAACAAACTCAGGGATGTTCTTCCCACAGGTTCTGAAAGAGCCCGATTGTACCGATGCCACATATAGTACGGTATGGCACTGATACTTCATATGGTCATTGAATGAGACCTAAGGAATAGGGAGTGAGGCTAAGAAGAAGGGGCAATGTAAGATAGAAAGATAGCTAGATAGATAGATAGATAGATAGATAGATAGATACATATGAGATAGATAGATAGATAGATAGATAGATAGACAGACAGATGCAGATAAATAGTTAGATGGATATTAGATAAATAGATAGATAATAGATAGATATAGTGGATAGATAGATAGATAGATAGATAGATAGATAGATAGAATAGATAGATAGATATAGAGAATAGATAGATAGAATAGATAGATATAGAGAATAGATAGATAGATAGATATAGAGAATAGATAGATATAGAAAATAGATAGACAGATATAGAGAATAGATAGATATAGAAAATAGACAGATAGATAGATAGATAGAATAAATAGAAAGATAAAAAACAATAGATAGATAGATAGATAGACAGATAGATAGATAGATAGATAGATAGATAGATAGATAGGAGATAGATAGATAGATAGATAGAATAAATAGAAAGATAAAAAACAATAGATAGATAGATAGACAGACAGACAGATGTAGATAAATAGTTAGATGGATAATATTATATAATAGATAGATATAGTAGATAGATAGATAGATAGATAGATAGATAGATAGATAGATAGACAGATATAGAGAATAGATAGATATAGAGAATAGATAGATAGATAGATAGATAGATAGATAGACAGATATAGAGAATAGATAGATATAGAGAATAGATAGATAGATAGATAGATAGATAGATAGATATTTCAGAGTGCCGTGGAATTTTTCTATTTTAGATAGATTCATCCACAGCCTTTCTACCAGAATGCAAAAATTGTACAAAATGGGTCACATTTATAGGAATGGCACACCGCGCTCAAATACCAAGTAAAAAGTACTCGCTGAAAAATGCCATCACAACCAGAAAAATAAGAAATAAGCCAACAGACAAAATAATGCACCTTGTTATTGATATAAGACCCCCTTACCCAGCACCAACAATCTGCAATGGAAGAACACGGCTCAAAAATAAATCTCAGCTCCAAAAGTCTGCACAGCCAATGACAGAAAAACAGACCAATAAATAATAACCTAAATCACAATGAAAAATCATGGACGCTCAGAAATAGTAATAGATAAATATCACCCAAATGTAGCTGGTAGTTGGGGTAAAACCAATGGGTGGTAGGGATGAGCGAACTTGTGTTTTCAAGTTCGGTGTACAAGGTTTGGGTTATCTAAGAATTCCGTTATGGATTCCGCTACCACGGACTATAACTTATGGTCCGTCATAGCGAAATCCATAACGGAATTCTTAGATAACCCAAACCTTGTACGCCGAACTTGAAAACACAAGTTCGCTCATCACTAGTGGTAGGGACTAAATCTCCACGCATATTACCACCACTCAGTGGCCTCCTCGGCCATCTATGAACTGAAAAAGCCATGCGTGCTCTTCATTCACGTCTGGACCCCATTCTTGAGATCCACTATGTTCTCAGACAGCACACTAATCAAGGCATCCAAAACATGTTCACTTTCAAAGTACAGGAAAAAACTTTTTATAAAAAAGCTGATAAATCCCAAAATTTAATTGTTTCTGATATATTGCACTTTTGTTTTTTAGCTTTGCTTGCATCTTACAGTCAAATAGAAATCAATAGTAGTGAGAGGGCTGACAAGACTACAAAAATATCGACCCTGTAGTCTGGACTTCTCCCTCTCCCAACTGTTGCTAGACAATTTAAAGGGTAGTCCCCTACACAATGAAATACCAAGCTAAACATATTCAATTCCTTATATACCACATTCCCATCAGTCCAGGAAGCTGAGATATTGAGGTTTTGTTACAGTGTTCACTATTGGGGAACTAGTAGACATTTTTTTTTTTCACTTCTTAGCCCCGGAGAGCCACTATTTTGGTAGAGCTCTATTGTTACCTATATTTCAGTTCCTTGGACATAAACAAGAAATCTGAGCAAAGTTCCAATCTAGAAATGAGCAAATTCCATGATATTTGCTTTGTGTCCTAATTTGCACCCAAATTGAAAAAAGTGTAACACACTGCTGGGTAGAAGATGTGCAAACCAGTTTTCCTTCCAGAAGGACAAGAAAACTGAGTGTCTCCACATAACACTTTTCTGGTAAAGAGATGACGCTAATCAGTGTTCCTTCTAAAAGGACAAGAAAACAGTGTCACACCAGCATCTGCAAATAGCTCTTTCCAGATGATTAGCCATTATAAGAACAAAGCACAGAATAGTTGCTTAGTTAGATCAGAGGCCTTTGTCAGGGGTCTGGGAGATGCTCTTTCTCATTAGGAAGACCACCTAGTAGGTGTGAGGAGTAGTGCAGGCCAGATAACATCTTGGTTTCTGACTTCTATAGGGATCAGATAGGCTTAGCTTTCTTTTCCTTTTGGAAGGAAGAAACTCAAAGATATGCAAATTAACTTTCCTTCCAAAATGAAAAGAAAGCTAAACTTGCCTGATGGAAGCAGAAGTAAGATATGTTAATTTGCATATAGTTTTCAGTGTTGCTTGGCCTACAATACTTCTAAAGCATACTAGGCAGTCTCCATAATAAGAAGGAGTACCCCCCTCCAGGTGCCTGACAAAGGCCTCTGAGCTAACTAGGTAAATGTTCTCTGCTTTGATAAAGGGTTATCATCTGGAAAGAGCTATTTGTAGGTGAGATGCTGGTGTGACACACTCAGTTTTCTTGTCCTTTTTTAAGGAAAACTGATTAGCACTGTCTCTTTACCAGAGGAGTGTTACGTGGGCACACTGTTTTCTTGTCCTTTGGGAAGGATAACTGGTTTGCATGTCTCTTTTCCGGAGAAGTGTTATGACATTTTTTCTCTCTGATTTGCCCGAAAGAAATCTCAAAAAATTCAGGTTTGTCAGAATCTGAATTTTTAGAAACATTTGGGACTATTTACAAATAGTTAGAATCCTCATATGTCACATTCCCAGCAGTCTACCTGACATAGGAGGTGTTATTTGCTGGGGTGTTCACACCTCGGAGTTGGTAGTCTCTTTTTTTCACTTCTTGGTCCTACAGAGTCCCTGTTTTGTTAGTCAAAGGAGGACAATTGGTGGCCCCCGACTCTACAGCTTCTACGTGTACATCTCAGCTGCTTGGACAGTGTTGAAATATTGAGATAACTTCGGGTTGGCTGTAAACGTGACATTCCTCAGCTATTGCTAATCTACAACTTTCAGTGTGTCATAGGCATGCTGAGAGTTGTAGTTCTGCGGCAAGCTGCACACTGTGCAGACATATGTGCCTTGTGATGCCCACCGATTTGTTGTGAATGGGGATCATTCACAAGTGTTTGAGCTGCTCTTACAACCTGAGTACGCAGTCACTACTGAAAAAAAGACAACAAAAACAGCTAAAATGCACTTAATCTGTAATTTACATAATCACCCATATGAATTTATCCTAAAGACTAGTTTGCAAGCGACAGCTCTAACCTGCCCTGTCTGATGTCAGATGCTAAGCAGCGCTAGGTCTGGAAAGACCAGCTGAGATTACCAGCTGCCGCAAGTCTCTTCACTTCCAGCACCAGATACAATAATTGTTTCCCTATGTAACCAGTAATTAATAAACTAGATTGCCGTGAATTAAACGTTAGGATCATTCCGACATATCTATACGTTTCATGGCACGCAACGTACAATCCGTGGAATTAGTCCATGGTGAATGGCTCTACAGCTACCTATCTCAGCACCTTTAACCTGGGTGGTGGTCTGTACCCTGAGAACGTGTGGACCACCATCGCAAACAGTGTTTTTCATTCATTCAAATTGTCTTGGCTGAAAATCGCCTGTTGTTTTGTGTATACAGCTCCTATGCAGACCTATGCATCTGCACACACAATACATATTCTGATGCTGCAGTCATACTCCTTACTTCGTAATGCCATACATTTCATAGCTGAGCAAAGATCGGGGCCTGATACAGTCTATGGCAGTCAACTAGAAATCAGACTACACACAAGGTTTGTCTGTAGTCTGTTACTATGGAGACACATAGGTCTGCATGGAAGCTTTAGGCAGATAGCTAGCTTTAGATAGATAGATCAATAGACATATACTGTAGATAGATAAATAGACAAATAGATACACATAATTGCTAGATATTAGATAGATAGATAGATAGATAGATAGATAGATAGATAGATACATAGATATGTGATAGATAGATAGATAGATAGATAGATATGAGATAGATAGATAGATATGTGAAAGATAGATAGATAGATAGATAGATAGATAGATAGATATGAGATAGATAGATAGATAGATATGTGAAAGATAGATAGCTAGATAGATAGATAGATGAAAGATAGATAGATAGATAGATAGATAGATAGATAGATAGATAGATACGTAGATAAGGTTGAACAATAAATAGATAGATAATAGATATGAGATAGATAGATAGATAGATAGATAGGGTCGGACTAGGGTACCTAGGGCCCACCAGTAAAATGTATTTTGGGGGCCCACCGTATAGATACATTCAAATATAATAAATAATTTATCAGGTGTTTTATATGAACATCGTCTGGTTGAGGTGCTGTACATTGAATATACGTATGTAGTGCAGTAAGTACTGTGTTATGTGAAACTTGTGCAGGGGGTGGGAGACTAGGGGCCCACCTTGCTCAGGGGCCCACCAGGGAATTCACCTGTACCCCTGTGGGCCAGTCTGAGCCTGTACATAGATAGGAGAAAGAAAGATAGATAGATAGATAGATAGATAGATAGATAGATAGATAGATATGAGATAAATAGGTATGAGATAGATAATAGATAGATAGATAGATAGATAGATAGATAGATAGATAGATAAATAGATAATAGATAGATAGATAGATAGATAGATAGATAGATAGATAGATAGATAATGGATAGATAGATAGATAGATAGATACTTGAAAAATAATCTTTGTTTCTTCAGGGATCTCCAAACTCCACTCCCTTACTGCAGACATAGTTATGACACTTTCTGTGGAGTTTTTTTCTAAACTATGAGGCTAAAATACCAAAATTGAACAGGGGGAAGCAAACTGATGTGACATAGAAATATTACATTGTGCTCTTAGCATTGTGAGCTGAAGCTGCGTTTCTGTGGCAGCTGATCAAGACCACATTTATCATCTTTACTTGAACTCTCACTCCCTCTGCAGAGCAATGAGTGGTACTGCAGCCCGGTCACACAGATTCCTCCTACTCTGGAACTATTCTCAAACGCTGGATCAAACAATAGGTTAGGCGTATCTACCGGATACAACAATGTTGTGGAACTACGGTTTAAGGCTGCCAGGGCATGCTGGGAGTTGTAGTTCTGCAACAACTAAAGAGCCTTAGTTTGGAGACTGCTTCCTTATATCATAAAGAGATGATCTTTTCGATATTTCTGGCCTTCTAGGGCCCAAATACTCACCTGTTTTCTCCAGCTCCCTTGGATATCATTTTGGGTTAATATAAGTAGAGTCCTCCATTTATTACCTCATATACCCTCTGACTAAATCTACAGATGTAGCAGTGCTGAATGTTCCATTTATGTAACACCACAAATGGGGGGATTGCTCTGAATTTTCGGTGATGCTTGCACAGTGGTAGGTTAGAATAAAACAGATAGTAGGTAACACCCCCTGCTTTCATATGCATCAGAGGGACTCGGCTGAGTGGCCGTGGACCTTCAAGATGGTGTCATTGTGTTTACGAACCTGTAATATCACATGGAGTATCTGCTTCCAAGTGAAAGCACTACTACACCCAACAAATTCGGCTCTAATGCATCTGTGCAATAACAGCTCAATATAGTACAATTTCACATATTGCATCTACTTCTTTGACACATTTTAGCTTGCTTTGGGGTATTTGGGCCTCTGGCACCCAGGAATCATTATATCCACCCCCCCTTCTGTTTCTTTGCTTGGTTGGGGGGGCAGATAATCATATGGCACCAGTGATCTCTATGGAATAGAGTTCTGGTGGTCCAGCAGCTCTGGGGCAACTTCTCTATGAAATGTGTATGTCCTCTCCAATTACTCCTGTTTACCCTGACCACAGGGGCATAATTCTACACGAGGAAAACTTTCAGCTGAACCTGAGGCCAGAGAGCCCCTTGGCACTTCAGACGACAAGTGGCACATGATAGTCTGCCAAGGAGCTTCATGTTCAACCTCTGCCCCAACAAAAAGCCAATATTTGCCCAATAATCTTCACCCCTGCACTGTGGAGAGATCGTCAATATATCTGGACCAAAGGCTGGTTTTATAGAAAATGTAGACCTAGGGGAAAAAAAGAAAAATCTGCCGCCGGCTTTCCATGTTTAAACAGTTTTCCTTGAAATGTTAATATCCCTGGTGGTCTAGGGAAGAGAAGAGGTTCATTTTACATTCCCTGGTGGTCTAGGGCACTGAAGGGTCATCGTATATTTAGATTATTCCTGAGAATTTCATTCTTGGAAATGTATTCTCTAAGCAGTTGTCCAATTTGTCACCCCACAACCCCACAATAGGCCCTGGACTATAATTTTTGGGTGCAAAATGTAGATGGAACATACTGTATAGATTTCTACCAATGTATCAGGTTATCTCACCCCCTGGTCAGGGATTGTGTAACTAAGCAAGAGACTTAATATCTCCTGATTTCTGCTTAGTACATGGTTAGGGAGTCTGAAGGACTGTCTGAAGTTCTGGTCTTTACTAGAGCTCAAAAAGAAAAAAAAAAGACAGGTGGCAGCTTTATTAGCTGTAACTTTATGTTCACAGAAGTTTCACAGCATTTTAAGGTTTTGCCGCTATACTCTGAAGTCAGGGGGCCAGATGTGACTGATGTATATTTCATAGCAGACAGTATTATGAGCCTGCTCTTTCTTTCGAGGCTTGAGTTAAAAAGTGGGCGGCGACAGAATCTTATGTGGCCAATCAGACGGTGAGAATGATGACAGCAGTAGGAGAGGAGTGTGGTATTCTGGGTGGGAGAAAGTGACTTGTCTAAAAAAAAAATCTAATTAAAACATTCAGAGGAAATTTTTGAAAATGTCCTTACTTAAAAAAAGTTCTCTAGTAAAAAAATTTAAAAAAAAAATAGAATTGTCGTTTTAGAACCTTAAAATGGTCATTTCGAGGCACAACATGTTACCCACACACATTGTGAACCTCGAAATGATCACCTTAAGGGTCTAAAAAGACAATTATATTTTGAAATGTATTATGGTACCCTTAATTATTATCCTACTCTGGCCAATTGTAACGAAGCATTAATAGGCCTAGATAAAATAAAATATTTGCCTACAGTTAGTTAATGTAATTAGAATGAGTGAATCAATAGAATTTTTGGGGAGTACGGTATTGTGCATATGCGCATGTTTGGAATACTTTTTAATTTTCAGTTTATTTAGTTTTCTTATTTTTGCCATTTTGTAACATTGGCATACAAATTCCAGAACACGCACGAAACGCGGTTATTGACGCCCTCCGTAAGATGACTCAAACCAAAGGCAAAGTAGACATGGCCACATGTTCTGACATGTGGTCAGAAATAAAAGCATACCTCAAAAGGTATCAGAAGATATGGAATCATTAAGAAAAAAATGGGTTTTTCCAAAGCCCACAGCAAATCAGACATCACATACTACATGACAGTCTCTTTCTAACAAAGCTAGAACCAGCCCTGTACCTCACATGGATCCAGAGATCTCCCCATTCATTGCTCTGCTAGATTTTCTTCAGGCTGGCAGCTCAGGGGCGTGTCATTTCTACTGCAGCTTTCTCCCTATCACAGCTCAGGGGCATGTCTTTTCTTCTGCAGCTTTCTTCCTATCACAGCTCAGGGGCATGTCTTTTTTTCTGCAGCTCTCTTCCTATCACAGCTCAGGGGGCGTGTCATTTCTACTGCAGCTTTCTTCCTATCACAGCTCAGGGGCATGTCTTTTCTTCTGCAGCTCTCTTCCTATAACAGCTCAGGGAGCATGTCCTCTTTTATGTAGCTCTCGCTCCCCGTCACTGACACAGCTTCTAACAGTAGATACGGTTGGTAGAGGTTAACTTAAACTGAGCATGTGCGGACACTTCAGTGAGGTGGACAAGAAAAAAGGAAAAGAACAAACAGCAGGTGGCGCCATACAGATACATTTTTTTTATTAGCTTACTGGCTATTTAAAATTTTTAATTACATACAATTACAAAAGTATTTAGATCCAGGCGCTGATATGAAAAATGTAGACTATGTTTCGTGGCACAGCCCCTTTAAGTAAATACCGGCCTAGATTACTGGAAAATGGAGGTTCGCCCTCCCAGTGCAGAGGTTTTTGTCACATGGGTTAACATAACCCAATCCTTTTTGCATTTGCCTTTCCCAGTGCACTTCAGCATAACCGAGCCCGTGTTCCTCCTTTGTATGCTTTACACAGTGACACCTCGTTCCTTCACTAACAGTTCATTTATGAATTCGAAGAGATTTTCCTTCATTTCTACAGGAAACGCACGTTTCACTTTTTGACCCAGGAGCATCTGTTAAGATTTTTTTTTTTTTATACAGCTTTGGCATTCTGAGAGTGTTAATGTCTTTCATATCTGTTTAATGCTATTTGGAGATATTTATGACCACCTCTTGGTTATCGGGGCTGAAGTGTGTTGCAATTTAAAAAAAATATATATTTTTATTTTTTGTTAAACGGACAGGAAAGCATTCATAGGAGGAAACAGATTGCTCCAAGCACGTGTTTCCTGGGACAGTAAAAGTCAGAATTAAATAGCACTGTGCAAAGTCGCAGGATCTTGACTATTTTTACACTTTTTTTTTTTAAACAATTTTTTGAAACAAATCTATTTTTTTTAAAAATAAAAACCATATGTGGGTAACAGTTCTGCTTTCCTAATTTCATAACGTCATATAAAACATAATTTATGACCACAAATCCTATAATTTACAGCGGATATGTCGATGGTGGCTCTGTTCTCGGTAGGGCAGCCTTGGATTGATATTTTTTGAACCGAGCACCGGTGCTGCGTGCACAACTATACATTGTTACAGCTCAATATGCTTTCTATTAAACAATTTACAAAACAGGATATATTTTAGGTGATTCAATTAGCGGAAAGTCAAAGCAGATGCACTGCAAAATAACTAAATAAAGCAGTAAATTAGTTGGGGGATATGGAATTGTTTTTGGCATTTAAATACTATCGCTGATGACACCATTGCATTTTTATTTTATTTTTGCAATTTTTTTATTTATTTTTTTGTAATTCCTGGTTTATAGCCACATGGTCTGCCCCAGTTTGAAAGTATTTGGCGAAGGAAGCCAGCAACTGAGAAAACCAAATGAGAGCAGACTACGTGCACTGCAGGACAGTGCGTATTCTTGGCTGCAGCACATGAAATGTAATGGGCATGCTGGAGTCTGCTTGGCAGCTCAACTGGATAAAATCTGGGGAGATACAATCGAATTTTGGACCTGACTACGAGTAGCTTCCTCCTTCTATTTCACCTAGTTTCCTTTTTTTTTTCATTTTTACTTTTTCTTAACGATCTATAAGCTATGGACTTATGTATGTATTGTACTGGAGTGTGATTCAATTGTTTAGAAATTTTTTGGAAATGTAATTTTTTTTTTAAAGAACCTAAACTCAAAGTTGAAGATACAAAAATAAAAACGTGGCTAATACTGCAATGAATTCTTTCACCCGGTATCATCTATGGCATTAGTCTACCATTTGGTGGCTATTCAAAGGCTACAGGGAACAGGTCTTTCGAGAAGGGTGGCCACAAAAGGATTCCAAGAATTTTTGGGGAGAAGGAATTGAATTCCAAACCTAAATACAAGTGGCGTCCTCTTTATATTTCACCTAGTTTACTTTATTTTTCATTTTGACCTTTTATTAACGAGCTATAAGCTATGGACTTATATATGTATTATAGTTAAGTGATTCCATTTTATTACATTTTTGGATTTTTTTTTTTTTAAAGAACATAAATTCAAAGCTGAAAATAAAAAATAAAACATAAATACCAAATACCATTTGGTGGCTATCTAATGGCTACAGGGAACAGGTCTTTCGAGAAGGGTGGCTACAAAAGGATTCCAAGAATTTTTGGGGAGAAGGAATTGAATTCCAAACCTGAGTACAAGTGGCTTCCTTTTTATATTTTACCTAGTTTCCTTTTTTTTTATTTTTACTTTTTTTTAACAAGCTATATGCTATGGACTTATCTATGTATTATAGTTGAGTGTCTGATTCCATTTTATTAGATTTTTAAAGCCAAAAATAAAACATTAATAGTGAACTGAATTCTTTGACATAGTACAGCCCATAGCATTAGTCTACAGTTTGGTGGCTATGCAAAGGGAACATGTCTTTCGGGAAGACACGGCTACAAAAAGACTCCAGGAATTTTTGGCAAGGATCATAAAAATACATTTTTTTATTGTGTGCAAATTTTACTTATCGCTAATATATGTAAAAATGTAAATATGCTACTGATATGTTTTATGTGTCCAACTTTTTTACCCCATTTTAACCCAATTTATGTCCATATCCCAATCAAGTGTGAAATTTTGGGAAGTAGTATATACAACATCAGATTTATATAACCTTACCGAAAGCTTAGAATATACTTAGAAATGGAGGCCAAGGTTAATATTCTCTGCTGGGGACCATTTCTTTTTTATGATAGGCGGTTATTTTTAGAAATGTTTTTTGAATTAAGGTTTCAAAAATTTGTATCTCTTATTGAGTAAGGAGAAAAAATAAAAATGACAGAAATCCTTTTTGACAAGACAGTCGAATGTTTCAGCTTTACCTTGCAAATCTATTCTAATTTTCACCAAATATATTTTAAGACGGACGGAGCAACAGGTTCTAAAATACTAAAGTAAAAAAAGTAAGTCCTAGGTTTGGGGAGGAGAAAAGGGGAAAAAAAAAAAAAACAAATTCAATTTTTCTTACATTTTAAATGTTCTGTTTGTGTAAAATTTTGAGAATCACCATAAGGGCTTCTTTGCATTTTTAATTTAGTAACTAACATATGAATACATTTGCATATTAATTAGTTGCAGATTAAATCATGCATACATAATTGCCTCCTTACTGTGTTTAATGTTTGTCAAAATCTCCAGCCTGGTTTGATGGATGTCGTATGAAAGATTACAATTTGATGTACCCTTGGAACTATTTACACCAATAATATACTATCTTTTCGGGATAAAATAAAAATAAAAAATCTCAAAAAATATGAAATATAAAAACAAAAAAAAAACACCCTTCACATAGGTGCGTTCCTTGTGGCATTTGTGTATTTCATTCTCCAAATCATTTGCTATTCATAATCATTAATGCATCTCCTAATTATGCAGCATATGTTTGTTAACCCTCTCACTGCCGATTGTCGCACAGCAGTTTTTAAGACAAATGAACGGCTCCCGATATTTGGGCTCTTGATTTAAGTCTGCAACGGTATTTTTTAAGTATATTTTACATATTTGATTTATACATTTTTATTTATTTATTTTCTTCTCATCTTAAAGGGACAGCAGGGCCTGTAATCAAAATTTTAGCCCTGGTCCCTTAATTTCCATCTCCTGCCAATGAGTAAACAAATTATAAAATATTCTGAGGCTAAATGATTTATTAAATACAATAAAATATTGAATTAATACAAAAAAATATCCTTTTGACAAAACTTTACACCGTACAGTACGCGTTAGATGTTTATTGCCTCAACACGATACAACATCATGAACAGCGTTGTATTTTGAGCTGATCATCCCATACAGCGTCGGAAAGCATTATCACCACAGCTGATGTGGTGTGCTCCCACAACTGAAAAAAATAAAAGCAAAAAATTGGGCCGATTTTCAAGATTTTTTACATCTGACGATTTTCACTTATTTGGCCAACTTAATATGTGTTGTCTCGATCGGTGCAGGTTTGTCCGAAGAGGCTTTAAAGATCCTATAACACAGTATTTTATTGGTCCTGAAAAACGCATAACTACTTGTCAGTGGTCCAATTTTTTGGGATCAATAGATGCAGCAGCTGTTTTTTAATGAATACCACGTCATAAACAGTCCAACATAAAAAACACACATATATATATATATATATATATATATAATTCTTTACAGACTTAAAAAATGTTTCAAAAACAGACCTACGGCCTATGGAAATGTAGGCGTTAGTCGTATATTTACTTTTGGGTAAATCGGAATATGGATATGTCAATTTAGATTTTTTTAAAATTCATAAAAATAAAAAAAAGCAAGACCCTGGACTTCAAAAATATCTGGACTCAACTTTTTCATTTTGCTACCTGTCTACCTGCTACCTGGTCAATCGGTCCATCAAATTAAACCAGGCCCGACCACAAATGACCCCGCAGATCGCAGAGATTTAACCTGTGATAAAATACCGATCTTTTTGCTTTTTTGTTATCTATCTTTTTTTGCAATGTAAGTACTTCCTCTACACATTACATCACCGCTCCATGGTTACACGCCGGATTGGAGGGAAACATCTGCCGGTGGTGGTGTAAGCCTAATCAGCAACTGGTCATCGCCAGTTTTTCGAAAATAGAGAGAAGCCACAATCGTTGACATGGGAATTCCCCTCTCTACATTTTTTTTTTTTTTTTGCTTGAACGTTATTTAATAGGAAGAAAGAAGGAAGTTGTTACAAACCATAAACCTTGGCTTCAGAATGATTGATATTAACATTATTTATGAACGTGATTTTTTTAACTGCCCCCTGAGCTCTTTACTACTACGTTTTATCATTTTATTTTTAGCATTGATTTTGTTTTGAGCTTTACAATATATATATAATTTTTTTTTTTTTACAGTGTATGTATCTGTTTTACTTAGTTCTGAATAATGCACGTTAAAGTTATTGTCAAATAAATCTCTTTCTTACACAAGAAGATTATAGGAACACCTAGATGTAATAACGAGCACTGATGGAGGACAATGGGTCTCTTTATTTCTATCGTGCGCGTTCATACAGCATTCATTATCACAAGAAATGGAGACCGAAATCCACATAGCAGTCTTCTGTCCAAATCTGCTTTCGCCTTGGCACAACCATCAAATACAGGCCCTGGAGCAGCAAAATTGTGAGCGATTGCAGAAGAAGGATCCTCACAATTTGCCATGTTCACGCCATGGCCCTCGGTACCTAAAAATTGTAATTTCGACTTTTTTTTTTCAATTTTTCATATTGAGGCAAAATAAATATATTGGGAAACTAGAGATAAAAAAAAAATGATGCATTAAGTTAAAATAAAAACACCATTAGCATCAAATAAGTGGTAAATGAAACCACCCTGGGTACCTTAATTGATAGGCCTGCCCATCGCTGGACTGTAGGCCGCAGATATAAGTACCTTAGGTTCTACATCATTTCTTAGGCAGCTAAAAAGATATAATAAACACAAGCTTATGTATACAAGAAAACATTTTGATCTTTAGCTGCTTTATTCTGGTTTTCACTCTTTGCTTTCTTGTCTTATATTTCCATTTCTTAAGGCATGCATTACAGCCCTTCATCCTACAGATGTCACTGTTGCAATTGCTGTTTCCACTAGGCGCTTAGACAATGCTGCACAATAGCTATAGTGACCTATTATAAAAGATAAGCTGAATATAAATGTTTGAGTGTTCTACTTTTTAGTTATTTTTTCCCCTTTTTTATGCTTTTTACATTTCTTGTAAATTCTTATAGAATTTGTATCACCGTGTTCTACCGCTTTAACTGGAGTGTTCGGCTGGATCACACGTGGCACAATTTTACACCACGGGTTTGGTTGCGGCGAATACCAGTGCAGATTTTGATGCAGATTTGGTTGCAGATAAGCTAGAGTGTTCGGTTAGATTACACGTGACGCAGTTTGGGATTGGTTATTCCAATGCAACTTTAGATGCAGATTTGGCTTTGGATTATCGTTCGGTTGGATGACATGTGGAGCAATTTCACACCACGGGTTTTGTGCAGTGTATTCCAATCTAGATTTGATGCAGATTTCGTTGCAGATTGAGGGCTCAAGCACACGAACGTTTGTGCTGTGCAGTGCCGACCGTAGGACTGCTGTATGCAGACGCAGGGCCCTTTCACTTGAGTGGGGTCCACGATCCGCATCCGCCGATCTGCACTGCAAAAAAGTAGTGCATGCACCACTTTTTGCGGTGCGGAGGCACGCACAGAAACCCCGTGGAAGCACTCCGTAGAGCTTCCGTGCGGTTGTGTGACTCCATTACACACCACGCCTTCCGGATTGCGGACCCATTCAAGGGAATGAGTCCGCATCCATGATGAAGTGGAGAAACGGCTGGTGCCCGTATATTGTGGACCTGCTGTTTGTGGGCCGAGTGCATGAGCCCTAACTGGAGTGTTTGGTTGGATTACACGTGGCGCAGTTTTATGCCACGGGTTTGGTTGCAGCATATCCCAATGCGGATTTTGAGGCAGATTTGGTTGCAGGTTAACTGGAGTGGCTGATTGGATTACACGTGGAGCGGTTTTACCTCACGGGTTTGGTTTTGATGCAGATTTCACATTGCTAATTTATGAAAAACATCGCAATAAACCGCAAATTTATTCTCAGAATAAAGGAATAGGACAATTTCAACAGTATTGGATGTTCCCGGCAATTAATCTCCGTATGACAGATGTAGCAGAGCCGAATTTCTTATTCTGCACAGGAACACGCTGGCCGGCAGTCCTAACGGATAACTGAAGCGCTCGTGGGCCAAATGACAACGTCGGCTCTGCTACATCTGTGCATTAGTAATCTCCCTGGAAATGGCATGGGCAATGTGTTTCAGCTTTCGCTGGGAAGGAGGGAGCGATATCTGGAATAAACTGCTGCAGGTGGTATTTATGGCCGTACAGAACAGGGGGCTGCATTCACACATGTAAAACCCAGAACACTAGCAGCTCTGCTACTTTACTGCGCAAATGTCTGCTTTCTAAGGTAAATGTTATTCCACATATGTCTGCCCGTTCATTAAAAGGCACAAAATTATTGGAGAATTGTGAAAGTTTTAACCCCCCATATTGGAGCGAACGTACGCGACACTATTAATGAGTCCAGTATACTGCCCCGTATTCATGGCCTGTTTAGGGATTTATGCCAGCAATATTCCAAAGTAAAAAAAAAAAAAAAGTTCACCGCCATATGCAACTTCTAAAGCTGCCAATAAAGTCTGTGTCTTAGGGCGACTTTCCTCGCAGGCCGAGCATATAATCTTGTTTTAATTTAATTAACACCCACATTACATAGCCACAGACCTGAAGTAAAGCCCCTCTCCCCTGTAAACAAATCCAGCGTGGCTCCTGCTTTATGCGGTATTTACGCCCCGGTCTGGTATTCGCGCTGCCCATTAGTAGACTCAATGTCATATTGTTGTCAGGTGCTGGGGCACGTACACGTGGGGGCCACAGGTCTATATATAGGTGCATATATGGGGGGGGTTAGGTTTTTATATGCCAGGCGCTGGCTTAGCTAATTTGTCTGCTTTGGGTTTTATTTGTCTGCTCTGTGTATATTATACTGAAATCAGGTGTAACGTGCGCGCAGAGATGTGTTTCTATCCACAGCCTTTATGCAGCGCCAGATCGTGTATATTAGGAGTCTGCACTAGATGTGATACAGTCTCAGATCGTGTATATTAGGAGTCTGCACTAGATGTGATACAGTCTCAGATCGTGTATATTTGGAGTCTGCACTAGATGTGATACAGTCTCAGATCGTGTATATTAGGAGTCTGCACTAACTGTGATACAGTCTCAGATTGTGTATATTAGGAGTCTGCACTAGATGTGATACAGTCTCAGATCGTGTATATTAGGAGTCTGCACTAGATGTGATACAGTCTTAGATCGTGTATATTAGGAGTCTGCACTAGATGTGATACAGTCTCAGATCGTGTATATTAGGAGTCTGCACTAGATGTGATACAGTCTCAGATCGTGTATATTAGGAGTCTGCACTAGATGTGATACAGTCTCAGATCGTGTATATTAGGAGTCTGCACTAGATGTGATACAGTCTCAGATCGTGTATATTAGGAGTCTGCACTAGATGTGATACAGTCTCAGATCGTGTATATTAGGAGTCTGCACTAGATGTGATACAGTCTCAGGATCGTGTATATTAGGAGTCTGCACTAGATGTGATACAGTCTCAGATCGTGTATATTAGGAGTCTGCACTAGATGTGATACAGTCTCAGATCGTGTATATTAGGAGTCTGCACTAGATGTGATACAGTCTCAGATCGTGTATATTAGGAGTCTGCACTAGATGTGATACAGTCTCAGATCGTGTATATTAGGAGTCTGCACTAGATGTGATACAGTCTCAGATCGTGTATATTAGGAGTCTGCACTAGATGTGATACAGTCTCAGATCGTGTATATTAGGAGTCTGCACTAGATGTGATACAGTCTCAGATCGTGTATATTAGGAGTCTGCACTAGATGTGATACAGTCTCAGATCGTGTATATTAGGAGTCTGCACTAGATGTGATACAGTCTCAGATCGTGTATATTAGGAGTCTGCACTAGATGTGATACAGTCTCAGATCGTGTATATTAGGAGTCTGCACTAGATGTGATACAGTCTCAGATCGTGTATATTAGAGTCTGCACTAGATGTGATACAGTCTCAGATCGTGTATATTAGGAGTCTGCACTAGATGTGATACAGTCTCAGATCGTGTATATTAGGAGTCTGCACTAGATGTGATACAGTCTCAGATCGTGTATATTAGGAGTCTGCACTAGATGTGATACAGTCTCAGATCGTGTATATTAGGAGTCTGCACTAGATGTGATACAGTCTCAGATCGTGTATATTAGGAGTCTGCACTAGATGTGATACAGTCTCAGATCGTGTATATTAGGAGTCTGCACTAGATGTGATACAGTCTCAGATCGTGTATATTAGGAGTCTGCACTAGATGTGATACAGTCTCAGATCGTGTATATTAGGAGTCTGCACTAGATGTGATACAGTCTCAGATCGTGTATATTAGGAGTCTGCACTAGATGTGATACAGTCTCAGATCGTGTATATTAGGAGTCTGCACTAGATGTGATACAGTCTCAGATCGTGTATATTAGAGTCTGCACTAGATGTGATACAGTCTCAGATCGTGTATATTAGGAGTCTGCACT
>CM065589.1:30330721-30673221 GCA_033119425.1 Bufotes viridis
ATTTTTGTATGAATAGTTTGGATTATTTTTATTATGTCTATTGATCTAATATTAATATACGTTTATCTCTTTATCTTTTATAGTATTTTTATTCTATTTTTATGTTTATTTATTATACATTTTATACATTTAGCTTTTTCTATTCATATTCTATATATTATTTTTATTTATATATTTTATATGTTTGTGTTTGTTTTTTTTTTTTTTTTTTTAGATTTTGTATCCTTTTTTACTTTTACCCTCAAAAAAATATCCAGCTGGGAGGAGCAATGGGATATGTATAATTTCCTTCCTTTTCCCATTTTTTTTTCCCTCGATATGTTGACCACAGAAGCAGGATCACACATACTGGTTCTTTTCCCTTCCTCTAGGTTAGAACGGTTTTTATTTATTTATTACTATTTTCACCCCCCCCCCCCCAACCCACCAATATCCCCCCCTCACCCCCTTCCTTTTCTGAACTGGGTTCCCAAGCAGCTGCGTACAATGCTGGGAGCCTGCCAGGAGCAGAGACAGATGGTATAGTTATTAGATGTGCATCATACGAATCCCTTCCTGCCACTCGCTTTTTAATCAAATTAAAACAAAAAAAGAAAGAGAGGGAGAGAGAGAGAGGGGGAGTCAATTAACTGCATTTGTATTCTGCACAATTATGGACCTTCTCCTACTTTTACCCCAAGGCAGTTAAGTGGAAATTTTAAGGGGAAGAAATAAAGGAGGAGGGGGCGAGCTAAAAAATCCAACATTTCCATGCAAAAATAAAAAAAAAATAAACGCCAGGAATCTGAAGAAGAACCGGATTTGGATGGGTTCACGGAGATAATTTTTTGCATTTTTTTTTTTTTTTTACTCCATTTTTTTATTTTTTTTTTAAACGACCGAAGGAACCAATCTAAAGAAAACATGGAAAAGTTGAACCTCTCTCTTGTATGCACTTGGAATTACAGCTAAGTCAGTGCTGGGATGCTTTCCAGAATCACTGTGGAAAGTTAGCTGTCGTCTGACAGGAGAGTGTACTAGCCACCTCCTCTCCCACCCCCTCCTCTCCACCCCCCCCCCCCTACCCGAACGTCAGGAATGGTCTCTCCCTGCTTTGCATATTCACCATGCTTGGCCTGGCCATATGGGAAAATGCAAGTGAAGGAATTGTTGTGAAAAAAGGGACAGCGAGTTTGAAATAAAAAGTTGTAAAGAGTGGGACAGAGGAGAAAAAAGAACCCGACACTATGTATTGCGCATACCCAATCCCGGGACTGGGCGGAAACTCTTTGATGTACTACTATAATGGGAAAGCGGTAAGAGAAAGTCTGTAATTAAAGGTGTAATTTTGACAAGTTTTATTGTCGTAGGAATGTGGATCCCATGAACGATTGGGGCTGCGAGCATCGCTGCGACTGCTGCTGCGAGCGAAGGATGAGGAAAAAAAAAAAAAAAAAGCAGGAGTAGCTGCAGAATGCACCCCGTACGACTGCTGTGCTGTGTCTCCCTCTCTCCTGTGTTCGTCTTCTTGTGTCTAATCCCTCTGTGCGCCCTCAACTTGTGCTTTACCAGACCCCCACTACTATGTCGCCGATAGACACAGACCTGGAAAGATGTAGCAGAGCCGAATTTGTCACTGAACTCTCCGAGGGCTGCGTGCTTTTCGTAACTCTCTGAGGCTTTCACGATGGAGTCTGCCGGCGGTCTTGTGTAATATCTCCTTGCTTAACAACCCACCCGGCTCTGCTACATCGACCTAGGCAAAAAACAAACGAAAACAAACTGTAAAATGTACATTTGTGCTTGTAGGTGATGTGTGTGTGCGCCCCACTTGTGGCTTGTACATCGTCCTCGCCAGTATCTTAATGCAGGACCGTATGCCAAAGATATTATTTGGAGCAAAAAAAAAAAAAAGTGTGTCGAGATGCTGCAATGCAATTTTTTAATGATGATATCGTGATGCCATTTTTTTAAAAAAAATATTGTAATGCTTTTTAGTGGCCTGGGTGGAATAGAAAGTTTTTGGAATTTTTTTTGGTTTTCTTTTTTTATTTCCATGAATGTTGATTTTACCGTACAATTGGCACAGTGTTTCTCCTCCTGTTTTGTGAGGTTTTCCAGATCGGTTTTCTGTCGAGAGGTAACCTGGGGAAAATCTGTCAGGGAGGCTGGTTAAACAAACGACAGGCTGGAGGGGCGAGCGATGTGCTAGACGCAGGGTGGAAGGGGAGAAAGCCTGCGGAGGGGACGAGGACTCTCTGTGGAGTCTAATGTAGGATATACAATGTGACAAATGCAACATTTGAATATTTATAGAATTTGCATGTTTTGGTTTTTTTTTCTTTTGCTTATTTTTTTATGGATTTCGGTGCACATATGTGTGATTACACAAGTATGTGTGGCATTTGGCTCCCCAGTTCAGCTGCAGGTTTTCTATTACCATCTGGAAGTTGATTTTCCTCTTGCCCCTGTGCCATGGGAAAGAAAAGGGATTTTCGTCTCTAAAGAAGGGGGAATACAACACAAAAACAACATGTGTTAAAGCAATGTCATGGTGAAAACATGCAGTCCCAATTTCACATTTGTATAGTTTTACCCTCTCACTTCATCAGGTCCTTTACTGCGCCCAGGTCAGGGGCAAGAGGCCAACAGGAAGGTGCTCCCGTCACACTGTCCTGCTAGGCCCATTACCCCCTGAGGGTCATGGACCAATATCGGTGAACCTTTCTAAATTTTTGGGGTATTCGATAGATAGATAGATAGATAGAGAGATCAATAGATATGAGATAGATAGATAGATAGAGAGATCAATAGATATGAGATAGATAGATAGATAGATAGATAGATAGATAGATAGATAGATAGATAGATATGATAGATATATATATATATATATATAAAATAGACAGACAAGTAGATAGGTAGGTAGATAGATAGATAGATAAATATGAGATAGACAGATATATGATAGATAGATAGATAGATAGATAGATAGATAGATAGATAATGTGATAAATGATAGGCAGATAAACAGATAGATATAATATACCGTAGATATATTAGATAGATAGATACATAGATAGAAAGATCAATCAATAAAGAGATAGAAAGAAAGAAAGAAAGAAAGAAAGAAAGAAAGAAAGATATTGGATAGATAGATAGATAGATAGATAGATAGATAGATAGATAGATAGATATTAAGGTTAACATCATTTGCAAGAGCAAGAAGGAAAATTGTACAGAAACTCAGAAACATTGCACCTAAAACTTGTGGGAATTGATAAAAATAAAATTTTATGCCAACTGCAGGCTGTGAGTAAATTAAAAAGATTCAAAAACGTCAAAATAAAATTTCAAAATGTCATAAAAACTCTACAATTGGTGCTGATGACAAAAATATACAGAGAAAAAAAAAAGGATGCCCCTGGACCTGTATCAATGGCGGCTTCGTGCAAAAAAATAATAATGTAAATGTGAAATTTTGGTAACTGTGACCATCTTTTGTAATGGTGGGCGATCGGTGCGGAAGTCCAACCGCAGGCGTGTAAACCGCGTGGGTCTTTTCATCGACGTTGCTGATTCTATACCGTAAAAAAAAAAAACGTCGGGTTTTTGTTTATGATGGAGCGGGTACTGTTCTGGCAGGGATTTTGCATTGTATGCTTTTTGATGTTGTGCCAGGCATCTTGCAGAGAATGTGTGTGCCATGTGTGTGCCCGCTCGAAATGTACTTTGCAGCCTCTGTTCTTTTCGGGGGGGTTCGCCATGACTTTTAGCTTATCTCGTGACCGCCTTACTCACCTATAGATTAGATTTAGCCCATCTGTTATAGCGCTCTCTATATATTTGTAGATGCGTTTAACCTTTTGAGCTTTTCCCCGAAAAAATCACTCATTTATCAAATCAAAAATTTCAAAAAAGTGTGTAAAAAAAATTCTTGGCCCACAATTCCTTCTTTTTCCCTGCACTACTTCCCCCAAATGCTGAGGAATTTCAAGGCATAGACCTTACAGCACATTCCATGGTATAAGATAAGTGGCACTGATTAAATAGTTCATGCTCTGCAGATGTAGCAGAGCTGAGGCTGTCACTTCTTTCTGTCACCTAGGAGTTGGGTTTGGGGGTTACCATAGCTCCTCATGGTGGGCGCTTTCAACGCAAGGCCTGTGTGGGACAGCCACATAATATTACAATAAATTGTGCCAAGTGACAAACTTGACTCTGCTACTTCGGTCTCCCGTGTGGCCACTTGTGCTGCGGCAGTGTCATGAAATGGCTGAAACTCTTCGGCCTCCTTATGACGTGAGGTGCGGGCTATGTTATAGGGGAGACGTTCTGGGATCAGATGGGAGAGGGGCGCTGGGGCTGCACCTGGACGGTGGCGCTAATGACTGGGCTCCTGGGGATTTGGGGTCTTTTCTGCACCTAAGTGGTTGAGATCATCCATCACAAATATGCGCATGACTTACATCATTGACACAAACCTACAATTACACTAATTGCCCCCGCGTCTTGTCCTTGCACTCGGAATTCTCACACTATATCTGCATAAGTATCCATAAGAGGGCCAGTGGGGGGGGTCCCGGGGGGGGGGGGGGCCTGTCTGTGCAGGGCTGGGAATTAAAAAATGTTTATAAATCTTACTGAAAATATTTATAATTAGAAGCAAACAGATAATGTCCAAGGTCTGCAGTGTATACGTGTCTACATGTATGTGTGCGCATTAATGTGTGTATTATGTATGTATATGTGTGTATTATGTATGTATATATGTGTGTATATTATGTATGTATATATATGTGTGCATTAATGTGTGTATATGTGTGTATTATGTATGTGTGCGCATTAATGTGTGTATTATGTATGTATATGTGTGTATTAATGTGTGTATATGTGTGTGTGTGCATTAATGTGTGTATTATGTATGTGTATATGTGTATTATGTGTGTATATATGTGTATTAATGTGTGTATATGTGTGTATACATATGTGTGCATTAATGTGTGTATTATGTATTATTATCTATATATGTGTGTATTATGTATGTATATGTGTGTATTAATGTGTGTATTATGTATGTATATATGTGTATTAATGTTTGTATTATGTATTATTATCTATATATGTGTGTATTAAGTATGTATATATGTGTATGTCTTATGTATATATGTGTGTACAGTATATGTGTATATTAATGTGTATGTTTTAAGTGCGTATGTGTACAGTCGTATATATGTGTGTATTCATGTGTGTGTGCATGTATATGTATGGGTGTGTGTATTCATGTATGTTTCTCTGTGTTTATATGTACTGTATGTATACATGTGTGTGCTTGTATGTATATGTAGGGGTGTGTGTGCATTTATATGTACTGTATGTTTATATATGTGTATGGGTTTGCTTACGTATATCTACAGTATATATGTACACAGACGCGTGTCGGTATATACATATGGACACATTCACCGATATATATTTGTGTGCGGTCTTATATTTATGCCTGTGTACATCTATAGGTGCACTTTCTGCATATATCTGTGTGTAGTTCTTTGTTTGATGTTTAGAGCTGGTGAGAACTGTAATGTGTGTGCATATCGATGTAAGTGTGTGAATGTATATATACTGTATACACAGACTATAGTGCCTTAGACGTGTATTATACCGCTACACATACCTAGAGTGCACGCGGTTTTATACTGATATGTAATGTGCACATTGTGAGGGGATTTATTATTTTCCACAGTTTACATGTAATGGGGGGGCTGCATCAACTGTGCATTGCGATACCTGCGCTCCTCTGTAACATCCCCAGCTCACACTGGGCCAGATGACAAACTCAGCTCAGTATATTAGTGATTACGTTGTTGTCTTTTTTTTATTGCTTTTCCTTTAGAAGCTTATGATGTTCTCGGGTTCACATATGACATTCATTGCTGCCCTCCCCCCCTCATAAATTAGGGGGGCACATGGACTTATTTGGGATGCTCTTCAAAGTTTTTTCTTTTTTTTTTTTTCTTTTTGTTCTTCGGCTGGGGGCTCCAGCGACGTGTAATGGCTTCAAATACCTTTCCCACTGTCAGGAAATTGAGCTGAAGGAAAGTTTGT
The DNA here is from genome assembly GCA_033119425.1 of Bufotes viridis. Classification (NCBI taxonomy): domain Eukaryota; kingdom Metazoa; phylum Chordata; class Amphibia; order Anura; family Bufonidae; genus Bufotes; species Bufotes viridis. The sequence goes on from CM065589.1 coordinate 30,336,806, forward strand.
TTCCTGTTTCGGCCGAAATGTGTTCCTCGTTTACTGTGTTTAGGGTGAAACTTTCGGCGTTTTGTGTCCTTTCTTGTTTATTGTGATTTGACGCAGGGTTGGCAGTAGGTAGCATCCAGGTTGTCACAGGTTTAGGATTCACTAGGCCTTGCTTCGGGTATTTCTTATGGCACAGTCTGATATGCAGGTACTGTATCTTTAAAAGGCGGGATCACTCAAAACATGGAGACACAGATATGGTTCAGAGCTTGTCAGGTGTAGCAAAGCTGAGTTTGTCACTGTAGAAAGAGAACTTGCCAGATGCTGGACCAAAAAGCCTATCATTAGCAGCAGTGTAGCGTTTGTTAGGTGTAGTAGAGCTGTGTTTGCTACTGTAGATGTAGAAGTGCTTAGGGTACGTTCACACTAGCATTAAAGTTTTCCGGTATTGAGTTCCGTCCCTGGGGCTCAATACCGTAAAAAAAATGAACAGTTTTATCCCAATGCATTATGAATGGAGAGAGATCCGTTCAGGATGGATCAGGATGTCTTCAGTTCAGTCACTCTTACGGTATTTGCCGGAGAAAATATCGCAGCATGCTACGGTATTTTCTCCGGCCAAAATTCTGGAACAATTGCCGGAATGCCAGATCCGGTACCAAGTGTTTCGGGAAAAAAAGATCCTGTTTTCCGGTCTGCACATGCGCAGACCTTTAAAAATGTGTAAAAGATAGTTACCAGATCCGTTTTTCCAGATGACACCAGAGAGACAGATCCGGTATTTCAATGCATTTGTCGAGCGCATCCGCATACAGATCTGGAAACAAATGGTATCCGTTTGCATACGGATTTCCGGATCCTCACAAGTGTGAAAGTAGCCTTAGTTTGTCAGCTGCTGGATACCAGCGCCTATCATAAGCAGCAGTGTAGTGTTTGTTAGGTGTAGTAGAGCCGTGTTTGCTACTGTAGATGTAGAGGTGCTTAGTTTGTCAGCTGCTGCTGGATACCAGCGCCTATCATTAGCAGCAGTGTACAGTTTGTTAGGTGTAGTAGAGCTGTGTTTGCTACTGTAGATGTAGAGGTGCTTAGTTTGTCAGCTGCTGCTGGATACCAGCGCCTATCATTAGCAGCAGTGTACAGTTTGTTAGGTGTAGTAGAGCTGTGTTTGCTACTGTAGATGTAGAGGTGCTTAGTTTGTCAGCTGCTGGATACCAGCGCCTATCATTAGCAGCAGTGTACAGTTTGTTAGGTGTATCAGGGCTGTGTTTGTCATATATACAACTGTGGCAGTGCTGTATATGGATTTGTCAGATGCAGGAAACCAGAGCCTGACAGATGTATCAGGGTTGAATTTGCAAAATGCAGGATACCAAAGTCTGTGTGATGTATCAGTGCTTCAAGTACAAAAAAAAAACGTGTTTGCCATATGTAGGATTGTACAGTTTGATCTAGCAGAGCAGTGTTTGTTAAATGTATAAGTGATGATTTTGTCAGGTGCAGGATACATTAGTCAAATGTCAGTGGTGCTGAGTTTGTCAGAGAGAGACGAATTGTGTTTGTCATCTGTTGGGTTGCTGAGCTTGTCACAAGTAGCAGAGCTCAGTGTGTATGAAGCTTTTCATCTCCCATCCTCTATATGGGCTAGTCATCCTGCGGACCTGTTATTGTCGGGGCGCACAGGGATATTAGGGGCGCACACATCTGCACCAGTGACATACACAGGCACTGCCATCAGACGGGATTCCTGTGGGTGCTACCATCAGACCCGGTGTCACTGGTGAATCTAAGGTTGGATTCCTGGATGGTAAGGCTCAGTTCACATCTGCCTTGGAGGCCGAGCCACAGATGAGCTATATAACCATTAAAATGCTGGGGGTACCCCGACAGACCCCGGCTATAATCAGCGGGGTCAGACGGCGTCATTTATTGTGCCAGATAGATATGAGAGATAGATAGATAGATAGATAGATAGATACAGTAGATAGATAGATAGATAGATAGATAGAAAGATACGATAGATAGATAGATAGATAGATAGAAAGATACGATAGATAGATAGATAGATAGATAGATAGATAGATAGATAGATAGATAGATAGATAGATAGAAAGATACAGTAGATAGATAGATAGATAGATAGATAGATAGATAGATAGATAGATAGATGAGATAGGCTACATTCACACGGCCGTATGTGTTTTGCGGTCCACAAATTGCGGATCTGCAAAAAACATGGATGACGTCCATATGGCATCCGTTTTTTTTGCGGATCCATTGTAACAATGTCTATCCTTGTCCGCAAAACGGACAAGTATAGGACATGCTCTATTTTTTTTTCAGGGCTACGGAACACACATACGGATGCGGACAGCACACGGTGTGCGGTCCGCATTTTTTGCGGACCCATTGAAATGAATGAGTCCTCATCCTATCTGCAAAAAAAACTGAATGGACACGGGAACAAAATACAGTACGTTCGTGTGAATGTAGCGATAGATAGATAGATAGATAGATATATAGATAGATAGAGAGATAGATAGATAGATATGAGATAGATAGATAGATAGATAGATAGATAGATAGATACTAGAAAGGATGTATTACTGTATTATAGAGGAAGGGAGCTGTTACACATTTTTGCTTGCCAGGGGCTTTAAGTAACATAGATAGATAGATAGATAGATAGATAGATAGATATAGGTAGGTTGATAGATAGATATGAGGTAGATAGATAGATAGATAGATAGATAGATATGAGGTAGATAGATAGATAGATAGATAGATAGATAGATAGATATGAGCGATAGATAGATAGATATGAGATATGACATATACGTGTACAGTATCAGTGTATATTTCCGTGCTGGTCACACATACACCTGATATCCCCGCTGGGTCCTGGCTGTGATATAATCCTTGCAGGATCCTTCCGTCCTCTGTAGATAATTGCTCTTTCGTTTTGCCCAGTATTTTCCTGCCGGCAGAGATGCCCGGGCCCTGCTATGTCAGTGTGCTGACCCCCGGTGCCAGTCTCTCCGGTGGATGGATGAAGTGCTGGGAGTGACTGGGGAAGGGAATGAGTTTGGTGGTCTCCGCTCCACCACAGCAGTATGGAGTCAGCGGCTCCTCTCCAGGGGCCCGGACTGTGAAGAATAAATTACACTCGTCCTGAGACCCCTCATTGTTTAAGTAATTGCTGGGGGAAGTTGGGTTCCAGCTGTGGAGAAGGCCTGCCGCTGTACATGGTAATGCCGGCCCGATAAGCCTGTATCACACCAGCTGTATGGCAGGCTGGATACAAATGCAGCAGAGCTGAATGTGTCATTTAACCCTTTTATGCAGCTTGATCACTCCCTGCCTGAAAATAATCTAATAGGCTTATCGGCTGCGTTGTATAAAACTACAGACTCTCAACCAGTACCTCTCACAAACTGAGCTCTGCTACATCTAACACATTAAGCTCTGTGATCCCTCGGGGGCAGTTCGGTTGCAGCTGTTGAGAAGACCCACTGGTATGCATGGCAATGCAAGCCTGATAAGGCTTTATCAAAGCAGCTGTATGGCAGGCTGGATACAGATGTAGCAGAGCTCAAGTTGTCATTTATCTCATTGAAGCTGCAGCCATTATGCATCATGATCAATCTGTAACGGAAGATACCGTGGTAGGTTTTTCCGGTATCTCATATAACAACAATCCGTTGCTCCGTTCCGTGGCCCCGCAAAAAAAATATGCCATGTCCTATTCTTGTCCGTTTTGTGGACAAGAATAGGCATTTCTACAATGGGCCGCGTTCCGTTCCGCAAATTGCGGAACGGAACGCGGAGCAGCTTCCGTGTTTTTCAGATCCGCGGTTTGCGGACCACAAAACACATACGGTCGTGTGCATGAGGCCTAACATAGGCCTGATTAAGCTTTTATCAAACCAGCTGCATTGCAGGTGGGATGCAGACGTAGCAGAGCTGAGTTTGTCTTTGGTGCTTCATGAATAGGACGTAGGTTTCGCTTGCACATATGATTCAGCAATACAACAAATTAAGCTCTGCTACATCTGTAATCCCCGGGGGAGGAGGGTAGGTTGCTTGCAGATGTTCAGAAGACCTGATGGTATACATAGTAATATAACCCTGATAACCGCTTATCAAGTCAGCGGTACTGCAGGCGCGATACAGATGTAGCAGAGCTGAATTCGGTCATTCGCCCTGAATATAACGTAAATTTACTCAAAGGTTCAGTTCTGCTACATCTAACAAACTTATCCCTGCTATATCTGACAAACCTTGTTGTGCAAGAGATGATAGGATTAACGGAAGTCCGCAGAATACCTATATTGATTCCTTCTTTGAGTTACGCAACGTGATTAACTCAGCTCAACTACATCTTTTATTTTATTTCGCAAACTTTCTTGTGCATCAGATGACATCGTAGGTCTAAGTACGGCCCGATGGAAAATCCCGGATTACCTACTGATATTCCACTTTGAGTTATGCTGTGCGACAAACTCAGCACTGCTACACGTATAATGCACTTTACTGGTGAGCAGTTTAGAATAAACGCCCGCCACACGGTGACGCCCCCTATACCGATGGATCTGCTCCCACGGTGTCCTGTTTGATATACATCTGCTGTGATCTACCGCACCTGGGAAGCTTTCACTGTCTTACCGCCCCCCACCCCATTACTTTAATCAGCTTGCGGTAGAGACACAGGATTTCATACAAAACATTTCCAGGTTTCGACTCTGCGGATAATGAAATGCTCCATAAAACAAGATCCAAATGAAACGTTACATCTGAGCGCGGCATTAAATGGCCCCCGATTCAATAAGCGCGCGCAGAGCCCTCGGCCCTTTGAAGTCTGCAAGACACACTGGGGCTCTGTGCCTCGGACATGAGGGTCAGCGTGTTGGGAAACCACCAAGGCTCTGCCGCGCAGCACATCAAACGCACATCTTCCTTCTGAGAAGAGCAACTTTATGCATTTGGTTTTTTTCTGTTTTTGTTTTTTTTTGCCTTTTCTAACAAGTTTAAGACACCTGGAGACCAAATCGACGTTTACCGTATAGGAGTTCAAAGGAAAGCTGCGCAATCCCGCATGCCGGCGCCATGGCCATACCCCCGGGTTATTAGTCCAGGTTTATCTATCTGTGAGGCGGAGGACTCGTTTTTTTGTTTGTGTGTTTTTACTATTACTATTTATTTGTTGTCATACAATCAGGTTGGACCAATCTGTGGCCCAGTTCATTGCTCTGATATCATCTGTTGTCCATTTCTATCTATAGTTCTCTCTCCTCGTGAATGTCTCTTGATGCTCCCAGTATCACCCCCCCCCCCCACCTCCTAAAAAATGGTACCCGTGGAGCAGCCATCATATCCAAATCAAAAGTATAATAGTATAACACTGCAGAAGCTTCATAACAGGATAGCAGCTTTATATCTGTACTTACAACAGAGCTTTATAACAGAATGATAGCTTTATAACTGTGATATTGTTTCATAATTGGATGGCGGTGTTATAACAGTACTGCAGTTATGAATTAGGATGGTAGCGTTATAACAGTACTGCAGTTGTGTATTCGGATGGCGGTGTTATAACAGTACTGCAGTTATGAATTAGGATGGTAGCGTTATAACAGTACTGCAGTTGAGTCTTAGGATGGTAGCGTTATAACAGTACTGCAGTTGAGTCTTAGGATGGTAGCGTTATAACAGTACTGCAGTTGAGTCTTAGGATGGTAGCGTTATAACAGTAGCGTGGTTGTGTATTAGGATGGCGGTGTTATAACAGTACTGCAGTTGTGTATTAGGATGGCGATGGTATAACAGTACTGCAGTGTTGTATTAGGATGGTAGCGTTATAACAGTACTGCAGTTGTGTATTAGGATGGCGGTGTTATAACAGTACTGCAGTTGTGTATTAGGATGGCGGTGTTATAACAGTACTGCAGTTGAGTACTAGGATGGTAGTGTTATAACAGTACTGCAGTTGTGTATTAGGATGGCGGTGTTATAACAGTACTGCAGTTGAGTACTAGGATGGTAGCGTTATAACAGTACTGCAGTTGTGTATTAGGATGGCGATGGTATAACAGTAGTGCAGTGTTGTATTAGGATGGTAGTGTTATAACAGTACTGCAGTTGTGTATAAGGCTGGCGGTATTATAACAGTACTGCAGTTGTGTATTAGGATGGTAGCATTATAACAGTAGTGCAGTTGTGTATTAGGATGGCGGTGTTATAACAGTACTGTAGTTGTGTATTAAGATGGCGGTATTATAGTAGTACTGCAGTTGTGTATAAGGCTGGCGGTGTTATAACAGTACTGCAGTTGTGTATTAGGATGGCGATGTTATAACAGTACTGCAGTTGTGTATTAGGATGGCGGTATTATAACAGTACTGCAGTTGAGTATTAGGATGGTAGCATTATAACAGTACTGCAGTTGTGTATTAGGATGGTAGCATTATAACAGTAGTGCATTTTTGTATTAGGATGGCGGTATTATAACAGTACTGCAGCTTTGCATTAGGATGGTAACGTTATAACAGTACTGCAGTTGTGTATTAGGATGGCGGTGTTATAACAGTACTGCAGTTGTGTATTAGGATGGCGGTGTTATAACAGTACTGCAGTTGTGTATTAGGATTGCAGTGTTATAACAGTACTGTAATTGTGTATTAGGATGGTAGTGTTATAACAGTAGTGCAGTTGTGTATTAGGATGGCGGTGTTATAACAGTACTGCAGTTGTGTATTAGGATGGCGGTGTTATAACAGTACTGCAGCTTTGTATTAGGATGGTAGCGTTATAACAGTAGTGCAGTTGTGTATTAGGATGGCGGTGTTATAACAGTACTGCAGCTTTGTATTAGGATGGTAGCGTTATAACAGTACTGCAGTTGTGTATTAGGATGGTAGTGTTATAACAGTACTGCAGGTGTGTCACAGTATGGCGGCTTTATAACAGGACTATACAGTAACTATACAATAGAAAGAGCCTTATTACAGTGTGGCTGATTTATAGCATTATATAACGTAATAACACCATGGCACTGTATGGCAGCAGCTTTATAAGTTATGTAGTTATAAAGCTACCATCCCATGTGATAACTTTATAACATTACTGCTCCCGTAATCTGTACAGGGCGAGGCTAAACTCTGGAAGCCCCCTTTTAACTGGTGTCATTTGTAGAAAAAGGACTTCCAGTGTGTGAAAGCATTAATTGGGAGGGAGGCTGCATCATTTGGTGGAGGAAACGTTTTTTGCTGCCATTTTAAAAACAGCCATATTGAATGCAGCTGTTCCAGTGGGAAGGCGGTCATGTGATATATCACTCTTGGCTAGGGTTTACGCAGAAACGCGCTGGGGGTGTCAGTTATGACCTCTCTTTAGGAGTTACGCAAGGTCAGAGCTTCCTACAATGCTTTACATTGCGTCTTCTGTGCGTCCACCGCTCTGACGGGTGCACGAGGTTAATAGTTTAATCCATTCTTCATGAACCGCAGTTATTACTATACTATTATTATACTGGGATATTACAATACTAGACTATTCCTGCGCTACACCTAGTATTACTGAACTGTACTATTACTATACTACACATACTATTACTGTACTACTACTATACTAGTACTATACTATACTACTAATATACGATACTATACTATTACTATATTACACGTACTATTACTATACTATACTACTAATATACGATACTATACTATTACTATATTACACGTACTATTACTATACTATACTACTAATATACGATACTATACTATTACTATATTACACGTACTATTACTATACTACTAATACACAATACTATTATTATACTATTATTATATAACATATACTATTACTATACTATACTACTAATATATGATACTATACTATTACTATATTACACGTACTATTACTATACTATACTACTAATATCCAATACTATGCTATTATTATATTACATATACTTTTACTATACTACTAATATATGATACTATACTATTACTATATTACACGTACTATTACTTTACTACTAATATAAGATACTATACTATTACTATATTACACGTACTATTACTTTACTACTAATATAAGATACTATACTATTACTATATTACACGTACTATTACTATACTATACTACTATCCGGAGGCCCCCTGCTGGAAAGGTGAGTATTCCGAGCGCATTGCGGGCCAGCGGGAGACCACGGAGAGGTAGTAATAGCAAGCACTTCACTCCGGCTCCGTGGTCACGTGACACAAACAAATCCTCGATGCAAAAAACTTGCATCGAGGATTTTTTTGTGTCAATTTAATCGAGTACTCGTTGCAGCTATTACTATCCTATACTGCGCTCAGTATTACTATACTATTGCACTTCAAAGGTTGCCGCTCCTGATGCACGTGATGCAGTACTGTAGCCTGTTCAGTACTGGTACTGTCAGTGAGGCTTGGGGCACGCTGTGCCTCCTGCACACATCAGTAGATCGGATACTGATAGCGCCTGCTCTGCGCCCATTACGCGGGGCTGAGGACTTTCTCAGATTTCACCTGCACCTGCATGTAATAAGGATACACTGAGATTCTGTGACTCTTCTGTTGTATTTGGCAGCAGTCACGATCAGACATATGGCGGATTATTTTAGATCATGTGCTTGTCTCGTTCTAGTTTTTTTTCTTCTATCATACATAAAATTACTGTCTCTTTAATGTCCTGGCCTATCTTCTATCGGGCATCAGGCTGGGGCCTACCTTGGCCCCTACAGGACCTGGGCTGAAGGGGGTCAACTAAAGCTTCCTGTTTGCCAGCCATGACGGGAGTAAATGCCAGTCTCTGCCATTCTGTGACCGCCGAGTGGAGAGCCCCTTGTTATTGCCAAGGAAACCTCAAATGGCTAGGGGCCCCATACCCAGCTATTGATATGAGGGCCAGTGGCATACATAGGGGCGGGCCCTGTACCTAGTTGCAGCAGTCCAGATTCTCATGGGACGGTCCTGTGAACTGAACATCAAAAGGGGCGGAGTCTATGCTAATTTGTCCTAGAGCAAAGTTGAGCATGGGTGGGGTTTAAATGCCTCTCAAGAACATGAATACAACTCATCTGGGAGACGAGGACTATTTTTCGCCTGTCTCATTTCCACCCTCGCTTGCAGAACATTTAGAGAGAGGTCCCTACATTGATTCATTAAACCTAAGCCGGGCCCACCCATCTTTCCAGGGGCCCCATAGCAGATGCATGGTCTGGTCTCTAAGCTAATGCATGGGCGTGTTATCTCAAGCCTTCAATAGGACAGATTTTCTATGTTCCTGTGCCAGTAAATTCACTCACCATTACTGTTGCGATGTCACTGATAAATCTGCAGGAAACCTAAACAAATGTAACAAAATAAATAAAATAAAAATGACAAATAATAATAATAACAATAATAATAACACAAGATAGTAAACACATATAATAGGCCAGTATTCATGAAGGGGTTAAACAGCGCGGTCTCGTCGTTGTGCCGCCCACCGATAAGCTCTGTTGCTAATGCCGCATGCTCGGAATTCTCTGTGAAATGAATATGGGCTCAGGATTCATCCTCTTTATGTCCCTCTATTGTCTGTAAGTTGTTAATCACGTATGAGCCGCTGACGGCGCCGCTTCTCAGGTTGCGCGCAGGTTATGTTTTCACACCGTCATACAAAACACTGGGTCACCGCGCAATCCTCTTATATTGAATATTCTTCTGGTCGTGGTATCTATTTCACGTCGCTCCCGGGTCAGTGATATGCCAGGAATTCCTCAGCACATGCCTGCTGCGTGCCATTCTTCTACATCTGCGGCCCTGCAGCTGCGGTGAAACTACAACTCCCAGCGTGTTTGACAGCTACAAGCTGACAGTATAGGCGAGACGGAAAAGTCCCTTGTGTTGCTAAGCTGTAAGGCTTTGTTCACATCTCCGTTAGGGGATCCGGCAGGCTCTTCCAGTACAGAGAATCTTACCGGACCCTCTACTTCACCCCCGGATCCTCTGCTTCACCGACGGATCCTCTGCTTCACCGCCAGATCTTCTACTTCACCACCGGATCCTCTACTTCACCGCCGGATCCTCTGCTTCACCGACGGATCCTCTGCTTCACCGCTGGATCTTCTACTTCACCGCCGGATCCTCTACTTCACCGCCGGATCCTCTGCTTCACCGATGGATCCTCTGCTTCACCACCGGATCCTCTGCTTCACTGCCGGATCCTCTACTTCACCGCCGGATCCTCTACTTCACCGCCGAACTCTCTACTTCACCGCCGGATCCTCTAGTTCACCGCCGAAACCTCTAGTTCACCGCCGGACCCTCTACTTTACCGACGGATCCTCTACTTCACCGGCGGATCCTCTACTTCACCGCCGGATCCTCTGCTTCACCGCCGGACCCTCTACTTCACCGCTGGATCCTGTACTTCACCGCTGGATCCTGTACTTCACCGCTGGATCCTGTACTTCACCGCTGGGCCCTCTACTTCACCGCCGGATCCTCTACTTAACCGACAGATCCTCTACTTAACCGACGGATCCTCTACTTCACCCTCGGAACCCTATTGACTGCAATGAGGTCCGGTGGTGATCAAGATAATTTCCAGCATAAATGCTGTGTTTTAGTCGGACAAAAAAACGTTGCATTCAAGGGTTTTTTGGCAGCTCGATCTCCAAAACAGAGATGTGAATGAGGCCTTACATTTTGAGGACAATTTTCATCTAGCTTGTCTAGATTCCATAAAGAAAAATCTGCCTTCTTATAACACAATACAAAAGTTCATACTGCCATATACTACCTCTATATAGTGTCTAAAAAAAAACACATCGTACTGCCTGTACACAGAGACGTCACTGTGCTGGACATGCCCCCCTGCACGACTGCTGCTTATTGCTCTATCCCTGGATTCTTTAGGAAAAACATTAAAACTTTCAGCTGCACAGACTCAGGGCTGAAGGCTTTACTATGTAGCTACAGGCAGTAAGGAGACAAATGATGGGCACAGGAGCTGACAGACTAGAGTAGTTCAGCAGAGCATTGCACAAGAACAGGTAGGGGGAAGATCATGTGTGTATCAGCAGTGTCATCGTACAGCTGGGACTTGTAGTCCTACACATACAACATGCTGCTGAGTCTCCCAGCAGGCAGACATGTCACTCAGGGCAGCACTTGTATTCACTCCCTTTGCAGAGCAGGGGGAGGGGCAGAGATTGTTGTTATTGCAGGTAAAGAAAGGGCCAGAAAAGAAGCAGGGAAATGAGGAAATACAGATTTTTTTTTGCCTAAAACTTGCTTAGCTTAGTTATATATTGCTGTCCATCAGATTTACAGTGCTATATATATTTTTTTTCATAACTCGGGCAACCCCTTTAAATTCTGGCAAGTTTACTGGTGGCGGGAAATGATCTCACGCTGACGTGTGTTCTCCACCAGACGGTGTTCCGGGGTGCAGTTGGAGCAGGTTGTATTGAAGCTTTAATTGCTCTTTAAACGAGCTGTCGGCTTTCTGCGCTGTAAATATTTCATGATGATGGCTATAAATTGATGAATTCTCGTCTTCGATGGATGGAAACACTGCCATTTGGCTCAGCCGTGATATCTGTGGTTTTCATAGGACGGCTGATGCCACGTGTTAAAGGGGTCCTCCAGCTGGCTAACATACACACCTCCATGAATACTGCAGAGTGGAAGAATCAAGATAGGGGTGTGCACTGAATGTTGCACCCAACGGCAGCCTCTGCGGTGCTACACAAGAAGAGCCAGCACTGAGTATTGGACAAATTCAGCCCTGCTACATCTGTATATGACAAGAACAGGACTCAACAAGACCGTGACGGAGGTTTATTACCAACCTAACATATACTGCACACACATGAATATACTGCACACGTGTACACTGTACATACACAAACTGTACTCACACATATATATATACTTTACATACACATACTGTATACACATATATATATACTGTACATACACATACTGTACACACACACTGTACACACACACTGTACACACACACTGTACACACACACTGTACATACACACATACTGTACACACACATACTGTATACACACACACACACTGTACACACACATATACTGTACACACACACTGTACACACACACACATACTGTACACATACACACACATACTGTACACACACATGCTGTACACATACACACACTGTACACACACATACTGTACACACATATACTGTACACACACATACTGTACACACATACTGTACACACACATATACTGTACACACACATACTGTACACACATTTACTGTACACACACATATACTGTACACACACATACTGTACACACATACACTGTACACACATACTGTACACACATATACTGTACACACACATATACTGTACACACACATACTGTACACACATTTACTGTACACACACATATACTGTACACACACATACTGTACACACATACACTGTACACACATACTGTACACACATATACTGTACACACACATACTGTACACACATTTACTGTACACACACATATACTGTACACACACATACTGTACACACATACACTGTACACACATACTGTACACACATATACTGTACACATATACTGTACACACACATACTGTACACACACATACTGTACACATACATACACACACACACACACACTGTACACACACATACTGTACACTCATATACTGTACACACATATACTGTACACATACACACATACTGTACACACATATACTGTACACATACACAAACATACTGTACACACATATACTGTACATATATACTGTACATACACATATACTGTACACACACATACTGTACATACACATATACTGTACACACATACTGTACACACATACTGTACACACATATACTGTACACATATACTGTACACACATACTGTACACACATACTGTACACACATATACTGTACACATATACTGTACACACATACTGTATACACACATATACTGCACACACATACACTGTACATACACACATATACTGCACACACATATACTGCACACACATATACTGTACACACACATACTTGTACACTACCTGGCTGGTATCTTTGCTGCAGGTGCCGGATTTGTCCTCCGGGAGATGCAGCAGAGCTCTACAGACTGTTCCGAGGAGGAGGTAGTGTGTAAACATCCCGCGCCATGAGGCAGAACCGCAGGAGCAGAGCCAGCAGATGGATGGAACAGACAGCCAGGCTCCTCACAGGACTGCAGCTAGGGGCCACAGCGCCCTCGTGAGGCCGGCCCTGTGAATGACTGCTGTGGAGGACTGACCCTTCTTCTAGAGGTGAGGACCCTGCTGCTGAGGCCTTTACCTGCTCCCTGCTGGTGGAGCCTCCAGGGCAGGAGCCCCGGGTGCCCTCTCCTTATTCCAGCCCTGAATGGGGGAAACATGCCATCTGAAGGAGTCAGCTGAGCTGCCACTGTCCTAATATAGCCATGTGTTACTAGACCGAACCCGCGTATTTTGTCAGGATCAACCGACCATCATAAATGAATAGCTGAAGCATTGGTTTGCATGTGTCTGACTGCGACATATTCCCCACTTCCTATTTAAATAAACATGCATGCCCAATCAAGCCGAGCATGCGTGTGTATTAGCGTGCATTTACACCACCATATGTATTTTGCAGTTGCAAAAACGAACCATGTGACTTCTGTGTTGCATCTTGTTTTGTGGACCCGTTGTTACAATGCCTATTCTGGCCGCAGAACGGACATGTTCTGTCTTTTCGGCAGGACTATGGAAAGGACACACGGATGCGGACAGCGCACAGTATGCCGTCCTCATTTTTTGCGGGCCCACCGAAATAAATGTGGGTCCGCATCCAATCCCCCAAAAAAATGCGGATTGGATGCAGACAAAAAATACGGTCGTGTGAATGGAGCCTTAGGGAGATTGGAAGGTATAGCTGCCCTGGAGAAAAGTCTTGTCAGAAGTGGACGCTGCGCTGAATGTGCGTGTACATGGTAGGAGGTTAGCGGACATGGTATAGGCGGCTTTATTAGGGATGGTGGCCTCTATAGGTGGCCGTACATGTTGGATCAGAAACCTTCGGCGCCCCACATCCACACTTGCTTGACTGTTCTTATATCTCCCATAGAAGTGAATAAAGCATGCTGGGAGTTGTAGTTTCAGAACAGCTGGAGTGTCGGAGGTTGCTGCTCCCTGCTTTAGATGAATGTCGGCCAAACCTGCTGATTTCAGTAGGACCGGCTGACCAACTAATACATATGGGGGACCCCCGACTGTCCCTCTATAGGAGATGTAGGGGAAAAGGAGGATTGGACTGTTGGAATACAACATGTCTGATCCCTTTGTTGCCAGGAAGATGAGCCACCACCAGAGTTGTCTGGCGGCAGGTAATTTTTATGGGGGATCCCTGAGGGCTCATTCACACGGCCGTAGGTGGGCCGTTCCATGCGGTCCGCAATGCACAGGCAACCTCCGTACGGCCGCCGGGATGAATCCTGCATTCGTCCGTTCTGCAAAAAGATAGGACATGTTCTATTTTTTTGCAGTACGGAAGTACGGAACGGAACCCCAAAGAAGCACCCCGTAGTGTTCCGTTCGGCATCTCCGGATTTGCGGACCCATTGTAGTGAACGGGTCCGCATCGGTGACACGGAATGCACACGGAACGGTGCCCGTGTATTGCGGATCCGCAAATGTGGTCCGCAATACGGCACGTTCGTGTGCATGAGCCCTGACTGTCCCTCTATAGGAGATATAGGGGAGGATTGGACTGCCGGAATACAACATGTCTGATCCCTTATGGGGATTTGGGAAGAATAGCTGACAACCGAACGAGTCTTTGGCGACAACTACCCAAGGTCTATGGCCACCTACAGTATAAAGCTTCCCTTTGGGGTAATATCATCTTCCGTAGAGGCAGACCACGGGGTCCTATGGCCCCTCCATTTTCTTTTGCATCCCCTCCCCCCAGTCATTACCTATTGTCACGCAGATGTATGGAGGGTAGTGCCGCGAATTGCGCCAATCCATTATCACCCCCCCCCCTTCCGTAAACGAGACCAATCTCATTCTGCAGCTATTTGGCGCATACTTCTGTTTATTAATATTATCAGCACTCTCCTCTCCTGCCATCAATTACATCTGTGCACAAGCCGTTTTTGGGGATTACTAAATTGCCATCATATTAGAACCTCTATTTTGATGCCTGCTCATTATGCGTTTTCGCTAAAGGATAGGATTTCCGGGCGCATTTTAAGAGGTTTCTAATGTTCGTCATTAACTCTTATGAGAAATGTAACATGCTTATATCCTTCCTTATGGTTTTAAACTAGCAAATTGCCAGTGAGTAAGTGTCTCTCCCGCTCGGATGCGGCTGAGGCGCACGCACCGCTCTGTTTGTAAATGGAGTTTAAAATACGTGTATATATTCACGCTGCCACATGTGGGTGTCGTGAAATATTTTATTGTCGCCGTCGCCAAAAATCACATTCACTCTTTCATGGCTTTAACCGTTCTGAACAGATTCGGCGTGAGATGCTTGGCAAAGAAGTCATAGGTCTATCCAGCGCATAGGCTAGTCATATACTGTAGATGTAGCAGAGCTGAGTTTAAAGGGGTATTCTGAGGTTTTGATATCGGTTCGGCGGGGGTCCGACACCCCACCAGTCAGCTGTTTCAGGAGGCTGTGGTGAGCACCATGGCCTGCTTGCAGTTTACCAAGTAGCGATGAGCGGCATAGGCAATATTCGAATTTGCGATATTTCGCTAATTTTTGGCCGAATATTTGCCATAAATCCGAGAATGCGTGATCTCCAGTCTTGATTGTGAAAATCGGCAATGTAATAGGCGATGTAATTGGCGATTAGAATATTCGCGATCAACACTAAGGGGTAGGCTACTTTCCTATTGGTTGCTAGGGATGTTGCTAAGTGCCGATATTTGTGATAAATTCGCGACTGGAATATTCGTGATCAACACTAAGGCTCCATTCACACGTCCGTAGTGTATAGCGGATCCGCAACACACTCAGCCGGCACCCCCCATAGAAATGCCTATTCTTGTCTGCAAGCTGCGGACAAGATTAGGACATGTTCTATCTTTTGCGGGGCCGCGGACTAAAAGTTCGGGGCTGGAAGTTCGGGGCCGCGCTCCGCAAATGCGGAAGCGGAGAGCACATAGTGTGCACTCCGCTTCTCGTCCGGCCCCATTGAGAATGAATGGGTCCGCACTCGTTCCGCGGACGTGTGAATGGAGCCTAAGGGGTAGGCAACTTTCCTCTTGGTTGTTAGGGATGTTGCTAAGTGCCAATATTCGCGATAAGTTCACAAAAAATTTGCGATTAAAATATTTGCGATCAACACTAAGGGGTAGGCTACTTTCCTATTGGTTGCTAGGGATGTTGCTAAGTGCCGACATTTGCGATAAATTCGCGATTGGAATATTCGTGATCAACACTAAGGGGTAGGCAACTTTCCTATTGGTTGCTAGGAATGTTGCTAAGTGCTAATATTCGCAAATACGAATATATAGCACTATATTCAAAATGTTCGCGAATTCTCGAAGTGGTGATATTTGCGATTAAAATTCGCGATTCGAATATTCGCGATCAACACTATTACCAAGCACTGTACATTGGATTTTGGCTATGTTTGGTTTTGCAGCTTAGCCCCTTTAGAGCTGCCCCTAGGCCTTGTGAATGTGATATCACTGACCGCGAAAGGATTTTTTATCTGCAGCTTTTTGTAAATGCAATATTTTAACCCTGGTTATGTCCACAGTGGTCTGTGTCTAAGATGTCAAGGAGGGCCAAAGCGGTTCAGTCACTCTTTGTTTTGCCAATAGCCTTAGGCCTCATGCACACGACCGTTGTTTGTTTCCGCGTCCGTTCCATCCGCAAATTTTGTGTCCGCCAAAAAAAAAACGGATGACGGACCATTGTAATAATGCCTATCCTTGTCCGCAAACGTGAAAAAAATAAGACATGCTCCATTTTTTTAACGGAATGTAAACACGGACCACGGATGCGGAACAAAAACGGTTGACCATCCCTATTTTTGACGGACCAATTGAAATGAATGGGGAAGCATCCTATCCGTGAAAAAAAACGGAACAGACGCGGAAACAAACAACGGTCGTGTGCATGAGGCCTAAGGCTTCGTTAACATCACCGTTCAGCTGCGCCGTTTAGGAGCAGGAGAACGTAAAGGACGGATTTGGCACATAACTGAACCTAAGGCCCCCCTAGACTATAATGGGGTCCGTTAGGTTTCCGCTCAGAAGATAATTTTTTAAACGGAGACGAAAGTCCTGTATGCACTACTTTTGTCTCCGCTCCAAAATCATCTTCTGAGCAGAACCTAACAGACCCCATTATAGTCTTTGGGGTCCTTAGGTTCTGTTCGGCTCAGTTATCTGCAGAATCCATTCTTTCCGTTCTCCTGCACGGAGCAGCTGAATGGTGATGTGAACGAGGCCTTATCTTCAGGTAATACATTGTTGCAGGTTTATGTTATTTATTTAGTAACAATGTATCTCTGTGATTGCTTCTCTTCTGTGATGTGGTGCCATTGCAGGGATTTTGTGCAGAATAACTGCTGTTCTTGGCTTCTCCTTAAGAAGCACAGCAAGTTCCCAATAATAGTACTTTAGCATACCCACTTGATACTGTCAAACAGTGCCCTAATAATACTGCCAAATGGTGCTGAATCGATACCGCCATGCATTGCCCATGTAATATCGTCATTCAGTGGCAGCTTGGTACCATACGTGCTACCTGTGCCGCTGCACAGGGGAACACCACTGGAGTAATAGAGACCCACTGCTTACTGTAGCTCCAAATTATGGTGGATTGTTAGAGAAACCTAAAGGGGCACTCCGGGGTTTTTGACAAAATTCTAGCTTTCATACAACCTGTGGAAGGAAGATCATTTCCTACGACTTACCGTTCCGTCATGGCACCGATTCCACCATGTGGACTGTGCTCATGTGAGCGTCTGACTGGCTGCGGACTCTTCTCCTACTGTCTTCACTGGATAGGTTCCTATTTCTTCCTGTTCATCCGCAAGTACATAACGGTCAAGACATCAGCGGAAGACCCGGCCGCCAGTCGGTCGGTCACATGAGCACAGTCCACATGGTGGAATTGGCGGCACTACGGAATGGTGCTTTATACTTAGCTTTTGGCGTGCAAGGGGCCCGTATATTGCTCCTGCACAGGGTCCCCCTGCCATCTATCTCTGCCCCTTCTCAGTACCTACAAACAGTACCCTAAAATGCATCCATACAGCCTGAAGTGCTGAGGTAATACTCGAGCTAGTATTACACTGGCCACATCATCGCTCTCAAGCGTTCGTAATTAGGGTACTTTCACATTTGCGGCATAGCTATCCGGCAGGCTGTTCACCCGCCGGATCCGCCATGCCGTAAGTATCCGTGCACTGCCGTGCTGCCGCTCCGTCCCCATTGACTATAATGGGGCGGGGGCGGGGCTACGGCGCAGCACGTCTGCCATGCTCCACCTCCCGCCCCATTATAGTCTATGGGGACGGAGTGGCAGCACGGCAGCGCACGGGTACTTGTGGCATGGCGGATCCGGCAGGCTGTTCACCCGCCGGAACAGCCTGCCGGATGGTTATGCCGCTAGTGTGAAAGTACCCTAATGGTCATTAGCCATGATCCGGCAGTGTAATACTGCTGCTCGTTCATCGGCAACCCAGATTTTTAAGCAGGCTTAGAAATCATTGCAGGCGACAGATCATGATCATGATGTCTAATCACAATCTGCTGCTGGCAAACAATGATTCAGTATGGGGACGAACGAGCACTGCACCCCATACTGTCGAGGAGATCGCGGCGAATAATAGCAGCAGTATACTCTGTATACGCTGACGAGCAGCAGATTGCCGGAAAGGAACGCTTCCCTCCCAACAATCCTGATCTTCTTATGTAATACAGCCTTACACTGCCATACAGTGTCTATACTGTCTCTACACCGTACAGGCAGACGGGCACATATGGAGGCAGTGTGCTGGATGTCCCAGGGAAATCGCCCCCTTTTGGTCTTCAGAATTAAATTTGCTTAAAAAATCTGGATTGTGTAACGTGCGTGATGTTGTTGCACAATTTCACAGATTGCTTCTGATCTGTACATCTCACTCAAAGTCGAAATATGTCGGATATTTGCCTTCTCTCTTTTATGTATATGACCCTGCTTTCTGGAAAGTCACTCCATATAGAAAAGCCCTAATAAGGTGGAAGCAGTAAAACCGTCCCACGTCCCCTGTAAGTCTTTGTAATAGAACATCAATTATTAATTTGTTTGAGTAGTCATTACAGATCTAAATCCCAAAAGGTCAATTTAGTAATTGATTCATTATCTCTGAGTGTTTGTCAGCTACAGCGCAACCGCATCCCAGATTATAGCTTTCTGTGCATCATCTGCCAGTGACTTACAGGGCAACTGGGATGGATGGATGGATAGATAGATAGATAGATAGATAGATAGATAGATAGATAGATCGATCGATCAATAGATAGATAGATACTAGATATTAGATAGATAGATAGATAGATAGATACTAGATATTAGATAGATAAATAGATAGATAGATAGATAGATAGATCAATAGATAGATAGATACTAGATATTAGATAGATAGATAGATAGATAGATAGATAGATAGATAGATATGAGAGAGAGGGAGAGATAGTACAAATTATATAGATCTAAAAATGTCTTTCTTTCTTTCACATTTATCTCTATCTACCAATTTTCATTTTTTTATTTTCTACCTGTTTCTATCTCATATTTATCTACAGTATATCAAATAATTATATGTATCTCTCTATCTCATATCTATCTATCTATCTATCTATCTATCTATCTATTATCTTATTTATATCTATCTATCTATTTATATCTATCTATCTATCTATCTCCTATCTATCTCTCTATCTTCTATCTATCTATCTATCTATCTATCTCTTATCTATCTATCTATCTATCTTCTATCTATCTCTCTATCTTCTATCTATCTATCTATCTATCTATCTATCAATCTATATCTCTCTATCTCCTATCTATCTATCTAACTTTCTATCTATCTCTCTATCTATCTATCTATCTATCTATCTATCTATCTATATCTCTCTATCTCCTATCTATATATCTTCTATCTATCTATCTATCTATCTATCTCTATCTCCTATCTATCTATCTTCTTTCTATCTATCTATCTATCTATCTATCTTCTATCTATCTATCTATCTATCTTTATATCTATCTATCTCTCTATCTCCTAATCTATCTATCTTCTATCTATCTATCTATCTATCTATCTATCTATCTCTACAGGTCTTCCTAAATGGCATCCTGTATTTTGCTGTTGAGTTTGCATGATAAAGTCATTTTATCCCCAAATCGTCCCCATTTTCTCTCATCTGCACAGGAGCCCAGCACTGAATGCCCGTTACCCTTGCAGACATCTCATTATAATCTATGGACTGTCCATTGCCTCCAGTGAACATGGCAGATCCTCTGTGAGAGTCACTTTTCTCTTTTAGAGGGGATTATCTGGTTTAAAAAGGCAATTCTCAAATACATGGGTAGTGCTTCCTGTCAGCTCCATGTATTAGCCAAAGTGGAGAGCGGCTGCAGAGCATCTCTCCCTGGAGGACCCGGCATGTCTATGGGTTACACAGCCTATTGATTGTAATGCTTCATTCCCCCTGTGGTGGCACTGTAGGAAAATAGAACACTTGCTGCTGAGTCCTCCTGCAGATCACGTCCGATCGCTGGGGGTCTTTGCAGCGGTATGCTCTGTAATCAGCTTATTTTTTGTGAGAACCTTCTAAAAAAAGAAATATTGTTAAAAGAGATGTATACTAATTCCTAAATCTTTTTTGGCAAACCTCAGTGGAAAAACTTCCCAAAACGACTAAAAATATTACAAACTACAAAGAGCATTTCTTTACAATCAATGTGTTTACTAGCAACAGAGGTCAGCGCTTCCTATGGGCCTGGGGTCAGCACAGTTTTCTTGGGATCCCTGTATTTCACTATACTTTTTGTCTTTGGCTCAATCTTGGTCTGCTTTGTGTTCTGCTGTCATCCCAGAAATGATCCATGAAGGGCCTTTTGGGGAAAACAGTTATTTTGAGTATTCCCCAAAGATTAAGATAAGAGCGCAGCCTCTTGATCGGCGAGCTCGCGGGTAGGTTTTACGAAGGATGCAATGCCGGGCTACCATCACTGTTTAGGCCACATAATCCATGGACTGAGGCACAAGATGGACTATTTTTGCTTTATTTTCCCGACTCTTCCGCACATGCTTTTTATTAGAGTCATTTAAAATCCTTGCTTGTTTTTTTTTTTTTTTTTTTTTCTTCAGAGACTTGGCAGTGGATAAAACGCATTTTTGGATTTCCATACTTTATGCCACCTCTGCAGGAAGCTGGGTGCCGTTCTAAAACATGATTTAAATCATCAAAAAAGAAAGAAAAAGAAAAAAAAATCAGGCAGATAAAAAAAAAAAAGTCTAAATAGCCGTGGCCTGTGGGCAAATTTACATTGTTTATTCCCATGGTGAGAAGGGAAGTATAATGTGCGCTTATAGCATATTTAGTTTGTGGGTTTTTTTTATCCTTTCATTATTATTTTTTTATTTTCTTGGTTTTCCGTCTGAGCTTTAAAGAGGATCTGTCATCTCTCCTGACATGTCTGTTTTAGTAACTGTATCCCCCATAATAGAGCAATTCTGGAGCCGCACCGGCCCTGTGCTGCTCATCCGAGAAGTTTATGGATAGGTAGGTGTTTCATGTTGGGAGGGGTTGTTCCTCCACATTCGGCACTGTGCATGGTGAAGACAGTCTCAGACAGTGTACGGATACCCCCAGTACACCAGGGATGTAATGAGTAACATTTGACACCATTGAAAAAATTGTATGGGGCCCTACATGGCAGTGATCACCATCGTGGTCTCCCACTTACTCTCAAATTTTTTCTGTGGTGCAGATAAAAATTCACGTGGAACTATTCCATAGCATGCGATTGGGGTGGCAAAAACCATGGGCATGCACGGGATGGGGAATTTTCCGGGTACTATGTATATGTCAGCATGGATTCCGAGGGGAAATCCAAATAAAACCCTCAAGGCATGGTATGAACGGACCCTATCAACGCTGCACCTATTAGGGTTACCAAAAGTGCCAATCAGGGCAAGCTCCCAAAGTGGCAGTTATGGGAAGCTCCCAAAAGTGCCAGCCAGGGGGAGCTCCCAAAAGTGCCAGCCAGGGGGGGCTCCCAAAGGTGCCAGCCAGGGGAAACTCCCAAAAGTGCCAGCCAGAGGGGGCTCCCAAAAGTGCCAGCCAGGGGAAACTCCCAAAAGTGCCAGCCAGAGGGGGCTCCCAAAAGTGCCAGCCAGAAGGGTCTCCCAAAAGTGCCAGCCAGAAGGGGCTCCCAAATGTGCCAGCCAGAGGGGGCTCCCAAAAGTGCCTGCCAGGGGAAACTCCCAATAGTGCCAGCC
This sequence comes from Bufotes viridis, assembly GCA_033119425.1. NCBI lineage: Eukaryota > Metazoa > Chordata > Amphibia > Anura > Bufonidae > Bufotes > Bufotes viridis. Next base: position 30,359,334 of record CM065589.1, read on the forward strand.
AAGGGGGGGCTCCCAAAAGTGCCAGCCAGGGGGAGCTCCCAAAAGTGCCAGCCAGGGGAAGCTCCCAAAAGTGCCAGCCAGGGGAAGCTCCCAAAAGTGCCAGCCAGGGGAAGCTCCCAAAAGTGCCAGCCAGGGAAAGCTCCCAAAAGTGCCAGCCAGAAGGGGCTCCCAAAAGTGCCAGCCAGAGGGGGCTCCCAAAAGTGCCAGCCAGGTGAAACTCCAAAAAGTGCCAGCCAAGGGGGGCTCCCAAAAGTGCCAGCCAGGGGGAGCTCCCAAAAGTGCCAGCCAGAAGGGGCTCCCAAAAGTGCCAGGCAGGGGTGCTCCCAAAAGTGCCAGCCAGGGGGGCTCCCACTCCAGCCGGTGGAGCTCCCAAAAGTGCCAGCCAGGGGGGATCCCACTCCAGCTGGCGGGGCTCCCAAAAGTGCCAGCCAGGGGGAGCTCCCAAAAGTGCCAGCCAGGGGGAGCTCCCAAAATTGCCAGCCAAGGGGGGCTCCCAAAATTGCCAGCCAAGGGGGGCTCCCAAAATTGCCAGCCAGGGGGGCTCTGAAAAGTGCCAGCCAGGGGGGCTTCCCAGTTGCCAGCCAGAGGGGGTGGGGGCTCACAAAAGTCCCATCTAGGGGGGCTCCCAAAAGTGCCAGCCAGGGGAAGCTCCCAAAAGTGCCAGCTAGAGGGGGCTCCCAAAGTGCCAGTCAGGGGGAATTACTAAAAGTTCCAGCTGAGATGCCAGAAAAGAAATCCCAGCCCCCTTACTTTTTCTAGGTCGAAGGAAAATGTGCATATTTTTATGGTGGATTTGGAAGGGGGGTATATTTGTACTAAACGCATCTACTGGAGAAATCGACATCATGTCTTCCTTTGGGGTTTCTATATGTGTTGCAGATTTTATATGGAGAAATTCTATCATAGATTCCAGTGTTATATAAAATTTCACACTGAAATCCTCAACACAAATCCATCGCAAACCCACCACAAAATCATTGTGCTTTTTGCTGCAGAATTACTGTTGCGGTTTTTGTGTTGTATTTCTACACCACATGTGAATCTGCCCTTAAAAGTATATGTATATGAAAAACCTGCTTTCTTTCTTCCTTCCGAAAACAGCTCCACAGCTGTCCTCAGGTTGGATAGGGCATTGCATCCCATTCCCATTCATTTCAGCGGAGCTGAGACACAAATCATGGACGGGAGTGGCGTTGTTTCTTCAAGAAAGCAGACATATTATTCTAATTCTGGACAATGCCTTTAAGATTTACACAATATTATCCAATGGTCTGGCCACGGGAAAGGGCAGGGTGGCCCTACGACAAGGCATCTGACTCTAGTGGGCATCTTGGGATGGTGGTGGAGGGTCATGCAAGGTGAATGTCTAATGTGATGTCTTAGACTTTGGTCAAGTTTCCAATGCAAATATTTAATAGTTCAGAAATTCCTATACTCCAGATTATTGAAATGTGACCGTCCTTTTCCCAAATTCCGCCTTCAGTATTATCACTGGTTACTTTTTCATCTTTTATTATGCAACTGACAGGAAATATTCCCAGATTAATGCTGGATTTCTGACTTTGAGAAATTCCTTGAGCCCCGTCCAAGGCTACGATTTGCCAAGTTTAAAAGAAAATATTTTCTGACAACTTTTTCTCCAGTGCAATGCTGTTTGGAGAGAGGACGCGGAGAGGATGGCGACTTCTTCCGTGTATTGTGTTAGCGGCCAGAGATTAGGGGTATTAAAGGTGTCGGTGGGGGAGGGGCTGCTATTAAAGATGCAGGTGGGTCACTTATATTTTGAATGACAGCCCTCGCACCATCTTCCCCTTGAAGGTCCAGACGAAAACACCGCCCCCTAAAAAATGACTCTTTGACATTGAAAAGGCTCCTTTTGCCGGTAGATGTGCCTCTCAGCCACTTTGTATTTACTACTTTTCCCATAAGAGCTGATTAGGATGTAATAATTGGGGATGATGGCGGGGAGGAAGACGACAATTCTATTTAATTAAAGAAAATTTATTTGACTTTAACTGGTGCCGTCCCCAGTGACTAAGAGTAAATTTAGCTGTTAGGTTTTATTAATGGCCGCTGACATCTGAGCTGGCACCGAGCAGACATTGCCGTTCATCAGTATTAATTTCTAATATTCAGTGAGCTGATAACATTGTGTTTTTATAGCGTCAGATTAATTATTAATTCATTCATTGTATTTATTTGTTTTATTTATTTTATTTATTTCTTCGACTATTTATTTATTTAAAGGGGTTGTCCCATGACAAACACTTATCCCTTGTATACAGAATAGGGGATACGTGTCCAAGTGCTGGGGCCCCCCACCAATCATGAGAATGGCGCTCATGTGTTCAAGCTTTCGGCTACCTCCGTCAGTCCCCACCATGTACTGTCCGCATCCGTATGTCCGTTCCGTTGCACCAGCAAAAAAATAGAACATGTCCTCTTCTTTTCTGTTTTAGGGTACTTTCACACTAGCGTTTTTCTTTTCCGGCATTGAGTTCCGTCCTTCGGGGCTTAATACCGGAAAAAACGCTTCCGTTTTCTCCTAATGTATTCTGAATGGAGAGAAATCCGTTCAGGATGCATCAGGATGTCTTCAGTTCAGTCACTGTACGGCGTTTTGGACGGAGAAAATACCGCAGCATGCTGCTGTTTTATCTCCGTCCAAAATGCCGGAACACTTGCCGTAATGCCGGATCCGGCATTAATTTCTATAGGAATGTGTTAGTGTCGGATCCGGCATTAATTTCTATAGGAATGTGTTAGTGCCGGATCCGGCATTAAAAATACCGCATTGATAGATCCATTCTTCCGGTCTGCGCATGTGCAGACCTTTAAAAATGTGAAAAAATACATAACTGATCCATTTCTCCGAATGACATCCGGAGAGTCAGATCCGTTCTTGCAATGCATTTGTGAGACGGATCCGCATCTGGATCCGTCTACAAATGCTGTCCCTTTCAACACAGGTTGCCGGATTCGGCAGGCAGTTCTGGCGAGGGATCCCTCTGCCGCAAGTGTGAAAGTACCCTTACGGACAAGGATATAGAATGGTTTTGTAGAGGGCAAAATGCGGAACGCACACGGCCAGTATCCATGTTTTTTGCGGATTTGCAATATGGTCATGCGCAAGAGCCCTTACACTGAGTCCCGTCATGTTGCTAATCTGACGGCTGGTTGTCTAGACCCTATCTCCGAATCCCTAAACATTGATTATAGGTAAAATCTTATTAAACTGGTAAAAATATGACTAAAATGAGTGTTTAATTGCTGTCAGGAGTTCAGAGGTAAGGGCTACACATTCAGCCGTCAGAACAGCAACATGACAGGACTCAGGTGTAGGGATGAGTGAACTTCTGTTTTAGAAGTTCGCGTTTGGGTTCGGGTTCTGGTTACCACACAATTGCGTTATGGATCCATAACGCAATTGTGTGGTAACCAGAACCCAAACTCGAAATTCTAAAACAGAAGTTCTCTCATCCCTACTCAGGTGTCGACTTGCGTATCGGATGCGGACCCATTCAATGGGGCCGCAAAAAATGCTGACGCACACCATGTGATGTCTGCCTCTGTAAGGGCTCATGCACACGACTATGTGCTGGCCGTGGTCGTATTGCGGCCCCATACAGCAGGTCCACAATACACGGGCACCGACTGTGTGCATCACGGATCACAGACCAATTCACTTGAATGGGTCCGCGATCCGGGAGATACGGTGCGGAAGGACGGTGCTTCCATGGTGTTTCTGGCCGTGCCTCCGCACCGCAAAAAAAGTAGTGCATGCACTCCTTTTTTGCGGAACGGACGGATCACGGACCAATTGAAGTTGACAGGGGCCGGATCCGTCTGAGGCAGCCGCACGGATGTTGCCCGTGCATTGGGGACCACAATTGCGATCCTCAATGCACAGAATAGCCGGCACACGTTCGTATGCACGAGCCCTAAGGTCACATCACCGTTATTTTTCTGTTCTTCTGATCCATAGGAAGAACAGAAAAATGAAGATAAAAAAGTCTCCCGTAAAAAAACGGATTCTGTGCATCAGTTATGCTCATTTGGCATCTGTTTGAGCCAATTCTGCCTGAGATCTGTTTTTTAGATGGAAAAAAGGTACTGCGTGCAATACTTTTTTTCCCGTTTTGCGGAGAAGAATAGGACTATTCTCTAGACAGGTAGAAAAAAAGGCGGCATGCTCACACCCGGGATCTGTGGTTTGCAGTTCCGCGATTTACGGACCACAAAACACAGCTGTGTGCATGAGGCCTGAAACTGAGCTACTCTGCAGCTAGGCTGAAACTTAACCCTGTATGACAAAAACTGATGACAATTTTTAGTTAAGACCAATTGAAAACATTATTTTTAGCTGAAAATGCCATAATAAAAAAAATGGCCCTATCAACCCTATGTACAAGCATGTTTGACGTTTGTGGCACCATGCTCTGGGTATGACGTTGTTGCCACAGGGCCTAGAAATGTGCACGTGCAAAAAGTTACAAAATAAAAAACACTATCAAAAACACTGAAAAAAGTGTGAGCGTGAAGGGGCCCTACTGTCTGATTTCGTACAGAGCTGTCAGGTGTCACTTAGTCATGCCCAACTAAAAAAAAGTGGAAAAATGCAAAAACATTAGTCTTGATTTCATGGTGAGGAAGCGGATTTACCCCCCCCCCCCCCCCTCCTCACAGACACCTGTGGTCTGATTCCCTTCGACCCTCAATCCACCGAAATGACTCCAGTGACTGGAACCAAATGCACTGTGTTTATTTTCGGACTCTCGGAGCCCGGCCTCTATTATAAACCCTGTGAATTGGGAATTTTAAGTATGTCACGTTTAGATTAGGAGGAGAAGCTAATGCTGGAGAATCCATGAGGATCGTTCAGGTCATTGCTGATATCTTTAGGTGCATGGCCCTTTAAGGACCAGAACCCTGAAAAAAATAATGGTTCAGTAATCAGCTTAAGGCCTTACGCACGCGACCGTATGTATTTTGCGGTCCACAAAAAAAAACAGATCCGCAAAAAATACAAATAATGTCCATGTGCATTCCGTTTTTTGCGGAATGGAACAGCTGGCCCCTAATAGAACAGTCCTATCCTTGTCCGTAATGCGGACAATAATAGGACATGTTCTATCTGTTTACGGAAACAGAATGCACAAAGAGTAACTTCCGTTTATTTGTGGATCTATTGAAATTAATGGTTCTACATACGGTCCTAAAAAAAAAAGGCTTCATGCACACAACCGTATCCGGTTATCTGGTCCGCAATCCACGATCCACAAAACACAGATACCGACTGTGTGTATCCCGCATTTTCCACTTCTGCAAAATGGACAAGAATAGGGCATGTTCCTTTTTTTTTTTTTTTTTTTAGTGGGGCTGCGGAACGGACTTATGTGTGCTGTCCGTTTTTTTGCGGTCCCATTGAAATGAATGGATGCTGATCGGATCCAGACCGAACGGGCCCGTAGGAGCATGCTCTACATACAGGCTAAGGGCTCATGCACACAAGCTTGTGTGCCCCACGGTCCGCAATGCACTGGTACTTGCCACAATGGGTCCGTGATCCGCAAGATACGTTCCGCACCACAAAAAAATTGAACATATTCTATTTTTTTGTGGTGCGGAGGCACGGGCCGAAATCCCACGGAAGCGCTTTGTAGTACTTCCATGGACTTCCGACCCGTAGTCCTCCGCACCGCACTGTATCTTGAGGATTGCGGACCCGTTCAAGTCAATGGGTCCACAATTCGACCACCGCGACCATACGGCCGTGAGTTGTGGCCCTCAGAAGATGCTGTGGCCCATGAGATCCTTAGACATTCACCATGTATGAAGGTCTTGGGATTAGGCTACATGCACACAAAAGTTTTTTTTCTCTGCCTCCGTTCAGATTTTTTTTTGTGGATAGGATGGGGATCTATTCATTTCAATGGGTGAGAAAAAAATTTCATTTCACGTTGTCCGTGTTTCCCTTCTGCCAAAAAAATAGTGCTAGTCCTACTTTTTTCACATTTTTTCACATTTGCGGACAAGGATAGGCATTTATTACAAGGGATCTGTGGAAAAAAATGGATCCTACCCAAAAAAACGGATGCCACATCCTTTTTTTTTGCGGACGCAAAAAACAACTGTTGTGTGCCTGTAGCCTTAGGCCTCTTGCACACAACCGTTTTTTTTGCGGGTGTACAGGCCGTTTTTATCAGTTCCGTATACAGTCTGTATATGGACCCATTCATTTCAATGGGTCCGCAAAAAAAACGGAAGTGTTTCCGTATGCATTCCGTTTCCGTATTTCCGTTCCGTGCAAAGATAGAACATGTCCTATTATTGCCCGCAAATCACGGTCCGTGGCTCCATTTAAGTCAATGGGTCCGCAAAAAAAACGGAACACATACGGAAATGCATCCGTATGTCTTCCGTATCCGTTCCGTTTTTGCGGAACCATCTATTGAAAATTTCAAGCCCAGCCCAATTTTTTCTATGTAATTACTGTATACTGTATATGCCATACGGAAAAACAGAACGGAAAAACGGAACGGAAACACAACGGATAACAAAAACGGAACAACGGATCCGTAAAAAACGGACCACAAAACCATACGGTCGTGTGCAATAAGCCTTAGGCCTCATGCCGCCGCTGGACTACAGTAATACACCCGTATCAAGTGTATTACTGTAGTCCAGCGGCGTCATTAAGCGCACGGCGTCATAGCAACCAACGGCAGTGTGCATGAGGCCTTAGAGGAAGTTGTTCAGTTTTTTCTGCTTGGGTGCAATGCGTTTTGATGTGTTTTTCACGCGCATGATAAAAAACTTAAGGTTTACAAACAACATCTCTTAGCAACTATCATGGAAAAACGTATTGCATCCGCACCTGCCTGCGGATGCAATGTGTTTTTCACTGAAGCCCCATTCACTTCTATGGGGCCAGCATTGCGTGAAAAACGCAGAATATAGAACATGCTGCGATTCTCACGCAAAGCAGAACTGATGCGTGAAAAAAACGCTCATGTGCACAGCCCCATTGAAATGAATGGCTCCGGATTCGGTGCGGGTGCAATGTGTTCACGTCACATATTGCACCCACATGGAAAACTCGCTCATGTGAAAGGGGCCTAAGGGCACAGTGTTCCAAAATCACTGGGGGTTTTTTGGACCATAAGTTTGGACCAGAGGCAGCAGCAAACCTATCGGGTTCTGCTATAACACCAGAACTGGAGATGCATAATGAGGCAAGTTTGCCATGCAGGAGTCTGGGAAAGCTGGGTGACAACCCTTAGAAAGTGTAATGTCTGCAGTATTGGTTGTCAGCCCAGCTTTTCAAGTAAGTAAGAAATGGAAGAGTAGTACGACTGGGGGGGGGGGTTAGATATTTAATTAGTGTCATCACGTACGGCGCGGTACATTTCTCTGGTCCCATATTTGGTGCCTGTGTCCTAATTTCTCCCGTGCTTCCACCATATATCATTCTGGAGATCCTTACAAGGGTTTTAGAGCAGTGCTCCAGGGAAAGCGGAAGACGCTGATCTTTCGTCATATAGAAATCCTCCAGATGTAGGAGACCTGAGTTTGTCATTTGGCACAACTCATCGGGGGTAGCACAGGTCTGCAGGTAGTCCTAATTCATCTCCCCCCAGAATTAATAAAATTCACAAGTGATGTAATCCCAGTACAGATGTAGCAGAGTTAAGTTTTTACATATCTACTCCATTCAGAAAATTATCCCAATACAGGCATAATAGGTTCATTTATAGCAGAGCTGGGTGTGTAATTTAGCATCGCCCATGACAGTGTTTCGGCAGTTTTGCCCTGGATCACAGGCTGAAGAAGTGACAAATACAGCTCTTCTACATCAGTTCCCTTCATATGCTTGCAAGGCTTAGGCTACATGCACACGACCGTATTTGTTTTTCGAAAAAACGGAAAAAAAGAGGCCTTAGACAAGGAAATGCATCAGAACTGAGTTTGTCACTGAGCACATCTTATGGTGATATCGCAATACTTCCCAATGCAGCTCCCTGGGTTGGTAAATAACAAACTCAAATCTGCCGCATCTATTCCCATCATATTCTTGCAATGGTTACACAATGACGTATAAGGGGGTATTCTCATCTAAAGTGTTTCTATGTAGGATGGGGTATGCCATCAGTGATCAGTGGGGGTCCGACCTCTGACACCACACCGATGCTGAGACTGAAGGGGCTTTAGTGTTGGTGTAGTGCTGCACACCTGTACTTGCTGCACAGCGGCGCTCCCAGCCCCAAAACTAATCAGGATCAGAGGTCGGACCCCCACCGAGCATAAAGTGAGGGCCTGTCCTCGCAATGTAAGGTGGGAAGACCCGCATCCTTCAGCAGATTTGTCCCTATGACACTGGCTGACCTGTTACATGTGCACTTGGCAGCTGAAGGCATCTGTGTTGGTCCCATGTCCATATGTGCCCGCATTGCTGAGAAAAATGAAGGTTTAATATATGCAAATGAGCCTTTAGGAGCAACGGGGGCGTTACCATTACACCTAGAGGCTCTGCTGTCTCTGCAACTGCCGCGACCTTACAGGGCCAGGCAGTGAAAACGTCATCATCACGCCTGGTCTCATCAATCAAAGTGCAGACGGCGCAGTAGTTGCAGAGAGAGCAAAGCCTCTAAACGTATTTCCTTTCCGTGTCCATTCCATTTTTTTTGCGGACCATATACGGAACTCTTCATTTCAATGGGTCCGCAAAAAAAAAAAGTTAATTACTCCGTGTGCACTCCGTTTCCGTATGTTCATATGTCCGTTCCGCCCAAAAAATAGAACATGTCCTATTATTGTCCGCATTACGGACAAGGATAGGACTGTTCTATTAGGGGCCAGCCATTCGGTGGCCCCTAATAGATCTGTATTTTTTGCGGATCCGTTTTTTGCGGACCGCAAAATACATACGGTCGTGTGCATGAGGCCTAGGTGTAATGGTAACGCCCCCGTTGCTCCTAAAGGCTCATTTGCATATATTAAAACCTCATTTTTCTCAGCAATGCGGGCACATATGAACATGGGACCAACACAGATGCCTTCAGCTGCCAAGTGCACATGTAACAGGTCAGCCAGTGTCATGGGGCAAATCTGCTATTACAATACACAAATGATACAGATGTAGTAGAGCTGAGTTTGTCATTCAGTACAATCCAAGATGATCTCACAAGGTGCATTTTTTTACATAGGATTGCAGGTTCTCTTGCACATTGCAGCCCCCAGAGATTATACCTCCAGCTCGGCTGCATCTGTTTCCCTTTTCCCCCCTCACAATGTGCTTTTTGTCCCACAATGCACTGCGCTCACAGAGCGCGCCTGTTCTGCGCCCGTCTCTTCACTTGTTTAATGTTCCCCAAACAAACATGGTATTGATCACGTCATGTTTGATGGCGGCAGCGCTCCAAGACAGAAAGCAGAATATATAGAAAAATAAACTCCGCTCTTTTTTCTCTCTCGAAGCCTTGGGATGACATCACAGCGTTTCTGCTCCTCTGCTGACTATGGGAGTATTTTTCTACGCTCCCATCTGGAAGATATTTCCAAACACTCATATGGATATTAACCCCCTGGGAGCCTGTTGTGATGGTTGTGTCACCCAGCTTTCCTACAATCGTGATTAGTAAATCTGCCCTAGTTATGGAGAAATTCGGTGTTCTAAAACAAAAAAAAGATAAGCTGACAACCCAATAGGACCTGAAACGGAGGGCACTAGTTGTCAGAAATGGAAATTACTATAGAAGGAGATGTTATTTGAGCTACAGATGTAGCAGGGCTGAACATGTCTAAAGGGAACCTGTCGGCGTTTCATAAAAAAGCATCTATAAAATATTTATGATATTTGTATGGGAAAGGGGGTGTCCTTACACACTTTCATACTGTCCGGTCAGTGCTAAAGGTGCAGGGACATGCCTCTTTGACAAGGGGGAATGGTAACACCCAGGTGTCAATGTATTCATACATTTCCAGGAGGAATAACAGTGGGACGACCCAACACGTGCTCCAGAATTGTAATTTTATGGGGAATACATGTATTTACTGCAACAGGCACATCAGGAGAGGAGGCTGCTCTTTTATAAATGTATGATATAGCAGCATATATTGCAGTGCCAAACTCAGCTATGCTACATCTCAGCTCGACAAACTCAGCTATACTACATCTGTATGGCTGTATCCACAGCCATTTGTCCTGTCTTTGACCTGACGCTTTCAAGCCTGTAAATGTTAAAATTGGTGTTCCAGGATCAGAGGGTTCATGTCAAGGGTTTGGGGCTCCAGCCAGCTTGCACGTTATGCTGAGAGTTGTAGTTCTACGCTTCCAAGCAGGACAAGTTTGTTTATTAAAGGGATTATTAAAACATGGCTGCTCACTTCCAGAAGCAGCGCCGCACCTATCCAAAGGGTGTGGCAGCTCAGCTCCGTTGAAGTGATTGGGGCCGGCCTGCAATACCACTTACAGCCTGCGAGCAGGTGGGGCGCTGGATTTATAAGAAATAATATTTGGAATAATTAAATCCCCTCCCAAGTCTCATCGCAAACAAGTGCCACGCGTATTATTGCGACCCCCCCCCCCCCCTATTATATTTGCTTTGAGTATGTCTTTGCACTCAAGCGGCGGCCCAGGATCGAGCATAGCGAATAAACTCGACCATCAGCTGTGAAGAGATTGCTAGCTCCTGGGGTTAGAACAGGCTTTATTTTCACTTGCTTCTTAGATTTTGTGACAAGTTGGCAGTTCCCGAATGCGTGTCTTCCACCTGTACCCCGCTCCCTCCCCACCCCTACCCCTTTTTCTTTTTGCCAGGCATTTTTATTAGCCCCCATTGACCTCTCATGTGGCGTTACCCTCCAGGGGGCTGACATGTGGCGGAGATGGCGCGCCCCCCTCCCATTACAGGTGGTTATTGTAGTCCTGTGCACTTGTTTTTCACGGTGCACCATGCACTTAGGGGCTCAGTGGGACCTGCAGTCTCACCCCCCCCTTACTGGGGAGGGATGCTGGTGTGCTCTGACTGTCATATGGTCTCCATTAGGATGTGATGGCGAGGCCAGGCCCTGGGCCTTTTGCATGCTTGTCCTATGAGAAAGATCTGGAAAGGCCGACATCTGGTTTTGATTTTTGCAATTGCAGGTTGATAGAATAAACGCAGCTCAGAGGTGGGTGGGTTTTCCTTCCGGCCCTATCCATGCTGGTCTGGTAATGCACTTCACGTGAGGGGCTGCTCTTTTCATCATCCCCTTCCTCCTTCACTCCCCCCCCCAAGTCCTCCTTTAACCATTGCCAACAACATGTGGCTCATATTAGGGACCTGCCCGTAACTACTGTGGTCTATAGAGCTGCAAACCTCCAATAGGTCAGCCCAGGAAACAGGCCTTGACCCTAACACATATCAAAGGGAATATGTACAAATTGACCACCTCCCCCTCCCAAAAAAAAAAAAAAAAAAGCAAATCACTAAAATGTGTAAAATATGCACAGATGCAAAAACCTTGCACGTGCACCAATAGACGGGATATCAGATGTAGCAGAGCTGAACAGCTTTTTCTGTTTGTAAAGTGGCACAAGGGATCATTTTGAAAGCTACGTGTCTTTTTTGTAATTTTTTTTTTGGAGGGGGGTGCATGCAATGAGAATCATTTAGAATATATATATATATAATTATGATAAGAATAAACTGTGAGCAAACACTGAACAAGCAGGGGGTGCTGGAAAATTCCAAAAGGCGATAATGGATAAAAGGAGGCTCTACCGCCATATGATGCACCAAATAACATATATCTTTGTCCAGAAGCAATGCATTTACGGTTGGGGATATCTGCGTAATATAACGTCCTATGGTATCGCTACTGTATCTCCGGCGGTATACGGAGGTACGCTAATACCCCATGCACCTCTGTGGGTAATTCGAGGGCTGAAATTAACGGGTAATACATGGAAAAGCCAGAGCAGGAGTCACCGAAATATGGTGATGTGTACGCGCCCTGATAGAAATAATTAGTATGTGCTGCCACCTTGAGGCCAAGTTACCATAAAATAAAATATATTTACAAACTGGTGATAGATTTTCTGTATGACGAGCAATAAATATAATTTTGTCTTAAAGCCGCAGCGAATGATCGGGATCTTAGCCCGGCACATCCAGAGTTAACCGCAGCTGCAGCGAGGGAGCCTCGTGTAGATCTGTCACCCCGCGATGCAGCATGGTGTTAAAATCAAACCAGGCACCAAACAATTAAAAATAAAGCGCTAATTGTTTACATCCTAAAAAAAGAGGACACAATGTTAATAAGGTTAATGCGGCATTGTTAGCAGCGCGCACTAGGTCCTAGTTTGCTTACAAAACAAGGTGCCGCAGGGGGCGCCCGGATGGCGTTATCTCATTACTTTTACACTGCTGGAAAGGAGAACGTTCGTGCCTGGGGATCAGCCGCAGCATCGTGCAATTTACAAACTCATGTCCTCGCCAGCCGCGTTGCTCATCTGGACGGGGCCACATGAGGTTCTGCGGGGTGGGACTGAGAGACCCCACCATGGTGCATTCACTCGATATCCAAATGGTTTGCCATACCTGTGTATGGCACATGGCGGTCTTCTGACAGACCCCCCCTTGGGAACTTATTCTATGTATAAACCTTATATTTTTAAAGGGCTGGTTCACAAAATCCTTTTATATTATTTTATGGCATCCCCTGGTGGTTGAAATCGCCAGCGATCAGCTGTGTCGGGAAGCTAGAAGCAAGTGTGTGATTTCCCTGCAGCGCCACCACAGGGGAAATGAAGAATTACACTGTGCACTTTGAAATTAAAGGGCAATGCGTGGACAGGCTGAGTCCTCCAGAACAGATGACACCCCTTTTTTTTTTTTTTTTTTTTTATTCTTTAGCAACTCTGTGATCTGCCTAAAGGGGGGACCCCCCGCCAACCCAAACACACACACTGTTACAGGGGTGGACTGGGAGCTTAAAGTGGCCCTGGAGAAAACCTAAAAGAGGTCCCATGTTGTAGGCGGGTTCAAATTAACAGAAGATGGGGCAACACAAGTAGGCAGGGACAACAGAAGTAGGCGGGCCAGCAATACTATAGGGCAGCAAAAAATACTGCCCCAGCAGAACCAAATACCACAGTGCAGCACAAATACTGCCACCCCCGCTGCAGTATTCCTCTGTATCACCATACTGAGGATTAATGCTGAGAACATCAAATTATTATGTATCCAGCCGGCGGCCATGAGGGCCCCTAGGCATCGGTCCACCGGGAAATTTCCCTGTAGGGTCTATGGTCAGTCCGCCCCACACTCTTAACTCTGAATGACATTTTTAAGCAATCTGGACCCTTGATATTTGCTCTTTGAATCCTTTTTCCCAATGATTCATCTATGTTTGAGAATCCTCTTTTTTTTTTTTATGGATCCCACTGTTGAGATCTCCAGCGATCAACTGTGTTGTGAAACTAGCGGGAAGTGTGTGGTTTCCCTGCAGCACCACCACAGGTGAAAAGATGCATTACAAATCAATTTGCTCAGTCCTCCAACGCATGATACTCTTTGGCTGAATGATGAACCCCACCTCTCTTAACTCAGAATGCCCTAATAGGGTGTATACAATAGGGCTTTCTAAATCAGAAAACAATTTTAAGCAATCTATGTGTATTATGGTTGGGCTGGAAAGCATTGACATTCAGGGTTGCCTCCTTGAATCCTAGTGGTCTTCAGTCTGTTAAAACCCTATATTTTTAAAGGGTTTGTTTTTGATGAGCCTCTTACAGAATGTCCCTCTGTTCAGACCTCCAGCGATCAACTGTGTCAGGAAGCCAACAGTAAGGGTTAAATTACCCTGCAGCACCACCAGAGGGCAACTGAGGTATTACACTGTGTGCACTGAAATCAATGAGCTGTAAAATGATATGTATCCCATGCCGTTAGTTCTGTCCCTTATGCCTCCTGCCCTTTCCCCCACATTTCCATGCAAGTTCATTGAACATTCTTAAAGGGGTTGTCCAGAAGAAATCCTCACCAGGGATCTGGACTCCGCTGCAGGAGAACCACCAGGCCGCTACATCGTCAGTCAGGGCTTACTATTCAATTCATAGTGGGCATTTACATGCTAGGTTATGCATTGCCTAATATCTAGGGATCCTGAACAAGAGCTTCCAACAGGAGTTATAGAAATGGGGTCTATGAAGTGGATGGCCTCTTTAAATTGTTGTCCAGTATTAGAAAAACAAGGCACCACCGCTGTCCACAAGTTGTGTGAGGTATTGCAGTTCAGCCCTAGTCACTTCAATGGAACTGATCTGCAATACTACAGTCTGTTGACATGTAGCTACAGCCATAGGCTGTATTATGGTTCCAGATCGGGGCTGTATACATACAGGGCTGTATTTGCAATTAGGCACTAAAGGGCACGTGCCTAGGGCAGCATAAACTCTAAATACAGTCCTGTATACATAGTGTCTAGATCGGTATGATACCATATTTCATTTTAGAGGGGGTTGCGAAAACCCTTTGTGTAGATACAATATACTGTATGCCTACAACAATACGCCCGCCGTGCAGCCCTATCCTAATAGCCGGGATGCCACGACTCCTGTATTTGTCCTAACGGTATGCGCTCTGTTATGTTTGCTCATATCTGGTAAATGAATACAGTTAATCGCATTTGGATGGGAGATTGTCTTACTTGGCAAGATGTCGGTGGGAACTTTATCCACCTGTTTATTACACCCTCAGCAAGCGGCCGGTGCCAAGACTGCCTGGTAGTATCTGCAGTTTTTAGAAACAATCTGTATTTCGATCTCTGTGTACATCCCTTCCCTGCTCTTTGCCCACTCTTTGCAATATGTCAAAGAAAGGCTGATTATATTGTTATAATGAACTGGAATATAATTGGTTGTCAGGGGCAGCACCGCTATTCTACAGTGCACCAGTTTTTTAAATAATACCCACATGGAGCTTTCATAATGTACTACTTGGAAGATGTACACAAATTCACAAGCCTGTAGAATTTAGCGCCCCCTTACGGCTCGGTCTTGTGACATCTTCTTCCTCTAGAAGCGTAATTGTCCAGGTGGGGGCCTGCCGTATGGCAGATATAACGTATAGTGGACCATCCTTGAGGAGAGATGAGCAAATTGATTCTGAAATTTTACCCATTTTTTGGGAGGGATTTGCAAGAAAGAGAGCCTGAGAGAGAAAGTGTGACAGTGACTTTTTACTGCAGGATTTGACTTTGAACTAATCCTAAGGGCGTTATCCTGGCAGTCTCCTGGTAATCACCCTTTGACCCCTGTACAAGGATCTGGACTCTGCTGCAGGGGAACCACCAGCCGCAACTTCATGGAGTAGTCTCTGTTTGGTTGACAGCTGACCCACGGGGGTCAAGAGGCACCGATGTAGAGCACAGAGGGATCAGGCAAAACGATAATCTGGGACAGGCAGAGGACAGGGCAGGCAGAGTATGTGAAAAATGGTAAAGAGACCGATCAGTACAAAGATCAGGCAGAGCTTAGGTCAGGCAGCAAAGGGTCAAATCTGGAAAGAGGCAGAAGTTGCTATACAGGCAGACGTAAATCTTAGCAGGAACTAACAGGCTAGAAGCTATTGCTCAGACACCCTCTCATAAGGAAGGGAGCCTAAAGTACCCCAAGGTGACTAGCCATTTGCTAGGGAGGATTAGGGCATGTGTGCCGGCCCTTAAAGAACCAGATGGAGAAGGAGTGCGTGCCCTACGGCAGAGGAGGTGGGGCCTTGCCAGCAAGAAGCAGACCATAGCCTACGTGGAGGGGCAGAGCAACCTTGGCGGGCCAAAGAGAGTAAGAGGAGCAGTGGCGATTATAAGCTGTAACAGAGTTATTTAGCTAAATAGAATTTTAAGACATGCGCTCACCTCTACCCCCGTGCAGCTTTCATAATAGCCAATTCGAAACCTATCTTGTCAATCTACTGTAGGCCATAACTTCCCTTTTCATCACAAAAGTATCTGCCAGAGATGGAGACTAGCACTGACCATAAGGGACTTGAACAAATAGCGGTCTTAACAAGTTAACCCCATTACCTGCTTTAGGATTCAGTTGTTTTTTAGTCTTTAAAAGGGGAATTCCCATCACAGACAATAGGGGCATATCGCTAGGATATAGCCCGATTGTCTGATAGGTGCGGGTCCCGCCTCTGGGTCCCGCAACTACAATGAGAACGGAGCGAGGAAATGAACGGAGGGTGCACTGCGCATGCGCAGCCGCACACCATTCATTTTTGTGGGGCTGCCGAAAATAGCCAAGCGCTGGCTCGGCTATTTTTATCTGCCCTATAGAAATGAATGGGAGCAGGGGCCACCCGTGCGCTCCCATTCACTTCTATGGGAGCAGCTCTTGGTGGTGGACGGACCCCAGGAAATCCGGGGTCCTCCGCCAACAGCTCTCCCCACTCTGTTCTTATTGTAGGTCGGACCCGCACCTATCAGACAAGGGGGCATATCCTAGCGATATGCCCCCATTGTCTGTGATGGGAATACTCCTTTAAGATGATGCTGGGACTTCTCGCAGAGAGAGGGGAGAAAGAGCTGCCGTGATAATTCCTTTTAAATTCTCATCTCTTAGAGATAAGAGATCTAGCTAAAGTAAAGCTGATATATGTAATAGGTAGTGAAATTATACTAAACTAAAAAATAGTTTTCACTTCAAATGATTAGTTACATGGAAGTTGTAGACTGGCGGAAGAATTATCATGAAGTGGTTGTCCTGTCAATCAGTGCTATCACAGAATCTCCCAGGGAGCGATACCCAGCATAACACGTCTCACCTGGACCAGATATGTAATGAGTGCATGTAGTGAGAGATGTTCAGTCAGGTGTAATATAATCAATTCCAAGCATATTTAAGCAAGGCCAACTTTCTCGGAATTTTGGCAGTCGCTTGTTTTCTTAACACAGCAAATCAAATGTAACTCACTGACAAAGATAACAAACCTGCCAACTTCATGTACACAATTATCATCCGACGGGAAGATTCCAGGTGTTTCCATGGATACACTTTTCTTTAGTCAAAAACCATAGAGGACCATGGTGTCCACCGGTGAGACGGAATTCAATGCAGAATTACTCTGTGATTGAGCAGTTGTTGTTATGGCGTGAGCTTTTTAATTTTTTTTTATTTTTATATGTTTTTGTGCTATTTTTCTTTTATTTTTTTAATTTAATTTCATTTTTGCGGCATAATTGAATTACTTTAATGCCATCGCTACAGGGCAGCTATTTATAAGGCATCGTCTATAAAACTTTAATCTCTAAAAATTGTAATTTTTTTTACATTGCCTTACTCTATTGTGCCATCTGTACACAAGCACTGTTTTTATTTTTTTTATTTATTTTTTAAGAGTGCATTTTTAACCCCACGCATATTTTAGACGATGGCAGAAACATCATCCGAGATTAGAAAAAGGTGTGTTAACCTACGGTAAAAGTGGGAAGATGGAGTAGCAATGGCAGGATCAGACTACAATTGGGCTATGCTTGTAGTCTGTAGCCACGGAAGCACATATGTGTGCCTAGGAGCTGGGTTCTCAAAACAGTGGAATTTTTTTTTATGTCATAAAAAAAAGTTGCGTAAGAACAATTGACAGTACATATTAAGGCTACATTTCATGGGTTTCTGCACTCCTGGCCGGTCCCCCTCCTTAACCTCCAGCGACGTCAGGCTAGAAATGTGTATAGTGCCCCCCAGGAGAAGTCAAGGGGTACATAGTTATTGATGAATATGTGGACATGTCAGGCAGTGGAGATTCTATAAGGGTTGACGACTTTGCAGAAGCTCAAGAGTCCTGATGTCTGAAGGGGGCAAATGCCCCATTGCCACCTAGGCAGCATCAGCAATAGTACTTGGGCTTCAAACTGCGCTTCTCATTCTGGCCCCCTTAGTGGAAGTTGGGAAAGGCTGAAATTTGGAGCTTAACTTCAGTCTTACAGTTCTGTCCTTCAAGCCAAGGTCCATGGACTGAAAGTCCAACTAGGTGACTCAAACAAGCAATCCATTTGGAGTGATAAGTTGACCACAATTATGTTTTAGGCAATGTCCAAAGGGAACGTATGGTTGTGTTGAAGCAACTGGAGATAAGTAGCTGCTTGTTAAAGATGGTGGAGCTTATCTCCACCATAGAAATGGACAAGAAAAATCTGACCTCAAAAATGTTGGCTACGGTGCTTACAGAGGTGGCCCCCCATAGCCAATCTCAAATTCAGCAAGGATAGAGTCACAGCAGTTCACCTTCCTGTAGGCGAGAAGGGTGAACCGTTGGGCCATTTTTTGATGGCCTTCCCAAGTTCACATTGGAAGGAGCTGGAGTCCCTACGTCCATAGATCCCGTGTTAGCAGTTGTCTGTATGGTACGCGTGCCCGTGGGAATTTGTCCAGCTGCAAAAATCCACTATCCGATGACCCAAGCTCATGTAGGTCATCTTCGGTCATCGTCATGAATTTATTATAAGGCATGGAGATGGGAGGTTAGGGGCCACACGTGCAGAGACGTGGGGGTCACTTGCCTGAAACAGCCATACCATTATCCCAAACTCTTTTTTTAAGACCCGTAGCAGCTTTTTCTAATCACGGCTCTGCCCACGTTCTCAACCGGTGGGAGAAATGCTATTTCTGGAAAACAAGAACACCCACTTGTCTTTGTGCCTCTTAATTAACATTATTGCCATGCATAATGGAGTTATTACACTCTGAGAGCGGGTGGCCTCTTTAAGACAACAATTATTTGTCTCAAGGAGCCTTTCCCTGAAAAAAAAAAAAAAAGAAAAAATTCACCGCTAAATATAAATTCTTCAGTCGTCATCTTCTTTCCAGTTCCCGATAACTGACTGCTCGTCACCCGACCCTGAATTCTGCCTGGTTCTGCTATAGTGAATCCCTTAGACCTGCAGTTTTGGGGGCGTTCCCAAGGTATTAGGTCTGGGCTTAAAATGGCAAATATTGAGAGTATGCTGGTTGTCACCCAGGACCCAATACCATTGAGCCTTCTAATGAAAAACTTAGCTCTGCTGCATCTGTACACGTCCACTTGTATTCGATAATCCGGCGATCTCCAACCTGCGTCTCTCCAGCGTTTGCAAAACTATATCTCCCAACATACCCTGCATGACAATCGGAGGTAGGCCATGAGATATGTTGGGGGACAGTAGATACCGGGGAGAATTAACTCTTTCATTCCTGTCTTTCCTCGCTCCTTGCAGAGCAGGTATTCTAAGTCCGCATGTCCCATGGTAGATAATCCCAAATTACCTCCAACGTGGGACGTTTTACCTTTCTGTGATCTTTATGTACTTTATATAATGATATGACTGATGATTGTGGATCTCTTTGTAAATCTCTGCAGCCACATTCCGATATTCAGGTGCGGCAGAGTTTGTCACATGTAGTAGAGGTTCTCCCGTTCCTTTGACATACGTAGCCCCCACAGAAATCAATGGAAGGTTACAGTATATGTTTAAAAGCACAAAAAAGGCTGAAATCCTAAATTTGATGCGAACTGAGGCCTCAGGCACACAACCCTACGGATCTGTAATTTGGTACCTAGCGAAATCTATGGTCCCTTACACTAGCTCTGCGTACACGCAATTTCATAAGAAGGGTGGGGCGCCTTACGGCATCAGACCCCACCAGGCAGGCTCTACACAACCATCTCTGCTGTGCTATATGAGGAACCTACATGGCTTCAGGAAGTTTTCCATTGGTCTATAGGGGAAAAAAAATAAAAAAATTGCATTAATCCTTATCCTTCCCATGAGGAGCCTTAAAGGGGATAGCTAGGCCTTAAAGGGGATAGGTGCTTTAGAAATATACAGTAGATGTATATCTACATAGAGGAGAACCGCCTATTGATTTCACTAGGACACCCTATTACTGAAAATGACAGCTGATTAAAGGGGTCCGCCATTACCTCATTGGGGACCTTATTGTGTATTAAGGGGTTTTCAAAAGTAGACAACCCCTTTAAAATCAGATACTCACAGAGCAGTCTGGCCTATCCAAGCTCTTCAGTTTGACCTGTCCTGATACATCTCACTCTACGCAGCCATATGGGAGCGTGCCCCACAATCAAAATATCCCCATTTATTAGCAAGAGCAGGTACCATGAAGAGCGGCTCCCACTCTGCGTGACTACTAGTGTCCGGAGCCATATGTTGGGTGTAGGAGGACCTGCTTCAAGGGAACCTAAAGGATTAGAAAAACATGGCAGCTTTCTTTAAAAACCAGTGCCACATCTGCATAGTTGCAAACAGTCCTGAATTTGCAGGAACTGTCACTAATTTTAAGAGGCCGCCTCTGCAAATTTGAACTGTCCCCCCCCCCCTTACATAGGCCCCACCCGTAAGTGGGTTGTATATCCCCATTTGGGGGCGTTCCAAGGGTGCACCTGTCCATAATTTGTGTCTAATATTGCAGCTGAGCTCCATTTAAGGGAATGGTAATGAGCTGCAATACCCCATATAACCTGTGGACAGGTGTGGTGCTGTTTGTGGACAGTTCATTTTACGGACAGTTTTAAGTGGTTCCTATGGTCCTGTTTTATTGCCATGACATGGAAGCTGAAATGTGTCAGAATTACACCCTATATTTAACAGCAGCCATAAAGTTGTATTGTATCGTGTTTTATAGAGATGATTACACAGGTACACATTTCAGCCACTTTAGGCCTCAATATAAGGGCCAATTACTGAAAACTGCCTTTGTTGCCCATAGCAACCAATCACAGAGCAGCTCTCATTTCATATTCTGCTCTTTAGTAATGAAAGCTGTACTGTGATTGGTTTCCATGGGCAGCAAAGGCAGCTTTCCTTTTACACAGCTTAAATTTGCCCCACAGTTACCATAGAAACCACTCAAATCACTTTTTATAGTGGTTCTCCTACACGGGAGAAGCGAAAGCAGCTTATCTCATTGGTTGCTAGGGGCAACCAACGCAATGTTTTTGGACATTTTTGGACGCAGTCACCTTTCGATCTATCCTATTGCTTTCACTGTCTGTTTTTTTTTTTTTTTCACGAGACCAAAGAAATGTTTGGGAAGTCTTTTTTTCTGGCTAACAGGATAATGTCCAGACAATTAGTCACAGAAAATTGATTTACTTAAAATAAAAAGCCGGTCTATTCTTTCATGATTTCATGATATGGAGGTAGAGGAAGTTGTGGCCTATTGTGCTTATTAGCGGGCTGCCAGATGTACTACATTTTTTTTTTTTTTTTTAATATTTTTTGGGATATTTCATATCAGATATTTTTTTTTAAATCTCCTATTGACGTATGCACGTCCATTCCTCTCAGTGCATTTGTGGTGGAGTTTTTTTTTTTGCAAAAATTTTTACTGGATGCTTGATTTTATTAATTAAGTTGTCTTATATCCTGCAAGTGACTCAATGGGAAAGAAAAGTGGCTTAGAGAGTCAAATCAAAAGGAAAGAAATGAAATAAAAAATAATAATAATATGTGGCTTTTGCAGCAGTTTTGTGGTGACCAATCATTTTATGTTCCCACGTGATATTTTTAATGCATTTTCCTCTAATTTTTACCAAAACACATAAAAAACTACTGGCTAAAAAAATGCAGCAAAAACACCATGTGTGAACATTCACTGAAAATGCAGCCCTGAGAATGAATTGAATTCAAAAAGTAGCAAGGAAATTAGGCCTAAATGGACAACTTTTGGCTTATAAAAATATTTTTAAAAAAATGCCCGAATTTCACATATTATATAGGCTCACAGTCATCTATAAGTAATTTTTACAAAAAACTAATGTGAGAAAATATCACAACTTTGTCTCAGTCCCATAGCATATGCATACAAAAATCGCTCGCGACATTATGTAGCACGTCTCTTCGCCTTGGCACTTAAATAGGTTGCTAATATTTTTCGTTATGTCACTTAATGACCCCAAATTTTTTTTAAAGAATTGTCAAAAGTGTCAGAACGATATACAAGATGGTCTTAAATGGCTTTACACCAGGTACAGGAGCCATATTTAGATTCCAGATGATGACATTTTTATTATTTCCGAAAAACGTCTTCCATAGACCATTATAGTAGTCGAATCCGCACAGAGATTCATTCGCCTACGAGTACGCGGTAGCAACATTGCGCCGTCGTGATATGTGTTTCTATAAAGAATTAATCATTTCTATGTGTTCATCACCGCAATAGGGGAATATTTTATTTTTAACCTTTTCATGCCGACCAGGCCCCGGCGCTCGCGACTCGCTGCCAAGTGCTTTACCACTGCCCCGCACCCCCCAGGCGCTGAACTGGTTAATGTTGCAGATGTCTTTTTATTGGTGGAATTTTCCCCTTCATTTTGCTGTGACAAGCGAATGTCAGAGCAGGCAGCCTGCCAATTCTGTGATCTGCTGCCTGCTTCAAAATGGAGGCAGGAGGGTATCCATTTTCATCACCGAGATGACAGCGCCTCAGTCTTCTGACCATCTGGAAAGAGGAGCGTTCTAAAAAAAAAAAAAAAAAAAAAAAAGATTGGGAAAGAAAACAGGACTTAAAATGAAAATAGAAAAAAAAAATCTAAATAAAAATTACGAGCGTGTGTTTTTGTATATTTTTTTCCCCTTTCTCCAAACAGAGCAAACTCTTAAACTGAAGCTGTATGAATGCCGACTCTTTGTTGTGCGGCGGGATGTTTATAGACGGTATAAACAAGGCATAAATGTACTATTTTTATTTAGAAGCGGCTGCAGGATTCTTTGTGTTCTGCTAAAGCAGACAGAAAATGTGTTTCTTTGGCAAACTTTAAAGGTACGGCACGTAAAATTAAAAAATTCCAAAAAATAAATAAAAATTCTCTCCCAGTGCACGCCCTGCATGTTGGTGGTCTCCTTCGAATCCAGGTTTTAATGTCTCTTTTCATGAGGCTTTGAAGGAAACGGTTGGTAGGCGAGTAATATGGTGCTTATTATATTTTAGCCAATTGTTCCACCGCTTCCAAGAATGAAATATTTAATAGGAAGACACCATGAATGCGCCTCTTTATTGACTACATGGGAGTAGACTGGAAAATGAAATAGAATAAAATATAAAACGAGTATTAAGCCACTCTTGAATGGAGCTAATCCCAAATGATTATGCAGATATGAATGATTGAATTGTTCCGGCAGCCTACGCAAAAAGTTAGGGCAGCCAGGAGGTAGTGTTTAAGAGAATTCGGCTGTTGTTTTTTTTTTTATGATTACTGGCCATAAACTTAGCAAGTAGCAATACACGTATTAAAATGAGTAAAAAGCAGAGTTGTGGGAATTAGACAACAATCCAATCCACTAATATCAGGGTAAAATAACCAGTAAAAATTATTATTTACATAGTACCGACCCCTGTGTACAAGAATATAACTACTATAATACTGCCCCTATGTACAAGAATATAACTACTATAATACTGCCCCTATGTACAAGAATATAACTACTATAATACAACCTCCTATGTACAAGAATATAACTACTATAATACTGCTCCTGTGTACAAGAATATAACTACTATAATACTGCCTCCTGTGTACAAGAATATAACTACTATAATACTACCTCCTATGTACAAGAATATAACTACTATAATACTGCTCCTATGTACAAGAATATACCTTCTATAATACTGCATCCTGTGTACAAGAATATAACTACTATAATACTGCCTCCTATGTACAAGAATATAACTACTATAATACTGCCTCCTGTGTACAAGAATATAACTACTATAATACTACCTCCTATGTACAAGAATATAACTACTACAATACTGCCTCCTATGTACAAGAATATAACTACTATAATACTGCCTCTATGTACAAGAATATAACTACTATAATACTGCCTCCTATGTACAAGAATATAACTACTATAATGCTGTTTCTATGTGCATAAATATAACTACTATAATACTGCTCTTATGTACAAGAATATAACTACTACAATACTGCCCTCTTTGTACAAGAGTATAACATATAATACTGCCATCTATGGGCCAGTATATGGGTCTGTACAGGATTTTCATCATTTAATGATACAATTCACTTTTAGGCTCCATTCAGACGTCCGGAACGGAATTGTGGACCCTTTCATTTCTATGGGGGCACACTATGTCCCACACGGATCCGGAATTGCGGATCCACACTTCCGGGTCCGCACTTCCGTTCCGCAAAAAAAAAAAACTGTCCTAGTCTTGTCCGCAATTGCGGACAAGAAAAGGCATTTTCTATGAGAGTATCGGCGATGTGCGGTCCGCAAAATGCGGAACGCACATTGCCGGTGTCCGTGTTTTGCGAATCCGCAGATCCGCAAAACACACACGGACGTCTGAATGGAGCCTTAGTTGTCTGGTTACCTGCAGAGTGGCAGTTTTTGTGCATACATGTGCAGAACACAGGGACTCCCGGGGGAACCCTCCACCCGCAGTGATTGTCTGACACTTACAGTATATGATCAATATGATTCGTTGGGGCGCTTCTACCATAAAAGACAGATCATGCTGCTAATAGGCAGTCCTTGGACAGAGAGGTCCGGCCCTAGTTGGCTGGTTCCATCACACTGTCCACTAAGTAATGTGATCCTGTGCAGGGCTCCCCTCTCCAGGCTAACCACCTTGTTAGCAAGGATGGGGAATCATCCCAATGGTCATTAAAGGGGTTCTCCAGGAATTAAGAAAATGAAAATTCTTACTTAATATTACTTTATTAGAAATATATTCCCAAATACCTTCCATTACTTAAAATGACCCGTTGTGTCGGGGGAGCAATCATTAGGAGAAATAAAATGGCCGCCGTCCTATTAGTACCCACAAAACCTGTCCTAATCACACAGCAGGGGAAGTTACTTCACAACACTGAATTAAAGAGCTGCCTTTGCCTCCAATCTGCTCTGCTTGTCAGGGATTATGATCCTGAATACAGCTGATAAGATCTTCAGCTGAATCTCTGTAGGGATGTAGCTCATGGGGAGACATGAAGTACAGAGAGGAGGTGGGGATGTGGGTAATAAGCAGCAGCACCTGTATGCCGTCTCCATTACTACAGCCCCACATTACTACAGTCTGTCCTGTCCATTCCTACAAAGATTCAGCTGAAGGACCATAATCCCTGACAAGCAGAGCAGAGTGGAGGATGAGGCAGCTCTTTAGCTTAGTTCTGTGTGATTAGGACAGGTACAGGTTTGGTTTGCACTAATCGGACGGCGGCCATTTTATTTCTAATGAAAGGTATTTGGGAATATATTTATTATAAAGTAATAGTTCAGAATTTTAATTTTCTTAATTTCCCTTTAGGAGAACCCCTTTAAATTGGCCTGGTTAGGGAGCCCTTCTGCCTGGGGTTATATATTCTATGGGGTACCTTCTTGTCTCTATAGGTCACTGATGGTATGATTATTCTGATCACCTTCTCTACATACTTATGGTTTTATGTTTCTTTTTTTATCTTTTTTTAGGTTTATGCCCCATCAGCAAGCACTGCCGACTACAATAGGGACTCACCAGGTTATCCATCCTCAAAGCCAGCTGCCAGCACTTTTCCTAGTTCCTTCTTCATGCAAGGTAAAGCAAAAATGACACATTCTCCATATAACGCTGACATAGTCTACAGCGCGGTACATTTAACATGCTGCTTGGGCGGTTCTCTAGTATCTTACTGTATCCGTCACTCCTCTATAAAGGAGTTTTCGTTGTATAATGAATAGTTTTGACACTTTCTATTATTTTTTGTCTTTCCTTCCTTTACCATTACATTCTTGTTTCCATCCACAGGCTAAAAAACCCCTTTATAGCTAATTATTTTCTCAGCCTAGAGAATCCTCATTGATATAATATTTTACTTGCACTGATACATTGTAGCAAACTATCAGGGTGGCAGAGAGATTTGTGCTGCTGATTTAGTACATGACCAGCAGAAATCTCTCTGCAATCCTGATAGTTTGCTACAGTGTATAGGTGCAGGTAAAATAATTGTCTTTTTCTGTCCTCCTGGCAGTTCTGTGATTTTCCAACAGAAGCTTCTGACCCTAAATACCCCAAACTATCACGAGTCATTATTATACTCGCGTCTGCTTATGTGCTGAGGGGCCCCTCAGTCACCAGAGCCTAGGCGTGATTGCTACCTCTGCGATCCCCTATAGCTGTGCCCCGGCTGTATATGTTTCTGGGACAGCTGGGTGTCAGCTATTCTGGTGTCCATTTTATGTCCTGAATGGCAAACCTGCCTATTAATGCAGCAGGCAGAGTTGTAGAGGGGGTTCAGAGACTTCATAGTCTGGGGGCCCACACGCTGCAAGTTCCCTCTCTGGAAGCATGGGTACTACTAAAAAGCTGTGGGAACTATAATGGTGTCCATATTGGTTGTCACCTAGCTTTTCCAGGACCAGATCTAGCTACAGTGGCATGTGGCAAAAGTTTGGGCACCCCGGGTCAAAATTGCTGTTACGGTGAACAGTCAACCAAGGTGTAGATAAAATGGTCTCCAGAAGGTACAAGCTGAAGGTCTTACCATGGTCCTCACAGTCCCCTAATCTGAACATCATTGAAAATCTGTGAATAGACCTCAAAAGAGCAGTGCATGCAAGACGGCCCCACAGAACTGGAAGACTTCTGCAAGGAAGAATGGAGGAAAATCCCACAAACAAGAATTGAAAGACTCTTGGCCGGCTAGAAAAAGCATTTACAAGCTGTGATACTTATCAGAGGGGGTGTTACTAGGTACTAACCATGCAGGGTTCCCAAAGTTTTGTTTCAGAACATTTATTTTATTTTTTTTTAATGTAAAAAAAATGTTTTTGCTTAAAATACAAAGGGAATGTGTTATTTTTATCTTTATGCCTTTTGGAGATCATTTAAACTTCACCTTGCTTAACTGTTCACAGTAGCAGTAGTTTTGACCAGGAGTGGCCAAACTTTTAAATACTACTTTATATAATGGTTGTACAGACTTATCATAACCCGATGGAAGATGAGTGATATACAGTGGCGATAGGAGGCAGCCGTACACCTGGTTATGTTGCCTTCTGTAGTGCAGCGTATACAAAGTATCCATGTTTTGTTTTCTATTATTAGTTTTATTGCGTATTGCTACATTGTTTCCTCCTGACATTGCTGCGTTCACTATGCATCTCTCCTTGTAGACGTGTTTCTCATTGGTGACTGTCCTCTATTTTTAGATGGTCACCATAGCAGTGACCCATGGAGTTCGAGTGGAATGAACCAAGCAAGTTATGGAGGGATGTTGGGCAATTCTTCTCATATTCCACAGTCAAGCAGCTACTGCAACTTGCATCCACATGACCGTTTGGTAAGGGGATTTTACCGTATCAAATCACTTCTTCATTGGAGATGTTCTTCCTGCTCTAGCACGTGGCCTCTCTGAGCCGAACAGTCCAGAAACCAAGATGTACTTGTAAATTGTCTTAAAATGATTTGTGCGTCCGCACTTAGTGTATTGCCTTGTGATCGGAGGTAGTCTGACACCTGCCTCCTGTCTAATCAAAAGATTAGATGAGGGGGGTGGATAGATAGATACATATGAGGCAGATAAAAAGATAGATAGATAGATAGATAGATATGACAGATACTGTAGATATGAGATAGATAGATAGATAGATAGATAGATAGATAGATACTGTAGATATGAGATAGATAGATAGATAGATAGATAGATAGATAGATAGATAGATAGATAGATATAGAGGGATGGATAGATAGATAAACCAGAGAAATCCACTGCACTTTCTGGCTGGGATCCCTGGCTCACATAAGATATCGGCGTGGTGACCAGGGATCCCAGCCAGGAAGTGCCGTGAATTTTTCTGGTTTATACATTTTGGGTGAAAGGATCACCCCAACAGCTGCTGGCAACCTGCTTCAAAATAATCTGCTGTTCTGTTCTCATGTTTTGGATTTTTCTAGATAGATAGATAGATATGACATAGATACAGGGGCGTAGCTAACGGCTCATGGGCCCTGGTGCAAGAGTTCAGCTTGGGCCCCCCTTCCCTCAGTGCTTTGTGTGTCCTCCTATGCGGCACAAGGGTCTTTGGGCCCCCTCAGGCTTCTGGGCCTGGTAGCGACTGCTACCTCTGCACCTCCTATAGCTATGCCCATGCATAGATAGATATTTCTGGAAAAACTACCCAACCCCATACACCGACAGATCCTGAGCTGGTAAGGGAAATCTAGTTGGAATGCATTATACTTTAGATAATGTGCAGATGCCTCCACATTTCTACCAAGAAGTCTCTACTATCTATGATCACCCAAGGTCTTGGTCTGCATCAAGATGGATGACTAGTTCTAATGGTCCAGATCAGGCATGCTCAACCTGCGGCCCTCCAGCTGTTGAAAACTACAACTCCCAAAATTCCCGAACAGCCTACAGCTATCAGCCTACAGAAGGGCATGGTGGGAGTTGTAGTTTTACAACAGCTGGAGGGCCGCAGGTTGAGAATCCCTGGTCTAGATAAGTCCGCCAGGTGAACCATACAGAACCCTGTTTGCAATCTTAGACGTAGCAGAGAGTGAATTCTTCTATTCCCTGAAAGGCAGTAGAGGCAAATTAAATGGTCTTATAAAACTGTTAAATCCACAAGATGTACAGCAGGGGAGTACAAACGTAGATTTTAGATTTTACAGTAAAGACTGTTGGATTAGCAAACCACAAACGAAGTGATTTACATGGAATTACATCCATAAACTTGAAGAGAGAAGCAAAGCCTACATTTTCTTTTTTCTCTACCGCAGTCAGGAGGATAAATGACTCCCAAACCATCAGGAAGTTTTCACTCTACGCATCAAGCCTACAAATTAATTAAGAACTAGCAAGATCATGCCTTAAAGGGGGTTGCCCACCATGAACAATCCATTTTAATTAGGCATCCCTATGGCACACAATGAAATCAAAGTTGGGGGTCTTCTAGAGCAAAAGCTCTTTGCTCTGATTAGTTGAGGGTTGTCCAAATGGAGGACAGTCTTCTATCATGACGTGGGGGTTGTCCACCAAATAAAATGTAAAAAAGCAATAAAAGACATAGTCGTATATACTCCTCTTCAGGTCCTAAGGCCTGAAAGTGGCCAAGACAGGATCTATAGATCAGGACTCATTGAACTTCTTCACCAGGTAGTACACTTGAATCTGGATGCCCGACTGACCCTTGAATGGTGGAGTTGACATACTTGTTGCTTCACCTTTTTTGTCGTCCTCTTCTGTTGAATTCAGTTTAGCAGTTTTCAGGATGTTCCCAACTACTTTTGTGGCAACCTTTGGAAATGATGCTATGGCGGCCATATTGGTTGTTTCTTAGCCTTCATACGAGAGGACGACTCAAGGACTTATGCTTAATGAAAACTATTTTTCAAAAGCTGGAGGTCTCCTTTAAGTGCTTTTACACGTGTCTGAGATGTTTGCTGAGTAAGATTACCTATTAGCTACCATAATGGATAGCCCAGGGTGGAGAAGAAAAGACATAATGAAGGAAATTGAATGCCTACAAAGAAACTTCCGCAAGTCGGACGGCGTAGTGAAGACATAAAGGATGCGCTGTGCGTGTAACGTGCTCAGTCATTGTGAATGTGCTCATTGTATTACGAATTGCTGAATCTGGTCCTTGTTTATCATCCTTGCAGAGCTATCCATCACACTCCTCAACGGACATCAATTCTAGTCTTCCTCCAATGTCCACGTTTCACCGGAGCGGCACCAATCACTATAACACCTCTTCCTGTACGCCGCCTGCCAATGGAACAGATAGTATTATGAGTAAGTTGCCATCTTCTTGTACCATAAATTCTTAAAACATTGACATATGTATCACCCAGACGGGATATGCCATAAATTTGGGGCCCCACCTTTTGAGAAACCCCACCCCCACACACACGCCGTCTAGCAGTTAGTGTTGATGGAGAGGTGGCCACCCATGCATGGCTCACTCCTTTCACTTCTAAGGGAATTCTGAAAATAGCCAAGTAGGTGCGCTCAGCTGTTTTTTGAATTTGTCCAGTTTCAAAAACTCATTTAAGGAATTCTAAGTTAAAGGGGTTGGCCCATATTGCACTTTGGGGGGATATCACTAGGATATGCCACCAATGTCTGATAGGTGCAGGTTCCTTCTATGAGAGCCCCTCCCAAAGCGAAGGAAAACGGCATGCTCTTCATTCACTTCTATGGGAGTTCTGAAAAGAGACAAGGGAGTGCACTCGGCTATTTCCAGAAGTCCCATAGAAGTAAATAGAGAGTGCACCGTGCAACTGCAGCCACCTCTCCATTGACCTCTATGGGAGTTCCTGAAATAGCTGAGCCAGTGCTCAGCTATTTTCATTACTCTCATAGAAGTGAATGGAGGGTGGCCGCGCTTGCGTAGTGCGAGATGGGCCAACCCTTTTAATACAGTTCACGATCCTAATCTCATGGCCAGAGTGAAGAGCAGATACAAAGAGCATGTCTCGCTCTGGAGGACCTGTCCTGTCCTGCATTACACAGACAAGCCATTAATTTATATGGCTGGTGTAATGCTTAATTTCTCCTGTGGTGGCGCTGCAGAGAAATTAAACACTTACTGCCAGGTTTGCCCACAGATTACAGCTGATCGAAGAGGGTCCCAGCAGGAGGACACTTTATGATCTGGCATTTATAGTAGATTTGTTATAGAAAATGAATGTATGTTTCAGGCTATGTTCACCCTGTTATTAAGGTCTTTTCCGTCAGATTTCCGTTAAAAAATTAATCTTTACACTTCCAAGTGTTTTTCATTGCTTAAAGGGGTATTCGAGTTGTTACAAGTTCCCTTGATAATGAATGAAGCATGGCTATATGTGCCATAGACTGCTAGGGTTCCACTGGGGAGAGGGGCCATATTCCAAATTGGTCTTGACCCAATTTTTAATAGATGGCGAGAAGATGGACAGGGATGTGCAGAAGGAAATATCCTCAGGACATGATATAAGCTTAGATGGTGTGTGATGGTGTCAGGCAGCAGCTGGAAGGGGCCTCATTTTGATCTTTGTAGGTTATACTTAAAAACATGTATATTGCCTTTATGTGGATATTGCCATGCAGTCTAGAAGAGTAGTTATTATAATAACGTAGATATCACTTTGGTCCTTGATAGTCTGCTTCATTTCCAAGCTGAAAATCTCAATTTTCTATGTATCCATAGTCACCATTTTTGCCATCTGTATATTAATTATGCAAGCGTGACATCAAATTCTTCAAACTTTCCTTCTTCACACAGAAAGTAACCTCACAAGCTTCCAACTGCGAAAACATATTTAGAATTGGACTGTGAGGCTGCTTTCATGCATCTGTTGTAATTGATAACAAATCTCATACTGTTTGCATTCACTTTGTATCTAGAGCAGTTCCCTGCATAAATCAGTGGTCTTCTTCCACACAGAGGCGCTACGAGGGGCCTCTCCACTGCCTCTTCTCTCTCCCTTCCTTCCCTCTTGTCAGGGCTGGGCTTCACCTCCCATGTCTGGGAGAAGAGCAGCTCAGAGTCCCTGGAAAGGAAGCTTGTCTCAGGTTTATGTCAAGTGCCAAGTGCAGGTTCTCATTCCTACTGTTCCTCCTTACAAGTATTAAATAGACATTGCTCTACATTATCTTCCACATGTTCCTCTTTCTTACTCTCTTTCTTTGTTGTTCTTTGACTGTATTCTTTTATTATTCTGTCTCTTTCTCCATTCTCGGTCTTTTTTTTTCTTTTCTTCCTTTCTTGCTTATTCCTCCCTTTATTCCTTCCTGGCTTCTTCCTCCCTTTCGTCCTTCCTTGCTTCTTCCTCCCTTTCTTCCTTCCTTGCTTCTTCCCTTCCTTTTTCTTTCTTTCTTTCTTTCCTCCTCTCCTATCCTTTCCCTTCCTTCCTTTTTTTTCTATGTCTTTTTCTTTGACTCTATTTTTTCTGTCTCTTTCTACCTTCTATTCTTTCTCCGTGCTTGTTCTTTCTTCCTTCCTTGCTTCTTCCTCCCTTTCGTCCTTCCTTGCTTCTTCTTCTCTTCCTTTTCCTTTCTTTCCTCCTCTTCTATCCTTTCCCTTCCTTCCTTTTTTTCTATGTCTTGTCCTTTGACAGAATTTTTTCTGTCTCTTTCTACCTTCTCATTCTTTCTCCGTGCTCGTTCTTTCTTTCTTCTTTCCTTGCTTCTTCCTCACTTTCTTCCCTCTTTCCTTTCTGTTCCCTTCCTTCCTCCTTTCCTTTCCCTACTTTCAGTTTTTCCTTTCTAGGAATAAACTCTTTTGACAAGGGCAATGGTAACACCCAGTTGTCCGTTTTAGGGTCCATTCACACGTCCGCAATTTTGCGGAATGGGTGCGGACCCATTAATTTTCAAAGGGGCCGGAACGGATGTGGACAGCACACTATGTGCTGTCCGCATCCGTATTTCCGGATCCGCACTTTCGGATCTGAAATTCCGTTACCGAAAAAAATAGAACATGTCTTATTCTTGTTCGCAACTGCGGACAAGAAAAGGCATTTTCTATTATTGTGCCGGACATGTGCGGTGCACATTGCTGGTGTCTGTGTTTTGCAGATCCGCAATTTGCGGACCACAAAACACCTACGGACGTCTGAATGGATCCTAATTCATAAATTTCTAGGAGCAATGACGGCACAAAAAAAGCTCCAAAATGTTATTGTACAGAGGTTGCAAAAATGTACTTTATACTCTAGAGCAGGATTGGCAATCTTTCAGTCTTCAAAATAGAAATTTTACAGCATTCTTTGCTAGATCAGTATTTGCACTAATCTTGACCCTACTTTATAGAAGCTAAATTAAAGGGAACCTGTCATCAACTTTATGCTGAGCTCACTGAGGGCAGCATAAAATACTGACAGAAATGCTGATTTCAGCGGTGTGTCACTCATTAACTTAAAGTTGCCGAGAACCAGTATCATAATGATTGCAGCCGAGGCCTTGAGAAGAGTCAGATCTACCTGAGAAGAGTCATGGTTATTATAATCTCCTTCTCTCGCCCATCTGCTGATGATTGGCAGTTCTCTCCTAGAGAGAAAGGGAGAAAACTAGGTAGAAGCCGTCAGTCATCAGCAGGTAGACAGGGAGGGCAGGAATTCATGAATAACCAGGACTCTTTTCAGGTGGCCGTGACTCTTTTCCAGGCCCTGTCTGCAATGATTGTGATGTTGGTTCTCGGCAACTACTTACTTTTAACTTATAAATGACAGAGCGCTGAAATCAACTCACCTGTCTCTACTTTATTCTGCCGTTAGTATGGGCAGCATAAAGTTGATGACAGGTTCCCTTTAAGCTTTTAGGGATGTGTCTGATAACATGCTTGCTGACTGTTCCCAACAGCATCAAGCAGAATTGTGAATACAGCTCTAGAAAATAATACAGGGTGCAACTCTGTACAAGGCAAGTAATGCAGTGTAATTACAATATTACACTGCATTACTGCAATATTAATAGTTTTGGAAGGATTATGAAAGGCCTGAATATGCCAAATATTGATATGATATATGTTCTCCTCTTAAATCTGATTTTACAAACACTATGGCAGGAAAAAGTAGATAAAAGCACTGTTGAACCTCAGCGCTCTCTTTTGTCCTCAGATCAATCCACACTTGGCAATGTAGTTGAGAGCCTCAGGCATTGACATAGCATTTGCAGCCTCCAACTAATGGTGTTATGTAATAAATGGCAAGGAGAAGGGTTCAAGGATAGAGCATATTTGTATCAGGTGGTATGAAGGGTGTGAAGTTGGGGAGGAGCCCCTTGGAGTGATATATTGTTTTGTATCAGAGGTGCAGCACGAGAGAAGACTTCAAATGAAGAAATTAAGGAAAATAATGGATGTGTTTATGGTTTATTCTAAGATGTCAGTCCGCTGCTTGTCTTCAATTAAGTTAGACTTTATAACGCTCTTCAAATGTGGCGTGCTCAACTCACTTTTTGTGAGTAACAAAATTGCCAATTGTACCAGAGCATGACCCAAATCACCCCAGGCTCTAAGAACCCCATTCTGAGAGCAGGCCAATCAATTTTAGTTTTCTTAAACTCTTACATTTTTGGTACTTCTTGACCCTGACTGCCCCATTTCATGATTCTGATTTATCATCCATCATCCCTAACTTGAGCGGAATAGGAGATGTTCATTGTACACTAAGGCTTTACACAGAAGGATTAAGAATGGACTTTAGCAAAGGACCATTTTTAAGAAGGAAATGAAAAGTATACTCTAGTATTAGCTAGTTGTTGGCCATATTGGTTAGTAACAGTAAATGGCCAGGCTGGTTCTTCATGCTCTATGGAGATTCCAAGTTGTCACTCATGAGTAGAAGTGCTGGAATCGCATAGTCATGATTGCCACCAGATCTTCTAAACTTGACTACTTGGTAAAGGAAAATTGTGGCCTTCTAGCTGCTCTTTTTTACATGATCATCCATAGCCTGATTTTTAAGCCAGAACATTCAACAGTCTGGCTAAGTGATGTTCTTCTTGCTGTATTGGGGTATAAAAATTCAAAAACCCAATCAAATGGAGGTGTAACTTGAAACTACAGGGCTCTAAGTAAAATCCTTAACAGGACCCACACTTCTATGTTTGATTTAAGATACCAGAGTCTTCTTAGATGGCCTTCAAGACCCTTCAGGCAGTAGCCCTGTCCTCTGCATTCCCCTGCTGGCCAGGTGGCGCAAGAGTAAAGTTTTTGCATTTTCTGATTCATTCCTGGAACTTATCACATGAAGCTTTGTGAATGTTTCCATACTAATGACATCTCAGATTTATTTGCTTTTTCTACAAAATCAAAGTCTGTGAAAGTAACTTACGACTATTTAGAAACCAATGAAAGGAAAGCATGCTCTCGTGGGTTGCACTAAATCCACAACGGCCTTCATTTATAGCACTCAATCCCTCTATATTACATGCGTGGTAGTCGCGGCCCAGTCTTCAAAAATATTGGGTTGACAATCTACATTTATAGGCTTCTCGAGAGCAATAAACTATCCAAGATGATGTATTATTTTTATTCTAGTCAGCCTCCGATCTCCTATTTTCTGGCCATTTGCCACCGGCATGAAAGCCCTCTTTAGTCCACTGAAGTTGATTTTATTTCCCGTCATTTACAGTTGCAAAACTTAAAGCATTGCCAGCCAGGCTTCAACATAGTTTTGTCTGTTTTGGGTTACTCTGCAGTATGGTTTGTATTAGTCCCATGACTCCACAGGGATCTCACTCTTTGTAAATGTGCACTTGGTGCGTTAGAAGTTGAGACACCGAAGGCATGTGAGGGGTCCGCCATCCATCCATAACATGACAAGTAATTGAACTAGGGGCTGACTTATTTACGACTATTATCATGGCTTTTATGGAGGACAGCAGAGATCAGAGGAGAGCCTTGTTGATTGATTAGGAGAAACTAGTGGATTCTTCAATGCATTTAGACACATGCATTTGGTAATTGGGGAAGGGGGGGGGGCTGATTGGAGGAGCTGGTAGACCATAGATGACGCTAAACAGTTAGGTTCCCATTTCCCTCCGGGGGATCATTCACTCCACCCAGTTTCCTTTCCTAAATAAGAGTAGCATGCCATATGAAAAGTGTAGGGGCATAAAGTCCTCTAAACCAGAAGTCCCTGCAAGAGTCAAGTGGCCTTCCTTGTGCAATAGGGAGATCCTTCCTTGCTCCTGTGTTTGCCTAGGCTTCCAACCAGGCATCTCCTGGACCTAAAAGTGTCCATGCACTTTACCGACTTGGCCAAACTCTCTTATTTCACTGAGACTGACCAACGGTTTGTTGACTCTATCCTGACAGACGATGCCTGGGAAAGGAAATATTGGGTATGTTGCATCTCAACATGCCCAAGCCTTTGTTCTCATAGGAGATAACCTACCATTGGAGGTGTCTCTTTCTCCTCACTGTATGCTCGGCTGAACTGATTGGTATGAAAGGGTTGGGAGAATTAGCTGTTGGCCAAACGAGTGCTATTAAAGGTCTATAGCCAGCTTAACAGTCTAGGTTGGTTCCACCAGAATGGGAAGCCAAGTTGCAGGTTGGCAACTTGGTAGTATTTCACTTGGGACATCAGACTTCCTGTTGGTCTCGTGTGGTGGAGGAAAAAAAACGTCATTCATCTGCCTTTCATGGAACGAAAAAGCAAAGCGTACGTTAGATGTGATTACTCACATACACTTTGCTGGTACCTTATTACACTGTGGGTTTCTCGCACAAGAATCCAAGATGAATAACTATGTGTAATCTACAATGTGTGCAGGTAGCCTTTTGACATAGTTGGTTGTATTTGGACCAAGTCAGAACTACATAGATAGGAAATCTGGGCTTCATTTATGTTGAAAATATTGCTTATTACTGGTCCATACCCCGTGCATCGTCATCACATGTTCATTGGACAAAATCAAAGGCAAATTATAAAACATTTAGGGTCTAAGGGTTCGGCTACATGGCGATCTTTGGTCATGCGCCAGATGTTGCGGCCACAGCGGGTCGAAGCGAGACTCACATGTGTGTCGCAACCCCAGAATCTCAAAAAATCTAGCACTGCTGTTTTTTTTGTAACTCTAGGGTTGTGATCACAGCATTTGTCTGAGTTGTACTGTGACCCTATTAATTTCTATGCTAGCATTGCTCCACTGCGATCCTTGGGCGCGACAGCTGACCAACATCGCTGTGTCGCCGAACCCTTAAGGTCTCCGATAAATATAAATGATGGAAGTAACCACCAAATGAATATTAACCCATTAGGTTAATGATTACATTTTAATAAAAATGAAATGCTTATGGTTTAGTGAACTGTAATGTCATTATGACAGGAGGCTTTATTGACTTAACATTGACCCATGAAGTCTGTATGTTCAACCTCCAAGATTTAAGGTGGACGTACTCAAGATCTTTTCAAGATGGCCAGGAAAGATACTATAAAAATATATTGGACTTTTTAAAGAGCACCTGTCAGCAGAATCCACACGGTTATACCAGGTATACTGTCTGGTAGGGTAGATCCTGCTTATTAAAATGATACCTGTATTGTGGACATTGGTTGTGATGTTCCTGAGTAAAAAGGATTTTATTCTGTATACGTGTGAGCTCTTCAGTGCATGGAGGGGTGAGGCCAGCACTGGAAAGTTGAGGAGCTGAGGTGCACCGAGGGGCTAGGCCTGCCCATCGGGGCACTTAAATCCTCATTTGCAAGTCTTTTTTCTCAGGAACGCTGCAACTGATATTCATAAAACAGGTATAATTTAATCCAGCAGGATCGACCCTACCAGGTAATATGCCTAATTTTCTAATCTGTTTTTATTTATTCTATTTTCAGTACATGATTATTTGGTCAATCATATTGCCTGGGATGCTACACTGCACTGTGAGCAGCAGTTCTGAGATTTGCTTTATAGCATCCACATGAACCATAGGAAACTGGGGGGGGTCATTTATTAAACCAGCAATATGCCTATATTAGGCACATTCCTGAAGCAGATTGCAGCGCAAAGGTCCTTTGCACCGCAATCTGCGACTTTTTTCCTGCTCACGCAGGTCTAAAAAGAGTGGGAGTGATGTGGCTGGGGAAGGTGACGGCCCGGCAGGCGTAGAAAATAGTCTAAATGTAAGACAACTGTCTTATATTTGGAAGCAGCAGTGGATCTGCCGAAGTTATGGAGAGGCTGGTGCCTCTACATAACTCCGTAGCTCCACCGCCAGCTATAGGGGATATTAAGAACGGTGTATAAAACGTTACCTGTTTTTGCAATAATTATGTAAAGATACTCTAATTGGCTAAATCTATGGACTCAAGAGAGTGATTCCACCCCAAGACATTACGTTTGATTTGAAGCATTAGAAAAAGTTGATCTTCTCAGGATTCTATTTTGGTCAGGTATTACAGTAGTCCTACCACAGCTTTCCTTTGATTATTCTTTTTGGTCCTCCAACCATGACCGACATTTGGTCCTGTCATTAACTTTGTGAAGTATTAGAACTTCTTGCCAAAATTTTGGCATTATCGTAATGTTTCATCAGCATTAACAGCAATAAAAAAACTGTTGGAGTGCCGAACCAAGAAGAACCTCTAGTTAGCGCTTCCCAACAAGAGTCCAATCGCATATAATACTGAACTAACTCTTACTAAGGCCTTAGCTAGTCAAGGACTCGCTAGCTTCAACTTTGGACTCCTTCGAGATGACAACTTGTCTACCATTAAGTATTATGAATATGCGGCACTCAGGATAGTCTTTTCAAATTTAAAGTAATTTATTATATAGTTTCACATCAATGGTTCATGATCCAGTTACAGATAATGAATTAATAAACGACCACTTGTCATGTTGTAAAAAGTGGACGTTTTGGTCCACACGGTCATGTTGAAAAAAATAGACGTTTCGGTCCACACGGACCTTCCTCAGCGGCTTTAGATTCTGTGGTCTCACATGCGGGCAAGATGAAGGCAGGATCCCTGCCATAAAATGGAAATGGAATGTGGCATGTGACTTTTAGTTACAACAGTCACATCATTCGACTCCGGTCATGACCACCCCTGTACATGCAAAATCGATGTCTAGTAGGATTCAGTACCATTGTGATGTGACCCCCGTACACAGTACTGGTGTTCTTCTTAGATGGTGCTTTGATGCTTGGCCATCTCATGATCTTTTGGGAGACCATACACATCAGGAGATGTGGGAGAAATGTCTTCTCCATGAGATTGTCCATCTTGGATTGTTGTTGTTCAACCGATTCCTCCTGACCCCTCCTATAAAAATCCACACTTGACTCAGCCGAGCAATGGATCGAGTGTATTGAAACCCAACTTGCTTGATCCTTCTTTCCCTTGACGTCTGCTGCCCAAGGAGAATTGGGACACCCGCACCAGAATTGGTCAACTTGATCTATGGCCACCTTTGGATATGGAGTTGGACCCATATTTCCTTAACAATTCTCCTTCGACACTCTCGAGGCAGAGAAAGGCTCTTGCTGAGTTAAATCCGTCCTTTCTCAAGGGTCCAAAAGTAACTCTGCATTTCAACTGAAGTTCATATGTGATTTCCCCAGCCCCCCCTCCCCCTCCTTCCTTCCCCAGCCTGGAGAATCTGGGGGTGCCCGGGCATCAAATATCATAATTACAGCATAAGTGAATGAGTAACCAGGCGAGTTTATATTTTGCTCATACAAATGTAACATGAATATATTTGACATCTACCTCAGCAAACAAATTAATGCTAATTAAAGATTAATGCGATATAATTAGCATTAAAATGTGATTACATTATGGGGAAGTGGACCAGGAATAGACACCTGTAACATGCCTCCCTGCTTGCTTGTAATACTCCGGCTTTTGTTTTTGCAGCAAACAGAAGCAGCGGACCAGCGGGAAGCTCGCAGACCGGGGATGCGCTGGGAAAAGCTCTAGCATCAGTAAGCGTCTAATGATTTCCTAATATTTGCTGATATTTCTTGGTGATGGCAAGTTTCCGATCGCAGCAGGTTGTTTTTCCCATTGAATGTGCTGATAGCGACAGAGGTAGCAGAGCTGAGTTTGTCTTTGGCATTGCCAAAAAATTGTCAATTATGGTTACAAACAAATAGATACCCAATAATAAGCAAATATTATAGAACAAAAATGATGGGTGACCTTAATTAATACTTAACTTTTAATAATCCAAATAAAATGGTGGCCCATTAGAGACAATAGACAAACAATCGCACACATTGGTGCAATGAAAATTACCAAGCAATGACACACAATGGTGTATCACTGAAATTACGACTGGGTGACAACTATAATGGCTGTCATTACTTCTAGATGACCACCAATATCTACGATATTACAGCTGGATGACCACCAATATGGCTGACATTACACCTAGGGGGCAACCAATATGGTAGACATTAAATTTGGGTGACTACCAATATAGCTGACATTACTTCTAGGTGACCATCAATATGGCTGACATTAGAGCTAGGTGACACCATCAATATGGCAGATACAGATAAATGTCAATCAATATGGCTGACATTACAGCTAGGAGACCACCAGTATGGCTGACAATACAGCTAGGAGACCACCAGTATACATGATATTACAGCTGGATGACCACCAATATGGCTGACATTACACCTAGGTGGCAACCAATATGGTAGTCTAGACATTAAATCTGGGTGACTACCAATATAGCTGACATAACTTCTAGATGACCATCAATATGGCTGACATAAGAGCTAGGTGACAACGAATATTGTTGACATTACAGCTAGGTGACCACCAATATGGCTGACATTACAGCTAGGTGACCACTATTATGGCT
Source organism: Bufotes viridis (assembly GCA_033119425.1). Lineage (NCBI taxonomy): Eukaryota > Metazoa > Chordata > Amphibia > Anura > Bufonidae > Bufotes > Bufotes viridis. The sequence goes on from CM065589.1 coordinate 30,399,635, forward strand.
GATATCACAGTTGGTGACCACCAATATGGCTGACATTACAGCTAGGTGACCATCCAATATGGCTGACATTACAGCTAGGTGACCACCAATATGGCTGACATTACAGCTAGGTGACCATCAATATGGCTGATATCACAGTTGGTGACCACCAATATGGCTGACATTACAGCTAGGTGACCATCCAATATGGCTGACATTACAGCTAGGTGACCACCAATATGGCTGACATTACAGCTAGGTGACCACCAATATGGCTGACATTACAGCTAGGTGACCACCAATATGGCTGACATTAAAGCTAGTTGACCACTAATATGGCAGACATAGATAAATTACAATCAATATGGCTGATATCACAGTTGGTGACCACCAATATGGCTGACATTATAGCTAGGAGACCACCAATATGGCTGACATTACAGCTAGGTGACCAATAATATGGCTGATATCACAGCTAGGTGACCACCAATATGGTAGACATAGATAAATGACTATCAATATGGCTGATATTGTAGCTGGGTGACCACCAATATGGGTGGCTAGATGACAAGAATGACCTAGAGGCCAAGAGTTCAAAATTCGCCGGAACTATCTTTAATTTTCAGAGGCATTGCCAGCAAATTTGGCTTTTTCTGGTTTACATAATTCCCACCCACAAATGTCAGTTTCCAATGCAGGTAACCAATATGGCTGACACTGCAGCTCAGTAACAACCTTCACTGTTGTAATGGCAATTATATTGGCCATGTGCTTAGATTAAGATTACAGTATCACTGTTTGGTGTATTCACTATTGTGTGTATATACTATATATATATTACAAAAATTGATGCAGCTTCTGTCCATTTTTAGATCTATTCACCTGATCACACCAACAACAGTTTTTCTTCCAATCCTTCAACTCCAGTTGGGTCTCCGCCATCTCTCTCAGGTATGAAATAACACCATATTTCTTATATCTATTTATGTCATGTGTAAAGAGCTCCCCCTAGTGGTGACTGCAGGCACCCAGAGTTTTAGCATCTCTTCATATGTCAATGGAGGGGGTTCGGGCTCTGTATCAGAAAACCCGTATTAACATCTATTATGTAGCAGATTAGCGCAGAATTTCAGAAATTAACGATGGGTTCTTTCACGTCCTAACGCAGCCTATACGTCCCCCATAAAGCTGATAACAGGGACATGTTTTGCCGCATATGATCCATGCATTAACTGGCTGAACGTGTGACTGAGAAGCCGGTGAACGGATTGGACACTTTCGCAGGCACATATGCTACGATGAAGCGGCAGGAACGCAGAACATATGTATTATTGAAACACTTCGGCTAGGTGTTATATCTGCGTTTACTATTGTTACACTACTGGAGCAGACTTTAGTGTAATCAGCGCAGATGGCAGTTCAGGTTCCCATAACCTATGGCTTCATCAGGGCTACAGGAGTAAGGGAGATGTCACAGTCAAGACAAGTTCCCATTCATTAGAATTCCTTGGCTCTTGCTAATTGTCATCCTGGCCATGTCCATTGTGTGAATTGTGTCAATCTGTCTCCACGGCTACTTCTAATGGGAAGATGTTGCAGGATTTAACTCTTAGGGTTACACACAAGACGGAAATGCCACAGATTTTTTTTTTTTGTGTGTAAATTTGCACTCAGAAAATCCACAGCAGAATACAGTAGTGGCCATGTGAATGAGATTTTAAAGAGCAGCTGTTGGCAGCATAAACTCAACAAAACCTGTAAGGGATCTTCCTGCTGATCACAATGGTACCGGTCTTATGAAAAACGGTTTTGGCTTTCCCAAGAAAAATGACTTTTATTCTTTATAGAAATGAGAGCTTCACTATACCGAGGGGCGTGGCCATCATTGGAAAGCTGAGGTCCACAGAGGGGACAGGCCCCGCCCCTTGTTACACTAAAGCCCTAATTTGTGTAAAGAATAAAAGTCTTTTTTCTCTGAAATGCCACAACCAATTTTTACAAGACAGATATTATTTTAATCAGCAGGATCTACCCTACCAGGCCACTATAATAGGTCTTATCCTGCTGATAGTTGCCCTTTAATGTTATGTTTACACGTGCCTGATTTGCATTTAATTGCTATTTTATCTAAAAATTTGCTGTGAAATTTCCATTTGAATGCGAACAGGGTTGCTGAAACCCCATTCATCTGTGTGGGGGGATTGTTGTTGGATTTTATGTGGACTTTTGTGTGGAATCTGCAGTGAAATTCATGTCAAATCTGACACGTGTGAACATAAACTAAAATATCTTATCCGTACGCTGCAGAAATTTTCCCCAAGGAAACTGACTTGCAGCGTGGATGTTAAAATGCGCAGTATGACAATTTTTGCTGCCGATTTTCACCTTTTTTAAAGTAGATAAGTAGAATCCACAGAAAAATCTGCACGTTATGGAATATCTGACAATCCATCACCCATCAGGCAGTTTTTTTTCCACCGATGCTTTGTCTTGCTCCAGCCCTTTAAATCATTTGCCCCACCCCCTAATTCTGCCCCTACCCCATCTGATTTTCATGACCTCCTTTCACATACCAGCCAGTGACTGGCTACTTAGAGCTCACACAGCTGGAGGAACATTACCAAAAAGGCTACACCACCTATACCTGGCAAAAAGACCAGCAAATTAAAAAAATAAAAACAATTTTGAAGTCCAAAAATAATGTAAATGCTGTAACGGAGATCGTTAAACGTGCAGAGCTTGGTTATAGTGGCCACAGACACCTTATAGCTGGTGGGCCACTCAGCATCCCGAGTAATATGCCCACTGGGCTTTTCTAAATGGGCCTGTTGCGTCTGCTAAAGATAAGTAGCTACCAGACACCTGGAATGCCCTTTATCAGGTGGAGAATGTTTCCGTTTGGGCCACTCAGCATCCCGAGTAATATGCCCACTGGGCTTTTCTAAATGGGCCTGTTGCGTCTGCTAAAGATAAGTAGCTACCAGACACCTGGAATGCCCTTTATCAGGTGGAGAATGTTTCCGTTTGACCAATCCGTTTGACCAATCCCATATTCTGGTGCATGAGGAAGGCCAAAGGCCCCTCTGCCACATAAGACAACAGTATTATAAATGGCATATGGTAGGTAGGTCCCTATTCCAGATTTTGGCCCAGGAGCTTTAAGGATGAGGCCAAATGGTTCTACTGACTGCACGCGACCAAGCCACATGCGTTGGCAAATGGCCACAAGATTTTGCCATCAAATCGTGCACCCATTCGCCACCTAAGGTATCCATGGCTTGGCCGTGTGGTCTCACCCTTACCACTAACAAGGTTAAGGTTAGGTTAAAGTAGAAATACTAATCCTCTGTAGTCCATAAGTTCTGACCTTGGGGAATCATTACATCTTAAAACTTGGTCTTAGAAGATCCCCTTTCTGTATTTACACATATAGCGTGATCCCTATATTAAGATTTAAGGGCAAACCACAAAAATGTGCCTGCTCCCGGCAAAAGTTCCTTCCATAGATCACTCATGAACCCTTTGGGGATACTGGAAATAATTATGGGCATTAAAGACTTTAAAAAAAACTCAAAAATTCTCCCAAACCCACAACAGGGGCCTGCACCGTCCCACGTCTGCTCCCGTAATGATGTAGTGCAGTCAGCTTGATAAATGCATCAATTTTCCCTGGAAGCACAGGACAGATTGCATGCTCCGAAACAGAGACTCAGGAAGACAAAATCCCTCATCGCTGGTGTTTTTTTGGGGGATTTTGAGTTGTTTTCTTGCTTTGGAGTCTCTCTTAGGTATTACCTGCCGAGTCAATGAAATCCTCTGATAGAAAGCAGCCTGAAGGAACACACTGGACTGCCATAAAAAAAATACATTTTTTTCCCTTAAGTATGTTTTTGGAAAGTCTCCATATGTCTGGTCTGCTCGAAAAAAATTTGCATATATACTAAACAACTGCAAAAGTTTTAACTAAGAGGACGCTTATGCAACTGTGTAGATAATCACCAGTCTTCTATTTTTCTCCCGTCTTTTAATTAGCAGGCACAGCTGTTTGGTCAAGAAATGGCGGACAGACTTCCTCCTCTCCTAACTATGAAGGCCCCTTGCACTCTCTAGTAAGTGTCTCGTTTATTTAAAGTGATAGCATCCTGTTTACAGGGTATGAGTGGTTACATGAAGATCACCAAATATAGAGCTTGAAATCTTTATACCTCATGGCCACCATTCGTGAGACACAAACGATGGCAGGACCTACCCATTCTTGCCATTAGTGATGATTCCAGCCAAAAGACCATCATTGGTGTCAGTAGTGTCACGGTTCTGATTGACATGTCATGAAGGTCAGTGGTTAGGAGACCCATTTCCAGTGGTTTTACCCAGATTTGGTCAAATACTTGTGTGGACCTTGATATTGGCTTGTTCAATAAAGTCCTGGCATCAGTAAATATTACATTTCACATGTCCTAGTGACCAGAATAGAAATACCAGGGGTGCCGTAATGGAACTGCATTCAAGAAACAGGTGAGAGGATGGACAAAACATCTGGATGACTTGGTGACAGAAAAAGAAACCCCATGAAAGTTAATATGTCCGATACCGCTACTTTGATCATCTATGTGTCCCGCTTATGGTCTGCTACATCCAGTACCTTCCAAGTGCAAGACACATCAGTGATTTAGTTATGGTGGGTTCAGAGTTAGAAGCCGCACCTAGGTCTTGGTGCTGGAGGGAGCAAAGGGCCGTCTGCCACAAAAGAAGACACCAGTATTATAAATGGTCCCAGCTAATGGAACATCCCTGGTTTCAGTATTGCCACAAGCCTGACTGATTTGCCATGACATGGTCAGAAGGCCCATTTATTGTGTTTTACCCAGATTTGGTCAAAAACTTGTGTCTTGTTCTGCTATGCGTTGTTAGGATGTAGCTAGCTTGATTTCTATTGTAGACCTAATAAGAGAAGTTAGCTACTTCCTCTTCACTGATGTCACCAGTAAATATTGACCAAGATAGGAACATCAGGGCTGTCTTAATGTAACTGGCTTCAAGAAGTGAGAGTATGGACCAACATCCAGATGTCTTGGTAAGGCTACTTTCACACTGGCGTTTTGGCTTTCCGTTTGGGAGATCCGTTTAGGGCTCTCCCAAGCGGTCCAAAACGGATCAGTTTTAGCCCAATGCATTCTGAATGGATAAGGATCTGCTCAGAATGCATCAGTTCGGCTCCGTTCAGTCTCCATTCCGCTCTGGAGGCAGACACCAAAACGCTGCTAGCAGCGTTTTGGTGTCCGTCTGACGATGCGGAGCTGAACTGATCCGTTTTGACTTACAATGTAAGTCAATGGGGACGGATCCGTTTTCAATGACACAATATGGTGCATTTGAAAACGGATCCGTTCCCCATTGATTTTCAATGTAATTCAAAACGGATCTGTTTTGACTTTGACAATTTTTTTTAAAGCTAATGCAAACGGATCCGTTCTGAACGGATACAAACGTTTGCATTATAGGTGCGGATCCGTCTGTGCAAATACCAGACGGATCGGCACCTAACGCCAGTGTGAAAGTAGCCTAACAGAATAGTCCCATGGAAGCTAATATGGCTGACAACTGCAACCTCAGACAGCTACTTCTTATGTCTACACAATATTTGATTGCCTATGTATTCCACTCATGGTCTGCTACATCCAGCTCCTTTCAAGTACAGGATCAGTACATCAGGGTTGTAGCTATAGGGGATGTAGAGGCTGCTGTCACATCACGACCCTGGTGCCTGTCTGACTGAGTCTGACTGATGTCATGATGGTCTTTGGCCCATAAAGCTGGAACATACATCGATTTCTACTGTAAAGTAGTAGGTGGAGAAGTTGGCTACTTCCTCTTTACTGATGTCACCAGTAAATATTACTTCTCACAGGATAGGAAGACCAGGGGTGTGACTGTAAGTGGCACTCAGCAAGAGCTGAGAGGGTTGAGCAGGATTACTGGATGACTCAGTGACAGAAAGAGTAGTCCCATGAAATCTAATATGGCCGACAACTGCAATCTCAGACAGCCACTACCTATATGTCCACAAAATCTGATTGTCTATATATTCCACTCAGGATCTGCTATATCCGTGAACACCGCAGGCTGGTTTTTATTTAGCACACTGATCTATTCTTCTGCTCCTGCAGCAAAGCCGAATTGAAGACAGATTGGAAAGATTAGATGATGCAATTCATGTATTAAGGAACCATGCAGTGGGGCCTTCAACGGCGATGCCAGGAAGCCACAGCGACATGCACGGATTAATTGGACCATCTCACAACGGAGCTATGGGCGGCCTGGGGTCGGGATATGGAACTGGCCTTTTGTCAGCAAACAGACATTCCCTAATGGTAAGCCGTTTACTGTATAAAGCTGTGTCCTAATTCTGCACAGATGACCTCCCCCCACCCCGGTACATTAGGAGGCAGTGGACGATTGTAATGGAATATGACTCAGACCGACTCCTTTTATGTCTACGGCTATTGTCCCATCAGTCAATTTCGGCTGCACCCTTCCACCAACACCCTGTTTGATTCTGGGCCAGTGCTGCTCCTTGACCCAACACCCCCTCACCCATAACCACTTACCTTCCCTGATCCTTTAAGTATTCAGATAAACGGTATTTTGGATTTATGACTAATCGCTCACAGATTTCCACGTCATATTCATTCCCATGGAGTCGGACCACCTCCCTCCGGGCAATGGGCACCCTCTTAGGATTAGTCCAATAGGTTTGTATTATTTAAAAACATGTCTACCCAATGCTTCATGTGTAGTCATCTGTCAGAGCCCCCTCCATGCTACAGAAGACCCCCAGGTACTGATACCCCTACCGAGCACATGGCCAAGGACTCCCGTAACCCTCAGAGCCCCCTGAAATGAACCAAGCGGCAGGTGGCAATCCTGCCGCTCCATTCATCTCTATGGGAGATCCAAATACAGCTGAGTAGAGCGCTTGACTTTTTCTAGAACTCTCAGAGATGAATGGAGCAGTGCGTATGCCCGACCTGCCGATCCTTCATGGAAAGGGTTTTTCGGGATTTTGATACTGATGACCAGGATAGGTCATCAGTATCTCGTCAATGGGGGTCTGACACCCGAGACCCCAGCCAATCAGCTGTCTGAGAAGGCACCAGCGCCCCTGTAAGCGCCGTAGCCTTCTCCGTGCTTACATTGTAGAGCGGCTGTGCTTGGTATCACCCTCGGCCCCATTAAAGTGAATGGGGCTGAGCTGCGATACCAAGCACAGCCACTATACAATGGAGGGCGCTGTGCTTGGTGAGCACGGAGAAGGCCGCGGTGCTCACCGGTGCCTTCTCAAACAGGTGATCGGTGGGGATCCCGGATGTCGGACCTCCACCGATCAGATACTGATGACCTATCCCAAGGTCATCAGTATCAAAATCCCAGAAAACCCCTTTAAAAAAAGCTACAATATTGTGTATACAGCTCCTGTGCTACCAATGTGTCTCTACGTTTGCAGACTACAAATAAACCCAATGTGTAGTCTGATCCTAGAGGGAAGAAAATAAAAACTGTGTTTGTTTTAATTTATTGCTGATTTCAAGATCTCTGCTTGCTGTCAGTGAATGGACATGTCTTTATATCTAGTAGAACTGATCTCTCTCATTTAATTTGTATCAGTATGAAGCCCAGTTTTTTTTTAATGTTGTTTTGTTGTTGTTTTTTAAAGGAATATGCAGCAAATTGAGCCAAAAAGGGCATTATAAGGCATGCAACAAATTTATTATGTGTTTTAGCCCCTTTTTATGCCCAAAAAGGTGTGTGGCCAAGACGACACAGAGCAAACATAAGGCAACGTCTGAGTCTTTCTGACTTTTTTGATGGCAAGAATAGCACAGTCTGCAGCACTAGTCTTGCCATAAGTGTCTACCAGGAGCTGCGTAAGGCCCTATTCACATGACAAACACAGCACTACTACATCCGTAGCTCAAATCCCTTCAGTGAACTAATCAGGGTTTTAAAAAAAAAGTCAATGGGCTCATGAAAAAAAAAAAAACTCAAATGTGGAAAAAGGAAATGCAAGAACAAAGGGATTTTTTGAAGGCGCAGTCAGTTTTAAGGTTAGCCTTTGACCGGTTGATAAGTTCCACACCACGCTCTCCGGAGCGGAGTAAAGAAAATTGTGGAAGGGGGGGATGAGCAACATGAAGGGTCCGGTAATTTCTTCCACATTGTGTTTTCAGTACTTGAAACAGTCTATAACTTTGTAACCAGCTGCAGAGAATAAACCAGCCGCGGTAGGAGGGACGATTGGGAAACAAGAGCTAAGAACGCTCCGTGTATCACCACGTATCTGATTCTGGGAAAGCTGGGTGTTAACATATAGATGACGGCTACTGCAGTTATTACATGGGTAATCCACCCAACTTCTCCAAGCCCCAGCATCCCCTGCCGAATGGCTACAGTGCTATGTGACGTGTGGCTCTCCAGCGATGATGGTGCATGCTGGGAGTTGTGGTTTAAGAAGAACTGCAGGTCAGATGCCACTGTTCTACAGCCATACAGCAGGGGATGCATGCCATTCGGGTTCTTGGAGAAGTTGGGTGGTTACCCCAGTGAGACCACACAATCCTGTTGATAGTACTCTTCTATCTTTTTCTTTTTTTTGTCTGTTTCTAGGAAAGTTGGGTGCCAAACCATTTCTACGGGAGATATCACACAGCTTTACCAGACTTCTGAACGGCAGTCAGCCTAGTTCTACAGCAAAGGTCTCCATCCTAGGGCTCTCCAGCTGTTGCAAAACTACAACTCCCATAAGGCCTCTTGCACACGACAGTATTTTGCGGACCGTATACTGGCAGTTTTTTCAGTTCAGTATACTGTCAGTATACTGAACCATTCACTTCAATGGGTCTGCAAAAAATACTGAAGTGTCTCCGTATGCCTTCCGTTTCTGTTTTTTCGTTTTTCCGTTCCGTTTAAATATAGAACATGTCCTATTCTTGTCCGCAAATCACGTTCAGTGGCTCCATTCAAGTCAATGGGTCCGCAAAAAAAACGGAAATCATACGGAAGTGCATCCGTATGTCTTCCGTATCCGTTCCGTTTTTTGCGGAACCATCTATTGAAAATTTTTGCTGTTAGAAATAGAGATCTTTGCTGTTAGAAATAGACCGATTGCCATTCAGGAGTCTGGCAAAGCTGAGTGACATCTCAGGGAAACCAAAATGGGTTGGGGGTGACCCAGCTTTCCCAGAAGCTGACAAAAGAAAAGGTAAAATAATGTAGACTAGAGGAAAAACAATATAACCGCCATTGCAGTTACCACAACTTCTCCAGGTTCCTGAAGGGCACGCATCCCCCCTGCTGTATGGATGTAAAAGAGCGAGTGCCTTCCAACCTGTGTCCCTACAGCTGTGCTTCGATCAGCATGCTGGGAGTTGTAGTTATAAACAGCTGGAGAGCCATAGGTTGGAGACCACTGATGTAGAACGAGGCTGTCTAGTAAAGCCGAGTGACATCTCCTGTAGAGGCTCTCAAGACAACCAATATGGTTTGTCACCCAGCTTTCCCAGAAACAGACAAATAAAATAAAACTAAAACAATGCGCAAGTTAAAATAACCAAGATGTACCCTGCTGTATGGGCAGTTCTTCCCAGCAGGTTTTGCAAATTTACAACTAATAGCATGCTGGGAGTTGTAGTTTTGCAACAGCTGGCGAGCCCTTAGTTGGAGACTATTGTTGTAAGGGCTCATGCACCCGACTGTATTTTCTTTCCGCTTCCGTTCCGTTTTTTTTTTTTTTATGGACCGTATGCGGAACCATTCACTGCAATGGGGCTGTAGAAAATACAGAAGTTACTCTGTGTGCCCTCCGTTTCCGTTTGTCCGCATGGCCGTTCCGCAAAAAAGTAGTGGATGTCCTATTATTATCCGCAAATCACGGTCCGAGGCCCCATTCAAGTCAAAGGGTCCGCAAAGAATACGGAACGCACACGGAACACATCCGTATGTCATCCGTATTTTGTGGATCCATACTGTAGAAATGCTATGCGCAGCCCATATTGCTCATGTGTTTGGTGATTAATAAGTTACTGTTTCCGTTTTCGATCTACAAAAAACGGATCACATAAGGAAACCATACCAATATGTTTTGTGGAATAACGGAACGGAAGAGGATTTAAATCAGAGAAAACCTCAGATGCGGAACAACGGATCCCTGAAAAACAGACCGCAAAACAACAAAGGCCTCGCAAAAAAACTAAGGCCTCTTGAACATGACCGTGTGGCTTTTTCAGTATTTTGCGGTCTGCAAAAAACGGATCTGCAAAAAATACGGATGACGTCTGTGTTCATTCCGTTTTTTGCAGAACGTAATAGCTGACCCCTGATAGAACAGTACTATCCTTGTCCGTTATGCGGAAAATAATAGGACATGTTCTATCTTTGAATGGAACAACGGAAATACGGAAGGCATACAGAGTACCTTCCGTTTTTTGTGCTGATCCTTTGAAATGAATGGTTCCGTATGGGCAACGCAAAATAACGGAACGTAAATGGGAAAAAATAAACGTTTGTGTGTAAGAGGCCTAAGGGTCCATTCACACGTTTGTAGTGTATTGCGGAACCGCAATACACCCGGCCGGCACCCCCATAGAACTGCAATTGTGGACAAGAATGGGACATGTTCTAATTTTTCCGGACCCGCGGACCGGAAGTTCGGGGCAGCGCACCGGAAATGCGGATGCGGACAGCACACTGTGTGCTTTCCGCATCCATTCCTGTCCCATAGAGAATGAACGGGTCCGGATCTGTTCCACAACATTGCGGAACAGATCCGGACCCATTCACGGACGTGTGAATGGACTCCAGACTCCTGAACGGCAGATACCTATCCGACTCTCTGGCTGCAGAACAGTGATCGCCAGCCTTTTGATTTGCTGGGAGTTGTAGTTGGAGACCACTGCTGTAGCCCTCCATTCAGAAGTCTGGTAAAGCTGTGTGCCGTCTCCAGTGGAAGCCATGATTACCCAGCTTTCCGGGGAACAGACAAAAACGAACAAAGAGAGAGGATTTTTGGATTTGGGGTGCCCTTTTAACCCTTTCTAGTGAGCAGTTCTGGTTTCTGTTCCTTTTTTTTCATTCCGTGACAATAGAAAATGACTCATCGTATAAATAAACGGCGCGGTGCAGGGATCGGGCGGTATTTAGCGCATTACTACATAAAGCTGCCTTCAGGGGGGGCTCAACGTCTGACCTTCATCCCTCCACTGTCACATTATATACACATCACATCACTCACATCACACGTATACATACACATCAGTCATCCCCTCTTACCTCACACTCCCTGCCTTCTGTCTGCCGCACAGATGTAGCAGTGCTGGATCTGCGATTTAACTCTATTCAGTCCGGTTGCACCCAGTTCTATATGAAACACCCAGATAAAATGGGCCAAATGGCTCCTTCTACATCTGACGTATTCAGCTCTGCTATATCCAATATATCTATATTATATATATCTATATACAGTATGTAGCATGTCACTCACCAGCTGTGGCAAGACTACCACTCCAGTCATGCAGGAAGGACCACAGGCTGTGAGTTGTAGTTTTGGTACAGCTAGATAGTCACAGGTTAGAGAACAGATTGTCAGCTTTCTACCTAGGAAACTTCGGCAGAGTTTAGCTTGTTCTCTGGCACAACCCGTTCTTTTATCACCATATGTTATCAGTGGTTTTACATAGGACTGCTGACAAGTCTGCTTACTAAGCCACATATTAGAATGCCCAAAGACCCAGATAAAGAAAATTAGGTCTGCTACATCTGCGTAAGTCTGCAATTCTAAAGGTAGAACAATTTCACCTAAAATACTATATAAAAAAAAAAAAAAAAAAAAAACACACTGCACCTTACATCCCAACCACTAGGTGGCAGTAAAGAAAAAAAAGGAGTTCTTCTAGTCCAAGCAGAAGCCCCGCCCACACTGGGGGGCACTTGATTAATGTAAAACCACAAAGGATCATGGGGTCAAATTTCATGTCCATGAAAAGGCCATTTGGGGCGCTCATAATGCTTTATTTAGAACTTTATGTTCTTTCAAAGGACTTGTCCTATCTGGGGAACCTCACTTTTAGGCCTCATGCACATGACCGTATGTATTTTACGGTCCGCTAAAAATGGATCCGCAAAAAATATGAATGACGTCTGTGTGCATTCTGTATTTTACGTAACGGAACAGCTGCCCCCTAATAGAACAGTACTATCCTTTTCCGTAATGCGGACAATGATAGGACATGCTCTATTTTTTGCAGAAGTAAAATACGGACATACGGAAATGGAATGCACACTTTTTTTTGCGGTCCCATTAAAATGAATGGTTCTGCATATGGTCCACAAGATAAACGGACCGGACACGGAAAGAAAATACGTTTGTGTGCATGAGGCCTTAAGGCAAGAGGTACATGGTGAACCTGGCTGCACAACCCATCAGAAGGCCAAAGATTGAGCATTGCCATGCTACATCGCAGCACAAGTTACCGCCACCTTGATGCACAATCTGCGCCAGAAATACGCCTCATTTAGGCGCATTTAAATGACTAGCTAATAGTGCTGAGCGAACTTGTTTTTTAAGTTCTGCGTCCAAAGTTCGGGTTCGGGTTATAGAAAAATCCCATTATGGATTCCAAATTCCGTTATGGTCCGTAGTAGCGGAATCCATAGCGGGATTCTTTGATAACCCGAACCCAAACTTAGGACGCAGAACTTAAAACACAAGTTTGCTCAACACTGCTAGCTAACAATCAACCGGTCTGGCTGCTGAACCTCTGGTGATCAGGGAAGAGAAGTTGGAAGCAGCTGCACATTTCTCCTGCAGTGGCCACTACAGGAGAAATCCGGTATTACACAGAGCCCATTCAAATTAGTCCTCCAGACCAAGAGATCTTGTTGGTGTGATGTTTTCCACTGTGGATCTGAGCATAGACAATCCCTTTAAGTGCCCATTCACATCCGGACCCATTCATTCTCTATGGGGCAGGAATGGATGCGGACAGCACACAGCACACGCAAGTTTTTTGCGTTCTGTATACGGGCTGTTTTTTTTCAGTATACCATCCATATATGAACCATTAATTTCAATGGGTCCGCAAAAAAGCGGAATGTACTCCGTATGCATTCCGTTTCCATATTTCCGTTCTGCTACATTTTGAGTCATGTCCTATTATTGCCCGCAAATCACGTTCCGTGGCTCCATTCAAGTCAATGGGGCTGTAAAAAAAACGGAATGCATAAGGAATCCATCCGTATGTCTTCCGTATCCGTTCCGTTTTTGCGGAAGCATCTATTAAAAAAGGTTATGCCCAGACCAATTTTTCAATGTGCTTGCTGTTAGAACATTATTATATGCTTCCGTTTCCGTTTGCAATCCGCAAAAACCGGATCACAAACGGAAATTGATTTACTGTAAAAAAACATTTCCTGAACTCGGGTTCGGTTCTAAGTGGTAACTTGGAACCGAACCCGAGTTTGGGTATTGGTTTTTTACAGTATAAATTTCTGAAGTTATTATGCCAAAGAATAACTTCGGCTCATCGAAGCCAATATATTTTAATACTGAACGGCGCGCTCGCTCCATACAGTATAAAAACGAAGTTTTATGCGAATCTAGTCGATTCGCTCATCCCTATTCCACACCTTGCAGCATTATATAACATTCTCTTTAGGTCTTTACTTTTTTTTTTTAAGACTGTTTGCTTTTAGTGGCCACTTGCCGGGAACTTTTCCACATATAATACGTACGTCTCGTCCAAATCCAATGAAGTCATGGAATATCCTGTCCTGCGGAACCTAATGTCATAGTTAATGAAGCAATTTACCAGAGTTGTGTGCTTAAAAAAAATATTTAAGAAAGTTCTTGATTCTGATTTTTTGTAAAAAAAAAAAACATAAAGACTTCCCGTTGATTGAAGTATAATTTAATTTACGGGTAATTCGTTTTATGCATTTAAAAAATAAGCAATTTGCTAAGATAGGTCGTTTCGAGACTAGATTGATTGGCGTGCTGTCCAAGTTTTTGACTTTTTTTTTAAATGTTTTTGAAAAAAAAAATGTTTTTTTGCTCACTTCCTCCATTTTTTTTTTGATGACTCCTTTACTGGAGAGAAAAATAATAGTGACTTAAAGCTCACGACTGTTGTCTCTGGCTGAGCACCCCCCAGCCCTCTTCAGTCTACCCTGATTTTTTTACTTTTTTTATTTTGTTTCCCCTGTAGCCTTGATCGGAAACAGCTGGCTTTTGTTTAAAAAGCTGTTTTGTGAAAATGTCTAAATCTTGAGCACCAGAGCTGAGATCATCAGTAAAGCAGGTGCTCAGGAACAGACTGGAATGCACGCCGACTGCTCGCAGCCTATTGGAAAACTTTCACAGGGTAACATATACGGCGTATACGATACGGCTGTGACCGAAGGCTCCAAATGTGCAGATGTAGCAGAGCTGAATTTGTTATTTCACTTCTTGGCACTGGAAATTTAAGGGAATATTTCTTCGGCAACAACCCCTTTCAGGTTTGGGTCTGGCTCCCGACAAACAGCTGATTTTGCTAGGGGAAGCCATGACCAGCCAGACATTTCCGCAGGCGGCCATTCGTATCCATATCCTCATACAGAGGTAATCTCCATTGTGAGTGATAGAGTGGGGGCCTGGGCTGGGGACACCCTCTTTACAGGCCAAATGCCCTTATAAGACTGTAGCCAAATTTAGCTATTATTAGTGCACCCAATCCCCCCTGCTTCGATCAAATCATACTGGCGTGGTTCCCAGAAGCTGAGATACGGGGTGCTGCAGGAGGGTCACTGCTACCGACGCCTACCTTGATCCTACTCTGTAAGGTAGGCGTTGCTCTAACAACCAATCAGATTTCATCAATAGAATAACCAAACAAACAAACAAGACAAATGGTTGCCATGGCGATGTCTTGTCTACAGTGTTGCAGCCGATGAGTTGCTTAGGACCAAGGTCAATAGTTCAGCCTACAAAATGGCTGCTTCCACTTAGCTTAAAGGGATATGATAATTAATTACCCCCAAATTTTTGGATACTGGTGTGAAGCTGTCTTGAGACCAGACCCGTTCCCCCTGTTGTTTTTCCATAACCCTGGGTTCAGACCTGAGCGTTCTAAAAACGCGCGTTTTAGCAAATAGGAAACGCGCGTTCATACGCGCGTTCTTGTGATTGACTACTGTGGTGTCAATCACAAAACGCGCGACAATTGCCCCAAAAAAAGCTCAAGTACTTGTTTATGCGTCGGGCGTTTTAGCGCTGTAAAACGCTCAAGTGAGAACCAGGGCCATAGGAAAGCATTGGTTTTCATGTGTTGAGCGTTTTACAGCGCGTTTGAACGCGCGGTAAAACGCTCAGGTGTGAACTTAGGGTAATGGTATAAAATAGCTTTTTCCCTTTAATTAATGACGCTCTGTCCGATATTTGATCTTGGCGACAAAAGAGATTGGACAGGTGGTATATTTTCTACCCTCTTTTCAACTTCCCCATCTCCAGAGAATCATGGACGACTGGTACGACTCCCCTGTCACACTATGCGGGTGGCTGAGGTATGGGGCGCTGTTTGGAGTCTCTGCAGAGCTCCTTTAGCTGTACCTGTGTCAACATGTGATTTCTCTGACTAAGGCCCCTTTCACACGGGCGAGTTTTCCGTGCGGGTGCAATGCGTGATGTGAACGCATTGCACCCGCACTGAATCCTGACCCATTAATTTCAATAGGTCTGTGTACATGAGCGGTTTTTTTCACACATCACTTCTGTGTTGCGTGAAAATCGCAGCATGTTCTATATTCTGCGTTTTTCACGCAGCTCGGCCCCATAGAGGTGAATGGGGCTGCGTGAAAAACGCAAGCATCCGCAAGCAAGTGCGAGTGCAATGCGTTTTTTCACTGATGGTTGCTAGGAAATGTTGTTTGTAAACCATCAGTTTTTTATCACGCGCGTGAAAAACGCATCAAAACGCATTGCACCCGCGCGGAAAAAAACTGAACAACTAAACGCAATCGCAGACAAAACCGAATGGCTTTGCCTGTGAAATCGCACAGTTTTCACTGAAAGGCATCCAGACCTAATCCGGACACGCTCGTGTGAAAGAGGCCTAAGGGCTCATTCACATGACCGTATGTATTTAGAAGTCTGCAAAATGCAGATGATGCCCGTGTTGCATTCGTATTTTTTATTTTTTTTGTAGAACCATTGACTTCAATGGGTCCGTGGTCCACTTTTGCGGCCAACAATAGGACATGTTCTATATTTTTGCGTAAAGCACACAGATGATCTGTGTGCTTTCTGCATCTGTATGTCCGCAAAAACAATATGTCCACAAAATGCGAACCATGAAACCATTGAAGTCAATGGATCTGCAAAAAAAAGAAGGTGCAACATGGACGTCATCCGGATTTTTCAGACTGCAAAGTACATACGCCTGTGTGCATGAGGCCTAACAAGGTGATCTACAAACGAGGGCCCAAGCAACCCAGCACCCCATATCTCAGGACCCGTTTCAGAATGACTATGGGGTTTCCTGCACTCGCCCCTGAATTTTCAGACTTCTGAGTGGTGTGAAAAACGTTCTCTGTTATAGACATATCCTCTCCTAAAGGGGTTGTCCAGGCTTAGAAAAACATGGCTGCTCTCTTCTATAAAGAGCGCCATCCCAGTCCACGGGTTGTATTTGGTATTGCAGCTTGACTCCATTGGAGTCAATAGAGCAGAGCTGCAATATTGCACACAACCTAGGGGCAGGTGTGATGCTGTTTTGGAAAACCGTCTAATCCTGGCCCACCCCTTTAAAGGGTCCCCCAACAATAAGCTGACCACAGGGTATGCTACTGCCGAGATCCTTGGCTGTGACCTGTGAAGGAACTTGGCAGTAATTTCCCTGCAGCGCCCCCACAGGAGAAATTAAGCATTACACACCTCTCATTACATCGGTGGGATGTCTATAATTCGGAGGGCGTGCTGAGACCCTGTCCACAGCCAATCTCTCAGTAAATGGCACCCCTCTATTAATTTCCTGATAGGTTTTTAGGAATGGGTTCTCAGAACCCGGATCGGCCACTTTCCTTTCAAAAACAGCGCCACTCGTGAACACAGGCTGCATCTGGTATTGCAGTTTATCCCCATTCAAGGCCGAGCAGCAATACCAGACACCAGCATGGGGCTCTGTCTCGACACCTCGCCCCCCGCCTCCCCTAATATGTCCCCCTTTACTAACCTAAGATATATCATGCATCTCGGTGGGAAGATTGAATAGGAAGGAGAGGGCCTAAGGGAGGAAACGCGAAGCAGAGTTCTGTGCGCTGCTTCTCCTGGAGCTGACAATTACTGGCAGCTTCTAGCCGAGTGGGAATGAAGAAAAAAATAATAATTTCGCTCTCCTGGAAGAAAATCTGCGATGGAAGCCGACCCTTCATATCGCATCATTGACAGCTGCTGCCAAGGAAAACTTCCTCTGCAGAAGCCTCCTGTGAGCTCCGGGTTGTAGGAATCGTGGATTAGTTTAGACGCAGGGAGTGCAGGGAGGAAAACACGGACTTGACCATGACATCTCCACCGCCCGGTCCTGCGGCCTGCAGCATCGGCGCCGCCGGATTACTTCTAGAGCATCCCCCCCCAATGTACAACACTAGAAAATGGGTCTTGGGGAAGCTGGGTTATAGCTATAGTGCAGTTAGAGGACCTCCATCACTCCTGTTATTCCTCCTGGAAATCTATGAATCAGTTGACAATTGGTTGTTACCATTCCACTTGTCAAATGGGTGTGGCCCTAAACAGTCTCCACTGATTGGATGGTGTCATACAGTGTAGGGACACTCCCCCAGCTGGCATCACCTAATTGTCAATTATTTAGGCATTTCTCGCAGGAATAACAGAAGAACAGTACAATACAGTGATATGGCAAAATATGTTCCAGAATTTTTATTTTTATGGGGAATGCAATTATTTACTAATACAAACATGTCCGAAGAGGTGGGGGGCCCAGTAGCTTCAGGTTATGCCTCTCACTCAGTGTCGGACTGGGGTACCTAGGGCCCACCAGTAAAATTTATTTTGGGGGCCCACCATACAGATACATTAAAATATAATAAATAATCTAACAAGTTTTTTTTTTATATAAACATGGTTGAGGGGCTGTACATTGAATATGTGTGTGTAGTGCAGTAAGTCTACTGTGTTATGGGCCACTTGTGCAGGGGGTGGGAGACTAGGGGCCCACCTTGCTCAGGGGCCCACCGGGGGATTCCCCTGTACCCCTGTGGGCCAGTCCGAGCTTGCTCTCACTGACTGGACAGTGCCATGCTGTGTAGGGTTAAAATGCATTGACAAGTGGAATAGTAAGAGCCAGTTGCCAATTTATTCGTATGTATGCCAGGATGAATAACAGAGGAACGGCGCAGGTCTATGAACAGCAGATACAGAATTGTTACTTCAACAAGAGTAATACAAGTGTTTGCTAAAATGACATTTCATGGGCACTACTAAGGGGAATGGTAATTCAAAGTTGTCAACTTACAGGAGGAATAACAGAGGAACAGCACAGAGTTCAGTGAAATGATGAAGCAGTAGTATTCATTTATGGGGAATACAAGAGGTCAGGAAAGCAACACAGCTACATTATAATTGTAGGGTGCAGCTGGCCTCTGCTATGTCCAGGCCGCTGGCATTCTGAGACTTGTAGTTCTACAGAATGACCTTAGAGGTTGGAGTTATGTGGCTGGTGAGATTTTGGCCCATCCCCCGCTCCCCTCTTTGTATATTTTCAAAGCTGTTGTCTTTAATTCTTCAATTTTCGGGAAAGCCGCTTAAAGAGAGTTTTTTTTCCTGAAGTGTTGAACTTTTTTTTTTTCTCCTCCAGATTTAATGCCACTTTTAATGTCATTTTTTTTATTAAATCTTTTTTTTTTTCTTTTTGCTTTTGATCTTATTTATAGCAAAGCCACTTGACATATGGAAGCTATTATTATATAGGATGGAGATGAAAGGCTTCGCTGCATAGGGAATGATTTAGCCCAACAATGCGCCCGTCTGCACCCGGCCTGTTTATCCTGCTGGAACATAGCCCCCCCCCCCCCCCTTTTTTTTTTTTTTTATAGTACATTGTGCAAACGCATTTTTTTATCTGGATGTTTCAACATAATCATGTGTAACCCTATACAGATGTAGCAGAGCTGGGGTTGTCAGTTAGGCCCCATGCAGACGAGCGTGAGCGGATTAGGTCCGCATGCGTTGGGGAAGCGTTCAGTGACACATGCGCAAGTACATTCAGTTTTGTTTGCGATCACGTTCAGTTGTTCAGTCTTTATTGCGTTTTGCACGCGCGTGATAAAAAATTGAATGTTTACAAACAACATCTCTTAGCAACCATCCGTGAAAATTGCATCGCATCCGCACCTACTTGTGGATGCAATGCGATTTTCACGCAGCCCCCATTCAATGGGCCAGCGTTGCGTGAAAATCGCAGAATATAGAACATACTGCGTTTTTCACGCAACGCAAAAGCGATGCGTGAAAAACATCGCTCATGTACACAGCCCCGGAATGGGTCCGGTTTCCGTGCGGGCGCAATGCGTTCGCATCACGCATAGCACCCGGCGCGGAATACACGCTCGTGTGAAAGGGGCCTTAGTCTCCTCATGCAAGCAGTGTGGTCACAAAGGCAGAGACATCAGTCCCCCAGTTTGTCAGTGGACACTATCTCAGGGGGTGGTGCTTAGTCAAAAAGGGGTGGAGTCAGCATATTGCAGGCAAGGTTTCTGCTGCAGCAAGCTGCCTCCCAGTCAGTAACTTTAGCCCCGCCCCTTTGCCAAAATAACTGATAGCAAGGGAAGAAGGGGATAAAAAAGATTCCCATGGGACAGATTTAGAAGAATTGTTCTGTTTCTTTTGACCTCATATGAGGCAGAATAGGATAACGGGTGAATACAGCAGCAGGGGTTCTTATTATTTTTAATTTCCCTGGTTCCCCTTTAAGTAATTTTGTTTCCTCCAATCAATTGTAGGTTATCTATCTATCTACCGTATTTTTCACCCTTTAAGACGCCCTGGCCTATAAGACGCACCTAGGTTTTAGAGGAAGACAATAAGAAAAAATATTTTTCATTAGACCTTAGATCAGCCCAGCAATCAGACCCCCAATGTTAATAAGACCCTCAATCAGACCTGAGATCAGACCCCAATGTGAATGACCCCCAATCAGACCTCAGATAAGAGCCCCAACATCAATAAGATCCCCCCAATCAGACCTCAGATCAGACCCCGGCCTCAGAGCAAATAAAATAAAAAAAAATCAACTTGCCTCTCCTGCTCAGGACACCGCAGGCTCCTGCGCAGTCACAGCACGGCCGGTGGCAGAGGACCAGGAAGCGGTGAGTACAGAGCTTGGGGAGCGCTGCATTCACTGGTTCCCGATCCTCCGGTACTAATGAGTGCATAAGTATTCCATTAGTATTCACCCCATAAGACGCAGTGATTGGGGGAGTGCATCTTATAGGGCGAAAAATATGCAAATCTATCTATCTATCTCATATCTATCTATCTCATATCTATCTATCTCATATCTATCTATCTCATATCTATCTATCTCATATCTATCTATCTATCTATCTATCTATCTCATATCTATCTATCTATCTATCTATCTCATATCTATCTGTCTATCTATGTATCTCCTATCTATCTATCTATCTTACATCTATCTATCTATCTATCTATCTATCTATCTCCTTTCTATCTATCTATCTATCTATCTATCTCATATCTATCTGTCTATCTATGTATCTCCTATCTATCTATCTATCTATCTATCTATCTATCTATCTATCTATCTCATTATCTAAAAAAGTTGTGCCAAGTGACAAACTTAACCCAGCAACATCTTCAACTCCAGCCTGCTGCATGTGACAAGTTCAGCTCAACTACTGTACACGATTTGGATTTTCTAGTACATTTGGGGCATTCAGTTCTGCTATAATTGACATACTTGTCTCTAATGCTTCCAGCGCACTCAGCTCTGCTGCATCTGACTTAGGGCTCATGCACGCGACCATAGTTTTGGTCCTTATCCGATCAGCATTTTTTGTGGGTGGGATGCAGACTCGTTCACTTCAATGGAGCCGCCAAAGATGCAGACAGCACATCATGTGGTGTCCACATCCGTATGTCCGTACCGCGGCCCCGCAAAAAAATAGAATATTCTTGTCCGTAAGGGGCCGGACGTTAGGACGTCGGTTGGTATCCATGTTTTGTGGATCTGCAAAAACGCCTACAGCCTCATGCATGAGCACTTAGGCTAGGTCTACACTGCAACATTTGTTGCGCGACATTTTGTTGCACCAATGTTGCGCGACAATTTTTATAATGATAGTCTATGGTGTCGCACTGCGACGCGACAGTTGCAGAAAAATCCATTTTGGATGGTTTTTTTGCGACTGTCGTGTTGAAGTCGCAGTGCGTATGAAGAGCACGTTTTTTGAAACGCTAACCCTGTAAATGAGATCAATCTCCCGTCTCTGAAGAAGTTCAAACCAAAGGACGGCGCCGTTGACACGGAGGAGGGAGATCAATGATCGGTTGTATGGACAAAGCAGTGGGACTGGGACCTGATGAGAGGAGCGTCCTCTGTATTGTCTCCGTCCTGAGGACCCATCTGTGAGCTGTGCGCCGTATCCGTAAGACCGTATCCCATCGATTGTGAGGAGACTCTTCACACAGGAGAATATTACCTCCCGTCCATGAAAGAAGAGACATTGGGAAGATAATTGAAAGTGAAATCCAGTGCTCTTCATCTGCCCCGCGGAATTGTTATTTTATAGGGAGATTATAACCCGACGACTGGAAATCTGCCTGGTGCGGGGGTGTGTGTGTGTGTGTGGGGGGGGATAAAATAATAGATAGGGAATAGAGCGAATATATCCAGGAGGAGCATGAGAGATAGATAGATAGATAGATAGATAGATAGATAGATAGATAGATAAATAAATGACTTTTTCAGTTTTGCGCACACCTGGAGCGCTGCGGTCTATTTTTGCTTTTGGTTATGGGTATCCTCGGTTGGGATTCAGTACTCTAGCACCCATCTTTGATCCTCAGACTGTGGGAGTGCTGCCTCATCTTTTGCTGTTCTTCTACTGTCGCTAGTCAGATAGATGTGCAGGTGACCGAAAATAGGGACAATGTTGGGGCCCCGAAACCCTAACGTTATCCTGCAAACTCATCAGCAAAATACAGGCTGCCACTTATGAAGGCCTATGGAGATGGATGATAGATGGATGGATACATAGAGGTGTAACTAGAAATGACTGAGCCCCACAGCAAATTTTTGAAAGTCCCCGACCCCACCCACCCCAGCAACTTTTTTGCAACCCCCTCCTCCTGTGCAACCTCCACTTCCTGCAGCTAGTCAAGATGGCTCTGTTTCCTACACGTATATACTGGATGTCATGTCGCTGTATATAATGTCATTTTATCATACTGTTGAGGGGGCCCTGACAAAAAAATCTTTGTCTTTATACTGGGTGGGCCCCAAAGCAGCCGCTTCCCGTGCTTCCCCTATAGCTACGCCCCTGATAGATACTTAAAGGGGTTCTCCAGGCTTTTAATATTGATTACCTATCCTCAGGATAGGTCATCAATATCAGATTGGTGGGGGTCCGACACCCGGCTCCCCCTCTCATCAGCTGTATGAAGGGAAGGCGCTCGCAGTGTGCACGTGCCGTCTCCCGTCTCTCTTCCTGCTCGCCATAGACATAGCAGCAGCGAGCAGGAAGAGAGACGGCACGTGCACGCTGCCAGCTCCTTCCCTTCATACAGCTGATCGGAGGGGGAGCCGGGTGTCGGACCCCCACCGAACTGATATTGATGACCTATCCTGGGGATAGGTCATCAGTATTAAAAGCCCAGAGAACCCCTTTAAACAAAAAGAAACATCAGCACTTGCCAAAATGGGCGAGATGTGGATATAAAAAATTGAAGAATGAGGCAGCACTCCAAAATAAGGTGAAGGGGTAGATAGATAGATAGATAGATAGATAGATAGATAGATAGATAGATAATAGATATGAGAGAGAGAGATATTAGATAGATAGATATGAGATAGATAGATAGATAGATAGATAGATAGATAGATATGAGATAGATAGATAGATAGATAGATAGATAGATAGATAGATATGAGATAGATAGAGAGATAGATAGATAGTAGATAGATATTAGATAGATAGATATGAGATAAATATTCGATAGTTATGAGATAGATAGATAGATAGATAGATAGATATGAGATAGATAGATAGATAGATAGATAGATAGATAGATAGATAGATATGAGATAGATAGAGAGATAGATAGATAGTAGATAGATATTAGATAGATAGATATGAGATAAATATTCGATAGTTATGAGATAGATAGATAGATAGATAGATAGATAGATAGATATGAGATGGATATTAGATAGTTATGAGATAGATAGATCTATAAAGACACCTAAAGACATCCTTGCAGGAAGATGCAGAGCGCCCAACATAAGAAGTCTGAGGGTAAATGTAGATTTATTGTAGGTCACTTATTTTCCTGAATATATCTCTTATCTCGCCAATAAAACTGTCAATTATTTTACATCCAGCTATACGGAGCTAGGAGTAACCCCGGCGATAAGAGGACGGCGGTTCTGCGATGTCTCCCAGCGTCCTCCTCCTCCTCCGCCGCCCAGACCTTGACTCTTGTTCTCCCTCCTTTGGATACATTGTTACAATTTCCACTACAAACAGAAATTATTCCCAGTTAATTAAAAAAAAAAGCGTCCTCCTCGCAGAGTTTATCTCGCCAGGTGTTGGGGCGGAAAAAAATAATCTCCTTTCTCGCCATTAATTGTTTGCAGAAGAAACTTTGTAACTTTTCCGCTCTGGCCGTTCCTCTACCTGCGGTATTAACCGTAAGTAGATTACGCTGTAACATATACTTCAATTAGGCCGCTAATTAATAACGCAGCTTACGGCGGACATTTGGAGCCGTTGCGTTATGCCTTTTTTTTTTTTTTTATATATTTCCCTTTTTTTTTTTTTTTTTTTTTTTTTTTGTGTGTATACCACAGATGGGGGATTAGGATAGAAGAAGCTTGGCAGCTGGATACGAAACGAATAATCTTCGAAATCAGTGTGATATAAATCCGAACAACAGGAAAAATACTAATTAATCTTTTTTTTTTTTTTTTTTCTTTTATGTCAGATGAGTTATACTTGCTTCCATAGAGCGAAGGCGCCCACAAGGGCTGCAAAAAAAAAAAAAATGGGGGGTGGTGGTGGGGGGAATTAAATAATAAATTGGCGACTGGACGCGGTTACTGGAAGCAGCCTCGTGCTGGCATATGTTTGTGCCAAGGCAATTTCCCAAAAATTTGACAGTGTGTCATTTCCTTACCATTTGGGAATATTTACTTTAACTGGAATTTATTTAAAGGGCCGGCGTAGGCCTGGGCGGTCGGGGCTTATCCGGAATGTATCCAGTTTACCTCAGAATATTTTTGTTTATTATTTTCTCGATGGGACGGACTATGGTCAAGATGGCGGTCCTGAGATTTTTATCATTTTTTTTTTCTTTCCCGTTAAAATGCCAAATGGAGCGTCCTGAAGGATTCCTGATAGCAATGGGGGAATTGAGAAGCCCACAATTAAGCATATGGGCATTAGGATAATTGTCAGATCTGTTGGCGGACATGATAGAAGACAGATTGGTACGAATCAGTGCGCTCTACTGCAGCACCCAGGGAGACAATTTGACGTTTTACCTGCCTGAGTTACTCTTCCACATTTGTCACTAAATGTGCAGCACCGCATCGCACCGAGTGTTAAGTGCTGGTTACGCAGCCGGGGATCCGTAGCTCAAGAGCTCCCTCTAGTGCAGCTCCGCGGTAACAGCAACGCAATCATTTTCTGGATACAGCTGCGTTCTAGAGATTTCTCCAGGTTCACGTCAATTGTAAGAAAGGATTCTGCAACTTTCTAACTCGTTGTGTTTCAGTTCTTTGCCATTTTCAAGATCTCTGCTTGCCGCCTATGAATAAAAACATTCCTGCCTTTATAAGGCCTAATACTTTTCACAGCTAGGGGTTTAGGACAGTTGTATCCAGAGATTTCTCCAGGTTTATGGCAGTGTGTGATGAAACAATTCTTTAGCTTACTAATAGGCCTCGTGTTTCAATGACTCACCATTTTCCAGATCTCTGCTTGCTGCGTGTGAATGAAACATTTATATTTTAATAGTTTCGGACATTTTAGGATGATTTTTATTTACCTTTTTATTTTAATAGGGGAAAGTGGGATTCATTATCATTTTTATATTTTTAAAAACGTTCTTTTCACTTTTTTTTTATGTTCCCCTAGGGCAGTGATGGGCAACGTGCGGCTCTCCAGCTGTTGCTAAACTACAACTCCCACCATGCCCTGCAGTAGGCTGATAGCTATAGACAGGCTTTGCATGCTGGGAGTTGTAGTTCTGCAATAGCTGGAGAGCCGCACGTTGCCCATCACTGCCCTAGGGGACTTGAACCTTGCAGTCTATGGGAGATTTGCTATGGCTGTGGCAGGCCTTGGAGCATTTAGAAGGCCAAGGCTGAATCAGCAACCCAACGGTCCACCTCGAGCGAGCCGTTCGGGTCCGGGAATGCTTCACAATTGACCACGTCATTTAAGTGCTTAGATGTCACCGACTGGCGATGACGCCGATCACAGGCATTGACTCTGGGTGTCTGGTGTTTAAAACGGGAGACACACCACGGCTATGCCACCTACACTGCTTCTAAGAGGCCACCATATTTAAACCGTGGACTTAAGGGGTTAAGCTCTATGCTTGCTTCCTCTGAATGAGCACTTCTCACATCTGAGGGTTTGTGATATTTTGTATCCAGGTATTTCTCCAGTTTCTTGTCAATTATGATGACTTTCTAATATTTATTGTATTTCAGTTCCTTACCATTTTCGATATCTCTGCTTGCTGCCTGTGAATGAAAATATTCTTGTTTACAACAAAGCCATCACAGCTGATGGTTTGTTACAATTGTATCCAGCATAAATAATTATTTGTGAAGACTTCAGACCGATACTCTTTAGGCTGTGTTCACATCAGTCAAATCAAAAATAAAGGAAACCTAAGCGGAACCCAATGGACCCCTTTATAAGTCAACGGGGTCCATTGAGCACCACGGATATCCATTGTGCTCACAGAGGATTGACTGGATTCGTTTCTAACAAATCCTCAGCTGGGACTATTAGGTCTGTATAGGTTTTCAACCTCTGGATGTAAAGCAGAATGTTTTCATTCACGAACAGCAAGCAGCAATATTGAAAATGGTGCCTAGTAGCTAATCCTGCCATTATGCTATGTTGTGATGGGAGCGCCGATTGATTGATTCTTGTCCGTTTTTTTTTTCATCAGGTGGGATCTCACCGAGAAGACAGTCTACGAGGGAATCACTCACTTGTGCCAAATCAGGTGTCCGTGCCGCAGTTACCCGTTCAGTCGGCCACATCGCCAGATCTAAATCCCACCCAAGATCCGTATCGAGGTAAACACTTCACCGCATTGGAAGATACATAAAATTACTATTGCCACAAGTGAGAGGCGGATGTATCACTGCATGGACAGGCAGACTGGGAGAGCTGGGTGACATCATTCATCTTTTCCAGGAAAACTGTATCTCCTTGGATTTCTCCTCCTTCATCTAAGGCTCCATTCACACATCCGCAAAATGGGTCCGCATCCGTTCCGCAATTTTGCGGAATGGGTGCGGACCTATTCCTTTCCAATGGGGACAGAAAAGTTGCGGACAGCACACTATGTGCTGTCCGCATCCGCATTTCCGGGTCTGCACTTCTATTTCCGAAAAAAAATAGAACATGTCTTATTCTTATCCGCAATTGCCACTGCCACTGTCACTGGTCATTCAGTGCTGGCAGGCCCGATGCAATGATGTCATCGCGCCTGCTTCGCTGAGCCACAAACAGCGCAGCACAGAGCGAAGTGGGCACTTACTGTGTAGGAGCCTCCTAAGGGGACATCACTCTGGGGGGGGCACTTAACGGGACGTAATACTGTGCGGCGGGCACTTAGAAGGCTTTTGTGTGAGGGCCATTTAAGGAGACCTCATTCTGTGTGGGGGCACTTGAAGAGGCTCTGTTACTCAGATCAACCCTACCCTACCAGGCATATAGCCTGGTAGGGTTGATCCAGCTGAGTAAAACTATACCTTTCTTATGTCCGTACTACTGTTACAGAGAAATATGAAATTTTAAAATTATGTAAATTAGCCATTTAGAGGTCAGAGTTTCATAATAAAATGTTAGCTACCTGCAGCCACCACTAGAGGGAGCTTACGCCGTAGGTAAAGGTTGGCTGTATAATGTGTATGCAGTGAGCTCCCCCTAGTGGTGACTGCAGGTAAACAGAATTGTATTACTCAGCTCAATGTCTATGTGAAGGAAAGCAGAGGATTTGGAGCTCTGTTTCAGAAAAGCTCAGTTTTAACCTATGAAGATCTTTTATGAAATAAGTATAGTTATAGTGCAGTCCTATATCAAAGACTCATTAAGTAGCTCGACGGCACCTGACAAATTTAGCTCTACTACGTCTGTAATTTGCAACGTGATCGAGATCATCAATGATCATTCTGCAGGCAATAAATATAAAGGTATGTGTGCTTTTCTCGTAGGCATCCCAACTGGTCTGCAAGGACAGAACTTGTCTCCGGGAAGCTCGGAAATCAAATCAGATGACGAAGGAGATGAAAATCTTCAAGACTCGAAGGGATCTGAAGACAAGAAATTAGATGATGACAAGAAGGATATCAAATCAATTACGAGGTCAAGATCTAGGTAACAGTATATAATAGTGTCGCTTCATTTAATTCCTTCACTGGATTTTGATGAAGTGAACAGAAAGGATTATGGAGAGACCATGCATTTGTATTTTCCGTGGCAGATTTTCCTGGCGGGAACTGAGGATTTAGTCTGCACGCCTTCATATCAGAAATGTACTCTCCAAGACGCCAATCTATGTCCACCGCTCTTCAATGCATCAGTCTAAAGAATATTCTTAAAGAAAATTCTACACGCACCTCATTGTCAAGTCTATTCAGATACAGATGATGACGCTGGCCCTTTAAATAACACTTACCTAGGTCTTGGGAAACACAGGGGGAAAAAATGACTTGATCAAAAGTATGTGACCGTCCTTGCATCCTCCTGCACACAACCGTATCCGTTTTGCTGTGCGCAAATCACGGGTCCGCACAATACTGATGTGGTCCGCATGCCCCTTTGTAGAGATGCCTTGTGTGCAAAATGGACAAGAATCAGGTTCTATCATTTGCGGCGCGGACACGCAGATATATATGACATCCGCGTGCTGTCCATATTTTTTGCGGCCTCATAGAAATGAATGGGTCTGCATTGGCGCAACAGACGCAGACGGAAAATATGGTCATGTGCATAAGGCATAAAACTTGAAGACCATGCCCACATTTCTCAGCGCATGTGAGGGTGTGTCCTCAGAATCTTTTCCTCTGGTGTGCCCAAGGGTCTTCAGTCCAGCACCGTTTACGAACATGTTTGTGGCCCGTTTTTTGCGCAATAAAAAAAGTTGCAAAACACCTTTATGCGGCTTTTTAAATGCCCGTGCAGCAATATTTTGTCGCACAGGCATTTTTGCACCGTCCTCGCCACTTTGCAGTGGCATGGGCATGGCAGGGACTGAGACTTCGGCTCCGGCAAATTTACTATTTTTTACACCTGAAAAATAGACGTAAAAGAGGAGTAAAAAATACTCCAGGCGCATTGACTGCCAGCGGTGCACCTCTTCATAAATTAGGCAAATCCTCCGGCAGCGCAAAGGGGGTGGAAAAGACCGGCGAAAAATGAGAACTTTCATTAATGCAGAGATGCAGGGGCTTTCCGAGGTTCTCATATTCAGGAGAGGACCTCAGGATAGGTCATCAATACCTGACCCGTTGGGGTCCGTCACCCGGGACCCCCACCGATAAGCTATTTGTACAGGCTGTGGTGGTCTGCTGATCGCCATGGCCTCTTCCTAGGTCAGTGACGTCACGTTCATCAGTCACATGGCCTAGGAGCAGCTAAATCCTATTCAAATGAATGGGCCTGAGCTGCAGTTGCTCTTGTGTTTTTCTCTCTTCTAGGCATTTTGCTGAGTTTGGAGCTACGTCTTGCAATGCCCCTAAGTATTTTGGGCTAGGGACTTCCAGGGCTTTTGGCCTTGGACTTTATTTGCTCTTTTTATGGGATTGCATGGCACCATTTCAGCCCGAAATTTCGACACAGTCTCCACGAGGCTGACTTTGACTCGGAAAAAGTCAGACCGGCAGCATGCTGGGTCACTGAATGTCAGACTAGAGTCTCGGCATCGATGGCAAGTGTATCCCCTCCGGGAGGGCTTGCAGATACAGCTTTGTACTCAGCAGGACGTACACAGCGCTATCATAGGCACTCTGCACCCAAATAAAGGCTGTTTCTGTCACCTAGGGTATTAGTGCGCACCCCTAATATCTGGGTTTGTCACTGAGAGACATTGCAATAAGTGGGTATAATACAGATGTAACAGAGTTGAGTTTGTCATGTGAAGGTAAGTGTAGCTGAAAACATCATAAGCTAAGGCCTCATTAGAGAGGGCATCACACTGTATACTTGCCAATTTTGCAAGCTGAGCTGTAAAAAGGGTGGGTATGTGTAAGCCCCATCTAAAAGTGCCCATTTTGAGGATGCTCCTGGGAGGCAGGGCTTAAAGGTAAGTATGACAGTCCTCTCCATACTGAGGTTCTTCAGCTGGGAGGAGTAGTTTTACAACAGCTGGAGTTCCGGAGGTTGCCTACCCCTGCCCTAGAGGTAGCAGTGAGTTATCAATGGTTCGGCATAGTACAACCAGTAAACCATCAAAGAGTTATAGGGTTGTCCCATCTGGACATTTTTTGTGGCATATCGATAGGATCTGTTAGGTGCAGGTCCCACCTCTGAGACCGAGTCCCGTCTCAAAACAGGGTCAGGTTATGAATGGAGAGCACGTCACAATGCAGGACCACCCCTCCATTCACTGCTACAAAAATAGTTGAGCTGTTTTTGGAAGTCCCATAGCAGTCAATGGAAAAACCTGTGCATGCGCAGCGTCCTCTCCATTCACCGCAGGGCCCCATTCTTGATATCGAAGCTGGTCCCAGAAATGGGACCCGCGCCATTCAGACATTGATGGCGTATCCTATCAATATGCAGTAAATGTCCAGATGGGAATACCCCTTTAATTGACAATTTTGGCTCTGCTACACCTGTTTGATGTATATCTTGAGGTGTCATCGCTCAAGTCTAGGACGGCAGATGACACATGAGGGTGCAATAACTGGTGTTCCTCTGCAGTGACCTGGTATTTGGGGAGTACATCTTTGTGTTGACCGGATTGTGCATTACGTTTATGGGTAGAGCATATGATGATCCCTCAGTGGTTCCTCTCCATAATCAAGGTGCTCAGGTTTTCCTGAAGAAAGTTGAATATTTCAATGGTGATCCATATTAAAAGCTTAAATGTGTTTTAAGAATGTGAGAAAAAAAATGAAATGTCTTATTTTATCATCTTAAAGGTACAAGCTTCTTGTGAGATTAGAATTTGGGCCACATGACAAAACTTGCTGTACTTGGCCAGCTCCCTGGTATCATAGAAGTACTTGGTCTCATAGCAAGTACTTCTGTCTCCAGTGTCCCTATGATACCACTGAGGTGTTATAGTACAGGGAGTGTTGTCTTGGGGACCCAGGCACAGAAGCTCTCCATCCTGTAATAATGTATATTCATGACTGTTTATGATCTTATCACAAATCTTTTTGAATTAAAGGAAGACTGACGAATAAACTGACATACTGGTTAATGCCGAATGCAGATCCTCAGGGGTGGAGCATAACCCAAAAGTCATGCTCCGCCCCATTGAGGCCCTGCATATGGTATAACACAGGGTATCAGTTGTTCCTGGACTGTTCCTTTTATATCACAGTTTATAAAGTACATTTTCCAAAAAGAAACCTAGCCATCCAATCCAACCACCAGTACCCTCTACTGGTCCCTAAAATGAAGGATGCACAGCCCCCACAATATTTTATCAGGCATTGTTCTTGCAACACAACAACCTTAAAATGTTGTGCTTTTCTAATTCTGTGGCCCCTTCATTTTTAGTCATTTTTGGGGGTCCCATTATATTTTACTTGTTTTTTTTTTGGGTACTATACTAGGCTTGTTATGTTGCCATACTCTATTTTTCAAAATGCTCTACTATGCTTTGTATGGTACTATTATTCTACTGTATCCTTAATGATATATTATCATTTTTATATTATAGCATGTTTTATGGTACTCTACTACTGTATGTTTAATGTTACTATACTTTTAATATTTCTATACCAAATTTTATGGTACTATATTATACTATGCTTTTTATGTTACCATTCTATTTTTTTATTACAATACTTTTTTATTACAAATACGTTTTTTATGGTACTTTACAACGCTACAGTATATATGGTGCAATTA
This sequence comes from Bufotes viridis, assembly GCA_033119425.1. NCBI lineage: Eukaryota > Metazoa > Chordata > Amphibia > Anura > Bufonidae > Bufotes > Bufotes viridis. Next base: position 30,431,234 of record CM065589.1, read on the forward strand.
TGTTTTTTATCGTACAATACTATACTTTTTATGTTACTATACTATGCTTTTTATGTTACTATACAATCTTTTTTGGCACTATATGCTTTTTATATTACTATGCTAAACTTTTTATGGTACTATACCAAAATACCATGCTTTTTATGGTACTATACTTTAATGGTACTATACTATACTTTTAATTGTAATATATGATTTTTATGTTACTATAGTATGATTTTTATGGTTCTGTTTTAGGCTTTTTATTTGCACTGAGCGTTTATTTAAAAATCTCTATTATCTCTCAGCAATAACGATGATGAGGATCTGACCCCAGAGCAGAAAGCAGAGAGGGAGAAAGAAAGAAGAATGGCAAATAATGCCCGTGAGCGCCTCCGAGTTCGTGACATCAACGAGGCCTTCAAGGAGCTGGGAAGGATGGTTCAACTTCACCTTAAGAGCGACAAGCCACAGACCAAGCTTCTTATATTACATCAAGCTGTAGCCGTGATCCTAAGCTTAGAGCAGCAAGTCCGAGGTAGGTTATAGAAATGAGAGAAATTATTATAATTTGAGATTCCTATTACAGAGACACAGTTTTCCCATTTAAAACAATATAATTCAATTTATGTAAATTAAATGTTGAGCTATGTAAATAGTTATTTTCAGTGGCTCGAACTATTTTTTGCTTACACAGAGCTCCAAATCCTCTTCGCAGACATAGATTATATGTTAAAATTATGGCAGCCTGTGGCCAACACTAGAGGGAGCACAGGAGCTTACTGCATACACTCAAGAATAAAAGAGCATGCAGTAAGCTCCCTCTAGTGGTGGCTTCAGTATTACCAATTAGCCCTATGTCTATGCAGCGATTTGGAGTTGTGTTTTAGAGAGAAACAAACTTCAACTACTATACAGATATCTAAAATTATTCAGCACAGAATGTTGAATGTAAAAGTGAGATAATATTGAAAGTTGCACATTCACTTCAAATGTTAAACTTGTAAAATTGTATATAAAGTACTGAATACACTGCAAGGAATATGGGAAACTTTTTTTTAACAAAAGTTTCCTTCCAAGGTTACTATTGGGAAACAGACTGTGGTCTGTTCCTCACAGCACTGGAATGGAAACAAAATTTCCTTTTAGGTAAAAAAAAATTGTGCTGATTATTTTTATAGTATACACAAATAGTACAATTCTACCTGTTTGCAGTCACCACCAGGGGGAGAATAATGTATAGGGAATAATAGAACTCCCAGTGACCTCTATTGTAAATCTGTATTCAATAAGATTACAAGCTCCCCCTAGTGGTGGCCACAGAAAGTCAGAAATCATGTAACTTTATGACCATGTAAAGGAAAGCATGCGCTTTGGAGCTCTGTATCAGACTAAAAAAGCTGTGACCCGTCTCCTATAAAAATGTTAAAATGAATCGGCACATATTTTTTAACCTAACATAACAAGGTATACCAAAAATGCCTGACAGGTGTGGGTCTTGCCTCAGGACCCTCAACTCTCGGGAGAACAGGAGTCTAGCGACCAATAGCCAGCAGCCAGACTCTGCATATTCTTCAATCACAAGCATGCGCACCTCTTTATAAAGTAAGTTAAGAGTTTGGTAGCCAATAGGGTTCAGCATACCACCATAGTATTACCATCTTAGGGTACTTTTACACTTGCGGCAGGACGGATCCGACAGGCTGTTCACCCTGTCGGATCTGTCCTGCCGCTATTTCGGCATGCCGCCAGACTGCCGCTCCGTCCACTATTTCGGCGTTCTGCCGGACTGCCACTCCGTCCGGCGCCCCGGCAAAATAGCGGCAGGACGGATCCGACAGGGTGAACAGCCTGTCGGATCCGTCCTGCCGCAAGTGTGAAAGTACCCTTAGGCACTTATGGCTTAGCCACAGGTCCACCAGATCACCAGGGTGTTCCCATTTAAGTTACTTATGGCTAAGCCACAGGACTACCAGATTACCAGGGTATTCCCATCTTAGGTACTTACAGCATAGCCACATGACCACCAGCTTATACCCATTTTAGCCGTTTATGGCATAGCTGTAGGGCCAACAAATCACCATGGTATTCCCATTTTAGGCACTTATGGAAAAGCCATAAAACCACCAAATCACCAGTGTATTCCAATCTTCAGCACTTTTGGCATTGCCACTGGACCACCAAACCATCAGGTTGGTCCCATGATAGGCAAATAGGGTATACCCACAGGGTCACCGGATCACTAGGGTATTTCCATCTTAGGCACTTATGGCATAGGACTAGAATATGCTATAAAAGCATGATTGGTACTGCCCTCCTATGACCCTGAGCTATCAGGAAATGGAAGTCTGATAACCCCCATGAGCTAATTGTTGGCTGCTAAACATACTTCAATAGAGAAATAACCATGTCTGGCATTAAAGTGTATAGTGAGGGTGTCTATAGGCTATTGGCAAACCGGGATTACCAAACCACTTTTCCGTTAATAGAGGAGAGTTTCAGAGGCTGGACCTGTGCCAATCAAAATTGGGGATCCTTTCAACAGTTTAGCTTGTGTGTTCTGCTTGTGTTTTTGATGTCCCTTCAACTTTTTAACAATTTTTTGTTTTTGTTTTTTGCAGAAAGAAACCTAAATCCTAAAGCAGCATGTCTAAAAAGAAGGGAAGAAGAAAAAGTCTCCTCAGATCCTTCACCGTTGTCTCTTTCAGGACCCCATGGTGGAATGGGGGATGCATCCAATCATTTGGGACAGATGTAAAAAGGCAAGTTTAGAAAAATCTGTAAACAAATATGAATTTATTTTCTTTTTTAAAAGGGTTGTCCTCTATCCACAGGATAACATTTCGGATCGGTCGGGAGTCAAACACTGAGACTCTTACCAATCAATAGAACAATAATAAGTGTCCTTATTTCTGCCCATACAGTACAAAATATATATAATCGTAAAAAGAATAATTTAAAAAGAAAAGATCAAAAAACAAAGCCAAGCCTAAACAACTTAAAAGTGTAGATATTTAAAAAAAAATTGTAAAAGAAAGAAAAACGAAAAAATCAATACTATATACCGTAACTGAAAATAAATAGATGAAAAGAAAAAAATAGAAAAAAATGAAAAAGCAAACACAAGTCTAACCTTAAATGTAAATTTTAACTGTAAAATACATTTATTTAGAAATATATATCAGCCATCTGTGGTCATTTTTCCTATTATTTTTGTAATATTTATCCTTTGTCAGTAAATGCATCCTCACTAATGCTGGCTTTTCCTGTTTTCTGTCATTTCAGGTCCAAGTTTCTTTTTGCATTTCTTCATTTAGGCAGGAAGCCACTTCCTTAACAGCTGTATTATCTTAAACCCATATAAACATTTCTCCCCAGACCTTTTTGTAAAATAAAATAAGACAAGTCTGAGTAGATATATGCATTACAGACGCAAGAGGTTTCAGCATTCCCTACGCCAGAAGAGCGCATCTCGGAGGAGGACTCTCAACGTATCCTACAGAATGTCCGGAGCAGTACGTTCAAGGCTACAGTGACGCAGCCTAGACAGTGAATGGCAATCTACTCCACGCCGTGGATCAATGCATTTGTGCCTAAACTTTTGAAAAAAAAAATATAATGAATTTGTAAGTCTGAAAAAAAATATTTAATTTAAAATTGTATACTTGCAATAATGAAAAAGTGTACTTCGGGGGGACAAAAAAAAACACAAAATAACAAAAAAAACAAGACAAGTTTTTGTTGATGTTGAATTCCACTAGTGTTTATATTTTCTGGAGAAAAAAACTGGGTTAAGCGGGGGTGGGGCTTTGGTGGCCGGATATTTACAAAACCAGCAAGTGTCCGATTTAACAAAAACAAAAAAAAAAATGAAGTGATGATATTAGCCATTCCTTTAGGGTAGGAGGAACAGATGGATCTAATAGACCTATGACAAATATATAAATATATATAAATATATATTAAAATGTAGTGCATATGGTAAACTTTGGTTCATTTGTTTAAAAACTGTTTTTGCTCCTGTATAAATAATAATGATAACTTTTTTAAAAAAAGAGACTTTACTGTAAATAGTTTTTTTTGTGCGTCTTTTCTGTCCCTTTTTTTTCTCGTTTTTGTTCTTGTGACTTGTCATGTGAACTCTGTGGGGGAGGTAATGCAGGATAATACGCTGAGCCTAGAGTTGCTTCTCAGTCATGAAACAGAGTTGTTATTCCAGTTTATGGGAAAGCAGGTCTTAAGACACACCGTGTACATAGTGCAGGCAGCAAAAAACAAAAAACTAAAAAAAGTAAAAAAAATAAATAAAAAATGGCATCTTGAGTTTTGCCAAGCTGCACATTTGACTCTATTCTGGGATTTTTTCATAGGTACAAGGTTAGAATGCTACAAAATGTTACCACTGTGCCTTCCAATGTTTGTATCATCATAAAAAAAAATAATACTTAAAAAAATAGAAAAAAAAATAAAAAATTGTAAGTGGCTGTGATATAGCTAAGCAATTACAAGTGTTAACTACATATGTAGCTGAAGCGGTATGCAACAAGAATATATATTTTTTTTTCTGATGTGGTCGGAATATTTAATAGGTGTCTACTAGGAGAATTTGTGTGCTCGATGACCACTTGCTGCCATTTGTAAAAAAAAAAAAATAGCAGTTTCATGGCCCAATCTTGGAAGGCGTTATGACGGGGGGTGGGCTACCTTATGAGTACGCAACCATCATCTAAGTTTTTTTTTTCCCGTTTTTGTGGGCCAGTATGAATGTGATATGTTTTTGGATTTTAAAATAATTTTTGCAACAGCTTGGCGTCACTTTCCTTGCCGACAGATATTGGCATGTACTGACCTTGCTACCACTACAGATTCTATCAGATACAGTATAATTTCTATACTGTCCTCGTCAGCATTTTTTTTACATTTTATTTCTAGCCACACAAACTTGGCGTGTAGTAAACTCTATCCCTCATTTTAAGTAGGATTATCACCATGGAAAAATGCCCTAACATTGGTCTAAACGTCCATCTGTTCTCCAGCTATATACATTCATTTGTAAATTTTATGCAACAAATGACAAAGTATCATTATTTTGAAATTGTGTATGTAAAATTTATATTTTTTACATGTAGACTTGTTATTATGTGTTTTAATATGTTGTATTGGATTTTTTTTTTTATCTGTGTAGTTGACAAAAAAAATCAACTTTTAAATTGAATTTTCAAAAATGTTTTCCTTTTTTTTTTTGTGTTTTTGTTTCCATTCATGAACAAGACTGAACGTTTCCCTGTCATCATTTCATACCTTTCATATGTATGATGAAAACATTTGTAAATATGTTAAATGTGGGGAAAATGAGATGCCGTCATCGGTTTTATACATTTCTTTTGTAAATGTGGAGGTGGATTTAGGGTTGTTTGTACATTACGCTATAAAGAAATCAATGGGTTTATCTCCCCTTGCCCTTGATGTTATTTCATTTAACAAAAAAAAAAAAATTTGAAAAATAATATTGTACGTTGTATTATGATCTTTTTTTTTCCCATATTCACAGGTTTTACCTTGAATAGTTTATTCCAACATAATATGGGTTGAAAAAAAAATGTAAATTCTCTGCACAGGTAATTGTAGAATATCGCAACCCTTTTGGTGCTTTTCTCAGTGTCAGTTTGAAATGTTTAGAAATTTTTGCAAATTTCAAATGAAAGAACCTGGAATTTTAAGAGGCGAAGGGATAAAAACTGCAGAGTAATAGCAATGCGGGCATGAGTACTGTATAATAATAGAGTGAGTATATACCTGAACAATGATGTAAACCTATCTGACAACATAAAGTGGTGCTTCTATTTTTAACTGAAAGTTGACTTAAATGCTTCTTTTTCCAAGCTTGAAATATTACGTAACTGTCTTTTCTGTTTCGCCATTAACACGTAAAGAATAATTTCAATTCTATTTGTAGTCCAGTCTCAGTTGCACAAAAATATTGACATACCCTAATTTCCTCTATGCACCAGCGTCCTGTGTTGCTGCTACTTCTGCCCCCCCCCTTTAACGATGCTATTCTTTATGGCGGTTGATATAAAACTGTAAAGTGCCCCCCTGTACCCAGTGAGGGCACTGCCCAGTCCAATTCAAGGCTCAACAATGCATAATTTTATTTTTCTTTAGCCAGTTATACAACCTAATTTGTTAAAGGAGTAGCCATGGCATGAGATCCTCCTGAATGTGGTGGTGTTCATAATGTAAATTTGAGGGACCATAATGGGGTCTCCAATTACCCCTGGTAAGGCAAGTCGATTGGCTGGTTAGTTTCATGGGGGAAAAAAAGGTGTGAGAATCCCTGCACTTGGAAATTTTGTTTTAGAATCAGAATAGCTGACCCCCCCCCCCCCCCAGTGTACATGTGACACGTGTTTTTTTTATTTTAATAAAAGATTGCCATAAGATCCACCTCCACATATTCATTGAATTCAGGATATGTTTCAGCTGACACACATTCTGTCTTATAAAAGGGAAGTCTTTGCCACTTTCCCTTCATCTAGGGGCAAAGAACAGGAAAATGAAACTGTTAACCCAACCAGCAATGCAACTAGTTCTGGTTCAGTCTTCCAATTTCCCACAGTTTTTCTTTTTTTGAAGGGGAGAGGGTGGTTCATAGGAATCTTGGCGTTGCAAAAAGTTTCATTTTGCCATATTAGGCAAAGGTAGGATATTTTGTGTGTCATAAGCATGAAGTGGTACCGCCCTAGAGGAAAGCAGCAAAGTATCCGAACAAAGAAGCACAAATGAAAACTGGAGCAAAAAATCTCAAGACTGAATACCGTTCCTGGCAAATTGAGTTACCAAGCCTTTGTGTACCCCTCATTCTTTGCCACTAAGGACTTGAAGTTGATGCATTTTTGTGCAGTGCTGGGCTGTCAATATTCATTTCAAGTATTATAGACATATGTAATGGTGAAAATTTATGAACTGTGGCCTTTTTCATTGTTACTTGTAATGCAATTAAGTAAAGATAAGGAAAAAAAGCAGAAATTCACCATGTATCAGTGCCTGGCTTTTATTATAACGTTTCTTTTGTCTAGTGCTCTTTTTGCTATTCAAATAGACAGTAGTATTCCCTAAAACATAAAATAAACAAAATTTAAAAATTAGAAAAATATATATTTGGCTTACATTCAAGATTTTTTTTCTTTTTTTTTTACCATTGAACAATTATTGGAATTGTCTGATTCTGAATATTTATCTGTCCATTATGGAATCATCAACTCAAAATCTCATTTTTGATTTACTATTTATACTTCGTTCTTTGACTCGTGTTATAAAGATGCAATTGTATGGTGGTTCCCTTTCCGTTTTCTATACTTTTTCATTTTTTTTTTTTTAATTGGTCGCAGAGGGGGCATTTTATTTGCGGCTGAACAAATACATGAGAAAAAAATAAATAAAAAAATTGGAAAATTAAAAAAGAACAAAAAAAAAAAAAGAACAGTTACACCTTGTTCTCAATGTGTGGCTGAGTGCCTCGATTTTTTTTCATGTTTTGGTGTGGTTCTGATTTGTAGAAGTGTCCAAACAGGTTGTGTGCTGGAGTTTCTTTGAGAAAAAAAATGCACAGCTTAGTGTAGGCCATTACCTGTCTCTCAACAGTAGTTATTCAATGCAGCCATGTACATAACCGTTATGTAGCAATAAATGTGCCGTTTTTATAAACCGCTCGATGCCTCCTCTTTTGTGTGTGTGAGCATTTTGCATTTGTGTCAATTTACATATTACATTTGGAAATCTTTGATTCATTTTAGAAAACAGTTGGGGTGCTGTAATGCTGTAGTTTTTTAGTGGGAGAAAAAAAAAAAAGCAAAAACAAAATGCTACCAGAGGCATAAACTGAAGCTTCTGGGCAGTAATGCAAAATTTGCAACATGGCCACCACAATATAATGTCATTTATAGCATTTGTGCTCTCCAATCGACCTTTTGGGCCACCTTTAAGGGCTATGTCCATCTCACACATTGGTAGCATATTGCTAGAGGTGGGACCCTCACCTATCTCTGGACTGGAGCCTATAAAGTGAAGGAGAGCAGACCACACATGTGCGGCCACCCTCCATTCATTGCTATAGGAGTGGCAACCATTCCATTCACTTCTATAGGGCCAGTGCTCGGCTATTTTTGGCAGTCCCATAAAAATGAATGGAGGGCGGCCACACATTGCAGTTCGCTCTCCTTCACTTTGCAGGCTCCGTTCTACAGAGAGTGCGGGTCCCAAAGGCGGGACCTGCTCCAATCAGACATTGGTGGCATATCCCACCAATGTATAAGATAAGGCAAGCCTTTTTAAGTACCCCATGTACAGAAGTTATGCCACCAATCATATTACAGCTTTCTTTAAAGCAGTTTGTGAAATGTTGTTATGGGAATTTTGTTCTCATTTTGTTTTAGATTAGTTTTTGCTTTTTAAAAAACAAATTTCCGAAACTTTTCTTGAACTACAAAAAAATACAACTTGAGTCACAAAAAAGTGGACTCGACATCAATATTGCACTAGGGGTGAATAATCATTTTTATGCCCAAAAAAACTTTTGTCCACCTTATGAAAAGTTTTGAGGGACAGCACTTGGGCCTCATCCACACATGTCCATGTAGTATCTTCATAAGAAACTTTTTGTCTTGACATATTTTTCAAGGGTGGAGTTAAGCTTAGTGACGCTCCGTCTTGTAGCCACCATACAGTGAGGAACAGAATTATTTGAACTCCCTGCGATTTTGCAAGTTCTCCCATTAGAAATCATGGAAGGGTCTAAAATTCATATTGTAGGTGCATTCCCAGGCAGAATTGAAAAAAAAATTCTGGAAATCACATTGTATGATTTTTAAAGAATTTTTTTTGTCTTGCACTCCTGCACATACGTATTTTAAAACCTGGCAATCAGCAAGAATTCTGGCTCTCAAAGACCTGTTACTGTGCCTTTAAAAAGTCCACCTCTACTCCACTCATTAATCTAAGTTAGTAGCACCTATCTGAGCTCTTTAAAGACACCTGTCCACCCCACAGTCAGTCAGACGCCAACTACTACCATGGGCAAGACCAACGAGCTGTCATAAGACACCAGAGACTAAATTGTGGACCTCCACAAGGCTGGAAAGGGCTACGGGGCAATTGCCAAGCAGCTTGGTGAAAATAGATCAACTGTTGGAGCAATACTTCTGTTCCTCACTGTATATAATGCAGAAACCCCAATAGCAATTGTTTAAAGCCTTCTAGAGGGCCCCTGAAAATAGAAGTCCCAGGACAAAATTAAAACCACCTAGTATTATTTTGGGTTTAATATTTGGTGGTATTATTTGAAAACTGAATCGCAGCGTTATGAGGGCTCTATATGGCAGTATCATGTAGGTTCTGTAAGGGATTTATTTTTTGGACACTTAACTGGTTGTATTACGGAGTCTATATGGCAATACTGTCCAGACACTATATGTTGAATGGCATGTTACAATTTGCGACTTTTTGAGCTTCTCTGCACTCTTCTGAAAAGTGCAGAGAAAAAGGTGGTGTGGCTTAGCGTAAGGGGTGTGGCTTCGTACCGCCGCATTTACTATAACTTTCGCCAGAAAGTGGCGTCAGTTATAGCTGTAGCTGGCGTGGACTTCAGTTTCTGGTGCATGGCAGGGTAGAGATGTGCCAGTCTTGATATATCTCCCCCTGTTTGTTTTGTTATTGCTCGGCTTTTATGGATGATTGCCCATTGATTTCAGGTATGTGTATCTCCTTATGTGTACAATGACGATGGATTTATATGGTGTTTGGATTATTGTATGATATTTTATGACTCAAATAGAGTTTTTTGTATACACTTACAACCATGCAAACCAAGCAAACGCTTGGAACCCCAGAGGCCAGAGGGGCTCCTTGCTGGCCACAAGCAGCTTGCTGAAGAAGTGATAAAATGGCTAAATAAGGGGTGAACATACCGCCTGTGCAACTGGTTGACCTGCTCAAGGGTCCAGTGGGGAAGGGGGTCAACCCAGCTGTAGGGCAGTAGCAGAAGTTTCCAGGGTGCACTGCTAAACTGAGAGTGGGGCTTAATGGGCTGAAAGGGCACAGCTTAGCAGTGCAGCAGGGAAAAGCTTAGTGGCATGATGTGGCCCTCAGACATAACTTGGGCCTCCAGAAATTCTAAATCTACTCTTGCGTATTGGAGATTATTTACACGTGTGACCCAATGAGAGAGTTGGGAGGGTTATATAATTATTCAATACAGCTTTATTGGTGCGATGGAAGAAGTCATCAGTTTGAAGCAGGATGGAAAGAAAGTGGCAAGGGGCTTGTCTGATATTAGCATCTGCCTAGATCAGGCATGGCCACCTGTAGCTCTCCAGCTGTTGTAAAACTACAATTCCCACCATGCCCTTCTGTAGGCTGATAGCTGTAGGCAGTCTGGGCATTCTGGGAGTGGTAGTTTTGCAACATCTGGAGAGCCTCAGGTTGGCCATCCCTGGCCTAGATCAATGCTTTCTAGACTTTGAGGTGGGCCTCACTTGTAATTACACTCCCAGTTCATGGTGAGGAGCAGCTTTGGATGGAGTTTTCACAGGAGGGAACATATGTTATTCGTGGCTTTAACATGGACTTGGACCAATAGTAAGACCAAGGGACTAACATGTTCTGGTTGGCGAAGAGAAGAAAAAGGAAGAGAAGCCATGAGCTAGATGTTTGCAGATAACCTTACGAATAGTTAACCTCATCTGGAAAGTTAGGGGATTTCAAAAAACAGATGAGGTCTCCGAGAGAGACATTTGTTGGTGAATTCTCTTTGCCTTGGGTATAACTATTAATAATCATTCAGTCTGAGTATTTTCATCTTTAGAACAATGTTCCAGATCTTCTCAAAATCATTGCAAAATCAAAGTTATAATAATTGCCACAAATTCACGTAATATGAGATCCCAATGTGAAATCTCTACACTTACCATTTGGTCTCTTCTTACATGGCTGAGAGGCCTTTAAGTCTTCCACAGGTACTGGGCACTTTCTTATACCCCCTATACCAGCAGCACTGAATATCAACCCATTCCCTATACTTGTTGGTAGCTCATGTGTATTTCTGGATAAGACCTGATTGTTTTCTTGGTGCACTGATATGCCGATTGCTGATAATATACAATAATGTTATAAAATGCTGATCTGACGTGCAAATGGTGGCATAGAAGAAATAGCAGCTTGTTGTTCTCTGGTAACTGCCTGCAAATAACCTTGCAAACTGCTGGAATTTAAGAGAATTTTCAATCTGAGATAAGCTTAAAGACTCACTAATCCACAGAATCTCTACAAATGTAGAGTATTTGCTGCTGGAAGTCTACAAGCTGTTTAGATTCTTCTCTAGAGCAAGATGTCATCTGTGAAGAGAACGGCCCATCCTTCCAGATAAACTGGAGGATAAAACCACAGTTTTACACTGTTTCTCCATAGCTTAAAGGGAAAGTAACAGAATTCTTGGTTGTATGGTATCATTGGGTAATGATGTCAATGTAGAAGGCATGGTGGCCATCACTGGTACCTTGTTGTACTTGCATTATGGCTTCCAATGTATCAGGGCATGGAGATTGTATGTTGTCACCATGGTTTCGGCATTTCAATCCACCTCTGCTTACACCTGTTATCCAATCTGTTGTTGAAGATATGACAAATGACAAAAATTGTCATCTATTGCATCAGTTTTCCACCCATGATCCAGTTCACTAGAATGGATAAAAATGCCAATGTTTTCCAGTAGGTGGTTTTCGACATTGAAATCAATGAGACCATGGATGCACTTCATGACACCCAACCATTTGGGTTCATCACATTCATAGGCCCATTGATTTCAGTGCTTGCATGTTGACATGGTCAGATTCATATTGGACAATAATTGATGGATAGAAACAGTAGGTTGTTTATTTCAGACATCCCAGCTTATACCATCATGTCCACGTGAGAAAAGGAAGAGGAATGGAGAGTGAGCTGCTTCAGAGGGAATTGCAGAATCCAACTGCTACAGCACTAGTTCACTGCTTAAAGGGTTACAAGTGTGCATTATACATTTTCTGTATGTAACTTGCACACAGAGTTAACAGCCCATTAGCAACCATTGCTAAGTGAGCATGTTACACCCTCCCATCGGGACTGGCTTAGTATTGGCTGGTGCAAAGAGTTAAAGCTGAGACAGAGAAGTCTGCAGAAGCAGAGAACAATCCTGTGAGAGAAGCAAAGATGTAAATGTAAAAAATGGAGAGAAAAGAGCAAAAGTCAAATTGGGGAGCATACCAGTGTTGAGAGAGGGTGCAAGCAAAACAGACTGTGGAGGTAACCTGTCTGAGACTTATTGACTCCACAGCTAACTTGTCCAGGAGTTGAAAGGCTTCGGGAGCCTGGACAAACTTTAACCCCTTAAGGACCCGCGCAGTACATGTACGGCGCTGGTGGACGTGACGTAAGGACCAGCGCCGTACATGTACGGTGGGCTGATCGGGCGGGTACAGGAGCTGCGCCCGCCCGATCAGCGGCAGGGGTCCGGCATTCACTGATAGCTGGACCCCTGTTGTATGAGCCGCGATTGGTGAAAACACAGATGTCGGCGCGTTAACCCTCGCAATGCTGCGGTCAGCGGTGACCACGGCAGATGCGGCATCCTGCCGGGTGCGGGGTGGCGATCGGGTCCTCGCGCTGCTGTGATGGGGACCCGATGGCAGGGAAGGCAGCCAAATGCCTTCCTTAGGATCGCTGCGTCCGTAACAACCTGCTCTAAAAAATACCACATGACTGAACCCCTCAGGTGAACACCGTAAAAATAAAAATAAAAAGGTGTAAAAAAAGTCAAAACAAAAAGTGTAATTGCAAGCGATCAAAAAGTCATATGCACCCCAAAATAGTGACAATCAAACCGTCATCTCATCACGCAAAAATGATACCCTACCTAAGACAATTGTCCCCCCAAAAAAACAAAAAAATGTCTCTCAGACTATGGAGACACTAAAACATGATTTTTTTTGTTTCAAAAATTATATTATTGTGTAAAACTTAAATAAATAAAAAATGTATACATATTATGTATCGCCGCGTCCGTAAGAACCTGCTGTATAAAAATATCACATGAACTAACCCTTCTGATGAACATTGGGGAAAAAAAACGGTGTAAAAAATGCCATTTTTTGACACCTTACATCACAAAAAGTGTAATACCAAGAGATCAAAAAGTCATATGCACCCCAAAATTGTACCAATCAAACTGTCATCTCATCCCGCAAAAAATGAGCACCTACCTAGGACAATCTCCCAAAAAATAAAAAAACTATGGCTTTCAGAATATGGAGACACTAAAAAATTATTGTTTTTCAAAAATGCTTAATTATGAAACAAACAACAAAAAAAAGTAGTCATATTTGGTAAAAACCTGTCAGATGAACACTGTAAAAATAACAAAACAAAAAGGGTGCCAAAACAGCTATTTTTTGTTACCTTGTCTCACAAAAAGTGTAATATAGAGCAACCAAAAATCATATGTACCCTAAAATAGTACCAACAAAACTGTCACCTTATCGTGTAGTTTCCAAAATGTGGTCTTTTTTTGGCGTTTTTACTCTAGGAGTGCATCAAGGGGTCTTCAAATATGACATGGCAACTTAAATTGATACCAGTTAAATTTTCCCTCCAAAAACCATATGGCGCTCCTTTCCTTCTGCACCCTGCCGTGTGCCCGTACAGCAGATTATGACCACATATGGGGTGTTTCTGTAAACTATGGAATCAGGGCAATAAATATTGATTTTTGTTTGGCTATTAACCCTTGCATTGGTACTGGAAAAAATTGATTAAAATGGAAAATCTGCCAAAATGTGAAATTCTAAAATTTCATCTACATTTTTCTTTAATTCTTGTGGAACACCTAAAGGGTTACTAAATTTTGTAAAATTAGTTTTAAATACCTTGAGGGGTGTAGTTTCCAAAATGGGGTCACTTTTGTGGAGTTTCTACTCTAGGGGTGCATGAGGGGGTGTTCAAATATGGCATGGCAACTTAGAATTATCCCAGTAAAATCTGCCTTCCAAAAACCATATGGCGTTCTTTTCCTTCTGCAACCGGCCATGTGCCCGTACAGCAGTTTACGATCACATGTGGGGTGTTTCTGTAACTACAGAATCAGGGTAATACATTTTGAGTTTTGTTTGGCTGTTAACCCTTGCTTTGTTACTTAAAAAAATGGATTAAAATGGAAAATCTGCCAAAAAGTAAAATTCTGAAATTTAATCTACATTTTCCTTTAATTTTTGCAGAACACCTAAAGGGTTAAAAAGTTTGTAAAATAAGTTTTGGATACCTTGAGGGGTGTAGTTTCTAAAATGGTCATTTATGAGAGGTTTCTATTATGTAAGCCTCACAAAGTGACTTCAGACCTGAACTGGTCCTTAAAAAGTAAGTTTTGGAAATTTTCTGAAAAATTTCAAGATTTGCTTCTAAACTTCTAAGCCTTCTAACGTCCCAAAAAAAGAAAATGTAATTTACAAAATGATTCAAACATGAAGTAGACATATGGGGAATGTAAAGTAATAACTATTTTAGGAGGTATCACTATCTGTTTTAAAAGCAGAGAAATTGAAATTTAGAAAAATGTGAATTTTTCCAAATTTTTGGTAAATTTGGTATTTTTTTATAACTAAAAATTAAATATTTTGACTCAAATTTGCCACTGTTATGAAGTACAATATGTGACGAGAAAACAATCTCAGAATGGCCTGGATAAGTAAAAGCGTTTTAAAGTTATCAACTCATAAAGTGATACATGTCAGATTTGCAAAAAATGGCCTGGTCCCTAAGGTGAAAAATGGCAGGGTCCTAAGGGGGAACTGACAAGGACCGCATCTGGCAGATGACATTGTGGATCCGCTTGTGAGTATAGAGTTAGAGTGAGAAAAGGTGAGATAGAGCAGAAAACTGCAAGAGATCCATATTTCTAGATACTAAGGCTTGAGACAAAAGTGTAGTGTAAGAAAGACTGCTTCAGAGAAAGACCTTGACCTGTTCACTACCTTTGCAGATGGGAGAACTGTAAAAACTGTGAAATTGCAAAACTGTGGAAGATCTGCCTGTCCAAGCAAACTTGCACCTCAGAATTCATCACCCCCAAGGGGAGCCAGCTAAGTTCAAGCAGAACCTCAGAATCAGGGTGTGTCCCAAAGGAAAGAAAGGGTGTGCCCTTTCTATCACTGTATTGCCCAGAGGAGCGACAGCGAGAGAAATACTACCGGGGGTAATTACTACCCCCATTATTGCTACTTCCACTACGATCTCCCCTGTTGCTCACTGCAGAAGGCTCCATGACCTCTGAACCTGCAGTTTCACAAGGAATGTCCACTGAGCTCTAAACCTACAGCTCCACAGGGGACACCCACTGAACTCTGAACCTGCAGCTTCACAGAGAATGCCCACTGAGCTCTGAACCTTCAGCTTTACAGGGAATGCCCACTCAGCTCTGAACCTGCAGCTTTACGGGGAATGCCCACTCACACTCTGAACCTGCAGCTTCACGGTGAGTGCCTACTGAGCTCAAAACCTGCAGCTTTACGGGGAATGCCCACTCAGCTCTGAACCTGCAGCTTCACGGTGAATGCCCATTCAGCTCTGAACCTGCAGCTTCACGGTGAATGCCACTGAGCTCAAAACCTGCAGCTTTACGGGGAATGCCCACTCAGCTTTGAACCTGCAGCTTTACGGGGAATGCCCACTCAGCTCTGAACCTGCAGCTTCACGGTGAATGCCACTGAGCTCAGAACCTGCAGCTTTACGGGGAATGCCCACTCAGCTCTGAACCTGCAGCTTCAAGGTGAATGTCCACTGAGCTCGGAACCTGCAGCTTTACGGGGAATGCCCACTCAGCTTTGAACCTGCAGCTTTTTGGGGAATGCCCACTCAGCTTTGAACCTGCAGCTTTACGGGGAATGTCCACTGAGCTCTGAACCTGCAGCTTCACAGGGAATGTCCACTGAGCTCTGAACCTGCAGCTTCACAGGGAATGTCCACTGAGCTCTAAACCTGCAGCTTCAAAGGGGGGCATTATTATTATAGGGGGACATGAAGGGTGACATTAATTTTGCATGGAGACACAAAGAAGGACTTTATTATTGAGTGGCACACAAAGGTGGGCATTAATATTGCATGGGGAATGTCGTTGTGTTACACTGCAGACAAGAGTCATGTCATCATGGCAGTTTGAACAAATGGAGGATAAAAGGTAAAATGGATAACTCCAATCAGAGATATCACCAATAAGTGACTGATATAACTGTACTGTAATCACTGATATGGCCTGAAGAGCAATGGTTTTTATCAGTATCTGTATGGTGGCATTATCAGTCACCATGTAATGCTCATGTTCCGAAGTTCCTTTAAAAAAGGAAAGAAAAAAAATGTGGATAGAAATAAGGGAATAAAAAAAACGTTAAAGCCCAAAATACCCTCACTCATGAAAGGATTTGCAGCGACCTACAGGGGGAGAGCTGGGAGGAGGGGAGTGGTAGTTGTGGCACTGATTAGAGTGATGGTGGCTCAGAGTGGCTGTCCTTACTCCAATACTTCCTGGGGCCATGCAATGTTGGGAGTGTGAACATTTTCTTCCCTTGGGCACACCCTGGGCCACCTGGTGGTAGTTGGGGTGCCCTTGATGGTGAACAGTTGGCAGGGTGCAAGGCAGTAGAGCAAGGATAGGGCCAGCGGTAAGAGGATGGAGTCAATGACTAGGCCCATTTGATTACAATAAAGTCTTTTTTCACTGAATACATGATAGGAGTTGTAGTATATATAGAAGCAAAAGGCAGAGTTCAAAGATGTATTACAGAGTAGGCTTTTTGAACTGTGTATTGGCAGTGGCACTTATGGTAGTACTGTACTTCTCCCTGAGTCTCTCTCTCTAGATGCACTTAGAATCCTCTCAAATAACCACAGGCATGCACTTCTGTTCTGATTAACTTTTTCTGCAATTCCCAGTCTGAGGGGTGCAGATCTTAGATCTGGATGGTCAGTCCGTCTCAAAGTATAGTGGGCACTGAAGCAATATAACCTTTCTACGGCAGTAGAGTCTTATTTGAATAAACGTGCAGTGCCTTACTGTCTTTCCAGCATGACCTTGGTGCTTCTCTACTAGGCTGGCCACATTCATAATCCCAAAAAAGAGGTCATCACACCCTCAAAAGGAGGACATCATATCAATACACAGAATGGAAACCATAATCTATATAATTATGCCAGCCAAATTAATCTAGAATTCTATAGGGTAAATACTTTAACTGCTTTCCAATAATTTGCTATTGGCCAGGAATTTGTTGTACATGTCTTTACACCCTTCTGCAATGGGGTATATTGCTCGATATACTGCTACATCCCCATGTATGGATGATAATGGTGTTGTACTGTATACCAGATATATTACATCCCCTTGTATGAATTCTAATGGTTTACTGTATATTACCAGACATACTACTATATCTACCATATGTGGATAATAATGGTGTATATTACCAGACATACTGCTATATCTCCCATATATGAATGATAATGGTGTATATTACCAGATATACTGCT
The DNA here is from genome assembly GCA_033119425.1 of Bufotes viridis. NCBI lineage: Eukaryota > Metazoa > Chordata > Amphibia > Anura > Bufonidae > Bufotes > Bufotes viridis. The sequence continues at coordinate 30,448,817 of CM065589.1, forward strand.
ATATCTGCTATATAGGGATGATAATGGTGTATATTACCAGACATACTGCTATATCTCCCATATATATATATGCTAATGGTGTGTATTACCAGACATACTGCTATATCTCCCATATATATATGCTAATGGTGTGTATTACCAGACATACTGCTATATCTCCCATATATATATATGCTAATGGTGTGTATTACCAGACATACTGCTATATCTCCCATATATATATATGCTAATGGTGTGTATTACCAGATATACTGCTATATCTCCCATATAGGGATGATAATGGTGTGTATTACCAGACATACTGATATATCTCCCATATATGAATGATAATGGTGTATATTACCAGATATTCTGCTATATCTGCTATATAGGGATGCTAATGGTGAATATTACCAGACATACTGCTATATCTCCCATATAGGGATGATAATGGTGTATATTACCAGACATACTGCTATATCGCCCATATATGGATGATGATGGTGTGTATTGCCAGACATACTGCTATATCTCCCATATATGGATGATAATGGTGTATATTACCAGATATACTGCTATATCTCCCATATAGGGATGATAATGGTATGTATTACCAGATATACTGCTAAATCGCCCATATATGGATGATGATGGTGTGTATTACCAGACATACTGATATATCTCCCATATATGGATGATAAAGGTGTTTATTACCAGACATACTGCAATATCCCCCAGGTCCCCCTTACAGTACTGGTTACAGGACCCCCATATATTGCTGGCTGCAGGACCCTCATACAGTACTGGTTACAGGATTCCCATACATTGCTGGCTACACAAACTCCATACACTGCTGTCCACAGGACCCCCATACAGGACTGGCTACAGGACCCACAGACACTACTTGCTACAGGACCCCCATACATTACTGTCTACAGGACCCTATATATTGCTGTCTACAGGACCCCCATACAGTATTGGTTACAGAACCCACATACAGTACTGGTTACAGGACCCCCATACATTATTGGTTACAGGACCCCTATACAGTACTGGCTACAGGACCCCCATACTACAGGGCCTCCATACAGTACTGGTTACAGGACCACCATACTGGACTGGTTACAGGCCCCATACAATACTAGTTACAGGACCCCATACAGTACTGGTTACAGGGCCTCCATACTGTACGGGTTACAGGACCCCCATACAGTACTGGTTACAGGACCACCATACTGGACTGGTTACAGAACCACCATACTGGACTGGTTACAGGACCCCCATACAGTACTGGTTACAAGACCACCATATATTACTGGTAACAGGAAACCCCATACATTACTGGTTACCTGACCCCCATACATTACTGGCTACAGGACCTCCTACAGTACTAGTCCCTATATGGATGATAATGGTGTATATTACTAGCTATACTGCTATATCCCCCATGTCCCCCATACAGTACAGGTTACAGGACCTCCTTACACTGCTGTCTACAGGACCCCATACGGGACTGGTAACAGGACCCCCATACGGGACTGGCTACAGGACCCACATACAGTACTGGCTACAGAACCCCCATACAGTGCTGGCTACAGGACCCCCATATAGTACTGGTTACATGACCCCATACAGTTCTGATTACAGGACCCCACACAATACTGGCTACACGACCCCCATATACTACTGGTTACAGGAACCCCATACAGTGCTGGCTACATGACCCCCATATACTACTGGTTACAGGACCCCCATATCGTACTGGTTACAAGACCCCCATACAGTACTGGTTACAGGAACCCCATACCTTGCTGGCAACCCCAGTTGGGACTAAGACTGATGTTTTGCTTCCTGGCTCCCTGTCCTGTTATTTTAGGATACCAGAGAACTACTACTCCTACCATATCCAAGCTGTTATGGAATGGCTATTAGTAAAGTGATTTACAATTCCCAGTATGTACAGACTGTTAATGTAGAATATCAGAGAAGAGAACTACATCTCCCAGCATATCCTTGGCTCTGTAGAAGAAGCACTGAACCCATAGCTTCTACTCTTCCATACAAAGCTCTGCCCCACGTGACATCACACAGGTCCTTTGCCACCTCTTCTCCTCTCCACTGCTGAGCTCCAGCTCCTTCTGCTGTTCCCTCTGTCATCACACTTCAGTCACAGAGGACGAGTCTAGTGACTGACTGCTCTAGTGATTGACTAGTCACTGCAGGGGAAGCAACAGAACAGGAGGACTCTGATGTGTCCATCCAGGCCTTAAAATGGAAGAAGGACTAGGAGCCAGAAAGCCGCACTGTACGGCCTAAAGCTGGTTATCTGACCACCCTATTCTCTACCTTCTGTTCTCTTTCTGCCAGGGATAGCCTTTCAGGTAAGTTGTTCTTTGGCAGCTTTCAGTCTCAGGGATAAGGATTCCATGGACCAGGCTTCTCTCCAGACCTACTTCTAAGGAGCTCACACATGCACATATTGTCTCTAGCTCTGATGACTAGACACTCTCTCTCTACAAGTCGGGGAAAGGGTGGCAGGACCAGCCTATCTCCCGGAAAACTAAATAGGACTGCCAGAGTTAACTTTTGCTGTCCATACATTACCATTTTAAATATACATAGTGCATAAGAAAATAAATGCTTCCACAATAAATCACAATATTTAACGGTAGCATAAGGTTAACTCTTTAGCAGATTACTGCCAAAGAGTTAACCTGAAGATTAAGATACTGGACATTTGTGCTGTCCAGATTCTCCCTTGTTACCTGAATTTAATAGTCTATGTTAGGTGTTGGCCCTTAGTGAGTCGCAGTGATTCTCTACTGTGATCCAACATTGCAATGTAGAAGCTTAACGTAGATCGTGGTCAAGGGGTTCCTCTTTAAGTAACAGTTTCAGACCAGATTGGTTAAACAGAAGATTTTACTCTCCTTTTCTCACAAGTCACAAAACACTCTTAGTAGTTGCAATGCGCATACAAGGCACAGAGACTTAGAGGTTGCACTACACTGTAGATGGTGCTTTTTCCTCCTGGTGGGACAGAATACTTTAATGCTCTAGAAATGAAGTTGAATGAGTTACAGTTGAGTCCACACAGACCTCAGAGCACTGCAGTCTTCACTCCATTATCTAAAACACTTGTTATATTTTATATCACAATATAACTTACAAACACAACTTTTTGTCTGATACACAGGAGAGGACTAACGCCCTTCCTCAACTGACTTGACTCCCCCCATTTAGACCACTACATTCCAGACCTGAACCATGGTAGCCACACTACTGGCCTCATGGCAGCCAACCTCCTGCTGTTTCCCCCAGGCTGATGCCCCAGGGTTGAGTCTTATACCACCAAATCCTCCTTGGCTTCCTTTTGGGACCACATGATCAGCCCGCAGTGCTTAAAGGGGATTGTGTCACAAAACAGATTTCTATTTACTTTTCTATTTACATGTGATTAAAATTTAGTAAACCCACTGAGCTATTATAGCGTCACCTACTGTTTGTTCTTTTCTTTATTTTTTTTGTACTTCTAACTGAACTTACTCAGTTTAGATGTTTAACTGCCACCAGCCATATGCCGTGGCAGTTACAGGGAGAGAGCTGCAGTAGAAAGTACACTCCCCTGAGCAGCCAAGAAGAAGAAAATCTAGCAGAGCAATTGGAGCAGTGAATGTGGAGATCTCTGGACCCCTGTTTGGTACAGGGCTGGTTCAAGCTTTGTACTACATGACGTCTGATTTTTATTTTTAACATCAATTGTGGCATAACCTTTTTAAGTGACAGCCCACACAGAACCACTTCAAGATGTCCCTCCCACAGCTAAGACTATACCGGGCCACTACTCAAAAATTCCGTCAGCTCACCATCTTCTTCCTGGTGATGTCCTCCAAACCCTGCTAAATGGAACCATTGTTGACACCTCTCACCAATGGGTTCTTCAAAAGTATGTTAGGTAACCCTCTATTCAGTTTTCATTGGCTCCCCATCACACAGTCTGGCCTTCTGCCCACTGCTTATTTTGTAATCTAAAAGCTACTCATGCCTTTAGGCTACCAACACTTCCATGATTGACTAGCAGCTCTAGCCTACAAACCCACCACCATCCTAATGATAGATAACCCCAAGTCCTAACAATTACATAGACCAAGTACAGGTCTTTCAAGCACCAGACAAGGGCTATCCGGGTTAAGCCCTATAGCGCAAAAAGACTCCCTTTTATCAGTCCTAATTGTCCCTCCTATTATGCCCCTTTCACAAGGGCGTCATTTCCGTGCGGGTGCAATGCGTGAGGTGGACGCATTGCACCCGCACTGAATCCGGACCCATATATTTCTATGGGGCTGTGCACATGACCGGTGATTTTCACGCATCACTTCTGCGTTGCGTGAAAATCGCAGCATGCTCTATATTGTGCGTTTTTCGCGCAATGCAGGCCCCATAGAAGTGAATGGGGCTGCGGGAAAATCGCAAGCATCCGCAATCAAGTGCGGATGCAGTGCGATTTTCCCGCAAGGTTGCTAAGAGACGGGACCCGATCTTTATTATTTTCCCTTATAACATGGTTATAAGGGAAAATAATAGCATTCTCACTACAGAATGCTTAGTAAAATGTGATGTGGATTAAGGGGCTAAAAATAAAAAAAATTAACTCACCCTATCCACTTGATCGCGTAGTTGCTGATCTCTTCTCTCTTCTTCAAGCATTAGCTGCCGGCTAAAGGACCTGTGGTGATGTCACATCACATGGCCCAATCACATGCTCCATCACCATGGTGATGGAGCATGTGTTTGGACCATGTGATGAGCACAGTGACCTCATCACAGGTCCTTTAGCTGACAGCTAATGAATGAAGAAGAGATCGCAACTACGCAATCAAGTGGATATGGTGAGTTAATTTTTTTATTTTTAACCCCACCATCCACATTTTACTAAGCATTCTGTAGTGAGAATGCTATTATTTTCCCTTATAACCATGTTATAAGGGAAAATAATAAAATCTACAGAATACTCAACCCGAAACCGGACTTCAGTGATGAAGTCCGGGTTCGGGTCTGGGTACCAAACATGACGATTTTTCAAACGCATTAAAACGCTTTGCACTCGCGCAGAAAAATCGCGCATTTTCCCGCAACGCACCCGCATCTTTTCCGGGTGTCAAACATGACGCCAGTATGAAAGGGTCCTAAGTGTTCAACAGCCCACCAGTCCAAGCAACCCAGGACCTATAGGTACATAGTCAGTATATAGGACACAAGAAAACAAGACAGTATATATATACACACACATTGCTCAAACATGTTATCTACAATGCAATAGTAACTGAACAATAAAGCTGCCTATTGGGCAAATTAGTTTTCTCTTAAAGTGAAACAGACAGTCTTGCACCTTAAAGGAGTTTTACAGAACTTAATAATAATGGGCCACCCCCAAAAACACCCCTTTAAAGGAGGAATATAATGTTTATCCCCCTTAGAATCTTCTTCCCATTATTAGTACAATTGAATCACTTTATTCACAGTTCCTTATCACTGACCCTCTTACACATTTCCTTATAATTCCGTTTTTCACTTATTTTCTACAAGCTTTTTTAAAAGGCAAAACACAAACACTTCGGGGGAAAATTGCCAAAAAAAATTCTTTAGATCACGAGAAATAATCTGCCACCTACAAAGGCAAACAAACAGTCTGTTCTCTTTAATCTCTGCGCCTCACAGAAACATATGTGCAAAATGTAGAATGTATGAGACTAGTTATTTTGGCTCAAGTGTCCATTTCCAGTTTCTACATCATGGTCTTAAGCTGAGAACTTTAATGGACTCTTACTCTCTGTTTCTCGAAGGTTTCGAACTGTCATTTCCATGAGTGTACGGTATTTAAAATTATGGGGTCCAATAGCAGTACTCACAAATGAGCCCCATTCTTCACTGAGAAATCTGCCCAGGGGCGTAACTACCAGGGAAGCAGGGGAAGCAGCTGCTTCGGGGCCCGGGCTTACAGGGGGCCCGGCAAGCACGTGTTGTCCTCACTCCTCTCCCTTCGCTAATTACTCAGTGAATCACAGTGTCCTCTCGCCCTTGTCTATTTAAAACTTATTTTTTCTTTCTTTCAGAAAAGCTTGCCCTGGGGATCGAACCTGCGACCATTAGGTTCAAAGGCAAGACACTTATCCACAAGGCCATATAAGCTGCATAGACAGATAGCTTAAATAAAAAAATAAAAAATAAAATAAAAAATATGACCTCTAGATGTGGAGAACTTTGATAGTGTATCCATACACATTACAGCTGCACCAGCACATTGTATATGGATGTAGCAGAGCTTGGTGTGTTGGGGCAGCTGTAATGTGTATAGATACACTATCAAAGTTCTCCTTATCTAGAGGTCTTATTTTATTTATTTTTTTTAGCTACCTGGCTGTGCAACTGATACAGTCTTGTGGTTAAGTGTCTTGCCTTTCATCCTAATGGTCACAGGCTTGATTCCCCTCACAAACTTTTCTGAAAGACAGGATAAATGAGGCTTGCCTAACATGGAGGTAAGTATATGTGTTGTTTTTGTTTTTTGTTTTTTTTTAAATACTGGACTTTTACTTTACTGCCACAGGGGAGAAGGGGGCTATTGGCACTATGATATTGGCAAATGGGGGGAGAGAAAGGCACTTCATATTGGCACACACATTAGGGGGCAGGGGGAGAGGATGGCACTATGATATTGGGATGGGGGAAGACAGAGGCACTTGATATTGGCACATTATAGGGGGCACTATGGGGAGAGGAGCACTATGGGGGTATCTGGTGCTATATGGCTGGCTACTGGCACATTATAGGGTGGGTTTATATGGCTGACTACTGGCACATTATAGGGGGGGTTATATGGCTGACTACTGGCACATTATAGGGGGGTTATATGGCTGGCTACTGGCACATTATAGGGGGGCTGGGGGGGCTATATGGCTGACTACTGGCACATTATAGGGGGGCTATATGGCTGGCACATTATAGAGGGGGAGCGAAACGCGCGGGTAGGGGGGCCCAATACAAAAATTTGCTTTGGGGTCCAGTCATTTCTAGCTACGCCCCTGAATCTGCCAAATGTACAACTCCTTCATTAACCTTTCTATTTTCAGATCCCCTCTCTTAACACAGGTCCCATTACAAGTGAGCCATTTTTCACCTTGGAATACTGCAACTAAAATAATTTCTGGTGAAGTTATCCAGTTTTTCACAAATTTATAAAGCATTTAAAATCGGAATCCATTGTAAATTACCCTCAATTTTATTGAGGCTCTTACTGTGGAGGACATGGAAAGACTGGATTTGAAGAGGTACCATGTATGACTGCTAACTAAGTGAGATTACAGTGGGTCTAAAAAAATCCCATACTGTACTAAACTACACTATACTGCTCCCTGTGTACATGTTTGAACTTAACTACTATAATACTGCCTCATATGTACAAGAATATAACTACTATAATACTGCTCCTATGTACAAGAATATAACTACTATAATACTGCCTCCTATGTACAAGAATATAACTACTATAATACTGCTCCTATGTACAAGAATATAACTACTATAATACTGCTCCTATGTACAAGAATATAACTACTATAATATTGCTCCTATGTACAAGAATATAACTACTATAATACTGCCTCCTATGTACAAGAATATAACTACAATAATACTGCTCCTATGTACAAGAGTATAACTACTATAATACTACTCCTACGTACAAGAATATAACTACTATAATACTGCCTCCTATGTACAAGAATATAACTACTATAATACTGCCCCTATGTACAAGAATATAACTACTATAGTACTGCCTCCTATGTACAAGACTATAACTACTATAATACTGCCTCCTATGTACAAGAATATAACTACTATAATACTGCCTCCTATGTACAAGAATATAACTACTATAATACTGCTCCTATATACAAGAATATAACTACTATAATACTGCTCCTATGTTCAAGAGTATAACTACTATAATACTGCCCCTATGTACAAGAATATAACTATTATCGTACTGCCTCCTATAATACTGCTCCTATGTACAAGAATATAACTACTATAATACTGCTCCTATGTACAAGTATATAACTACTATAATACTGGCTCCTATGTACAAGAATATATCTACTATAATACCGCCTCCTATGTACAAGAAAATAACTACTATAATACTGCCTCCTATGTACAAGAATATAACTACTATAATACTGCTCCTATATAAAGGAATATAACTACTATAATAATGCCTCCTATGTACAAGAATATAACTACTATAATACTGCTCCTATATACAAGAATACAACTACTATAATACTGCTCCTATGTACAAGAATATAACTACAATAATACTGCTCCTATGTACAAGAGTATAACTACTATAATACTACTCCTATGTACAAGAATATAACTACTATAATACTGCCTCCTATGTACAAGAATATAACTACTATAATACTGCCCCTATGTACAAGAATATAACTACTATAGTACTGCCTCCTATGTACAAGAATATAACTACTATAATACTGCCTCCTATGTACAAGAATATAACTACTATAATACTGCCTCCTATGTACAAGAATATAACTACTATAATACTACTCCTATGTACAAGAATATAACTACTATAATACTGCTCCTATATACAAGAATATAACTACTATAATACTGCCTCCTATGTACAAGAATATAACTACTATAATACTGCTCCTATGTACAAGAGTATAACTACTATAATACTGCCCCTATGTACAAGAATATAACTATTATAGTACTGCCTCCTATAATACTGCTCCTATGTACAAGAATATAACTACTATAATACTGCTCCTATGTACAAGTATATAACTGCTATAATACTGCTCCTATGTACAAGAATATATCTACTATAATACTGCTCCTATATAAAGGAATATAACTACTATAATACTGCCCCTATGTACAAGGATATAACTAATATAATACTGTTCCTATGTACAAGAATATAACTACTATAATACTGCTCCTAGGTACAAGAATATAACTACTATAATACTGCTCCTATGTACAAGAGTATTACTACTATAATACTGCTCCTATGTACAAGGATATAACTAATATAATACTGCTCCAATGTACAAGAATATAACAAAATGACCCAAATTCATCAAAATTGTGCATTTGACAATTTAGCACAATTAACTCCTCATGTAATTTATTTGTCTTCTAAGGCCCCATTCAGACCTCCGTAGTGTGTTGCGGATCTGCAAATTGCGGAAATGCTGATGCGGAGAGAACATAGTGTTCACAATGAATGGGTCCGCATCTATTCTGCAGAACTGCGGAATAGATGCGGACTAAAATGTGGACGTGTGAATGGGGCCTAATAAAGATGTGACTTTCTTGGCTCCTTGATGTTTGTAAATCAGATCATGTTTGGCCTGAGGCGCCCCGCCGCTCTGCTTGCCTCGCAGAATTTTAAGCCAAAATATCTATTTCCATTTGTTTTTACAAAGTGTTATGTTCTGATACAAACTTGTATTAAGGGGCCCATAGGTGTAAGTGCTGGGGGGCGTGCACACAGAAATCTTTGCTAATTTATTGAAAGTGAAAGTCATAAGTCTTCACACCCTTTACTCAGGACTTAGTTGAAGCCCCTTTGGCAGTGATTACAGCCCCCAGTCTTCTTAGGGGTGATGTCACCAGGTTGGTCACCTGTATTGCCATTCTTCTCAGTAGATCCTCTCAAGCTCTGTCAGGTTGGATGGGTACCACCGGAGGACAGCAATTTTCAGGTCTCTCCAGAGATGTGGTCTGTTGGGTTCAAGTCAGGACTGTGGCTGGACCACTCAAGGACATTCACAGAGTTGTCCCTAAGCCTCTCCTGTGTTGTCTTGGCCGTGTGCTTAGGGTCATTGTCTGTGCCTCCCCACAATCCTGTCTTTGAGCTCTACAGGCAGTTCTCTCCCCCTCATGCTTGGTTGTTTGCTCTGATCTGCATTGTCAGCTGTGAGACTTTATATAGACAGGGCTGTGTCTTACCAAATCATGTCCAATCATCTGAACTTACCACAGGTGACTCCAACCAAGGTGCAGAAACATCTCAAGCAGGGGCGCACACACACAGCAGAGGGCCCCTGTGCAAAGAATGTACCTGGCCCGCCCCTCTCCCAAACTACACATACAGACATGAACATATGCGTGCAAATAAAAAACATCTTGTTAATATGGGTCAATATGTTTATAATATGTACCGTATATATATACCGGTATCTTTCATACTAGGTCACGCCTCTAACTCTGGCCAAAGCATAACTATACACACCCAATCCCCTTAATGCCCCCACATAGTAATTATTCCTCCTTTTTACCTGCACATAGTAGTAAGGCCCACACTGTGCCCCCTTCACAGCACTTATGCCCACATCTGTGCCCATTTCACAGCCCACTTCCCTTCCACTAAGCAGGGAGGCGGTATAATGGGGAGAACCACATCTCCCAGCATTTCTCTGGCACTTACATTCCTTCCATGGCCTCACAGGTCTCCACTGCTGAGCGCTGCCTCTTTCTGCACTGGTCACATGATGGTGACCTCATCACAGGTCCTGCCTCTGTTAAAAAGGTCACATGACTATGATGTCATCACGGGTCCTTCAGCTATGGAGTATAGGCAGAAAAGGCAGCAGATTCAAAGTAAGTCCTAATCAGGGGCCCTCCAAACGCCCCAATGCCCGACCTCCACCCCAAGGTGACCAGGTTACCCTGTTGACAGAGGAAGGGAGTGAAAAAATAATAAAATAAATAAAAAAAACAACTCTGCTGGCACTGGGATGGGCCTGCTTCCTCTCGAGGCCCCTGTGAACCGATTGATGGGGGAAAACAGGATTTTTTTTTTTAGCACAAGAAGGACCAACATAACAAAATGTGAAAAAAGTGATAGGGTCTGAAGACTTTCCGAGTGCATTGTACAGTTCTTGTTTGTGTTTTATCCTTAAACCCATGGCAGCAAAAGGGTTAAAGTATAACAATAGGTAAAGACTGAAAATATTGCTGTGTTGAGTTCCTCTCACCCCGAAAATACTTACTTTGAGTCCTGCATTATGGAGATCTTATGAAACGTCCCAGAAGCCTTTCTGACAACTTAAAGTGGGTTTCTGGTTGTTACAGGTTATCCCCTATTCACAGCATAGGGGATAACTATTAGACTGGTAGGGGTGGACCCACACCGATCCAGAGAACGGTGACCCCGTACTGCTCAGATTTCCCTGAAATGTATGGGGCAGCAGGCCGTGCATGTAGACTGCAGCTCCATCCTTCTCTATGGGGGTTCCATAAATAGGCAAGCGCTCTACTTGGCAATCACCGGATCTCCTATTGAAATGGAGCTGCAGCTTAAATGTCCGACCAGCCGGTCCCAGCGTTAGGATCTTCACCAATATAATACTTATCCCTATTCTGTGGATAGGAGCATCCCTTTAACTCCATTGGAAGAAGGGATGTAAATGAGCTCTTAATAACCTCTGATGCCACCAGATGTAAGGCAGCTATCCTATAAGTCAATGTTCAACCCTTTAAACAGGCCTTGAGATATAACTCAGATATTAAATAAGCCAGCATCACATCTGCAGACAGCTGTTTCAGGGTGATTGCCCCTTAGCAGAGCAGAGCAGAGCGTACTGGCTTAACTGGGTGAGAGGCCTAGGTCAGGATTTGGGGGGTACTATCACTCCTTGGGGAGAGAGTGCCTTAGTCGGCGTGAGGAGTACTAGGCTAGTTTCAGAAAAGTGAGGCACGCTCTGAACTCGCAGTGCAGCTCCCGTCCTGACCTTCCAGCACTGACGGGGTCGCATAGTATTATAATGATTTATGATGCTATGTGGCCTTTACAGTTCTGGAATGCATTGGATAACACTGGCAGCATGATGTCAGTGTTCTCCAATACTTTCCAAAACTGTAAGGGTTACATAGCATCATAAATCAATATAATGCTATGTGACCCCCGGCAGTGCTGGGAGGTCAGGACGGGAGCTGCACTGCGAGTCCGAAGCGTGACCTTATAGGCCATACCTGCTCCTCTGGAATTTTGGGAAGAAAGGGATGTAATTGAGTTCTTAACAAGCTCTGCCTCTGATGCCACCAGATGTAAGGCAGCGATCCTATAAGTTAATGTTTGACTCTTTGAATAGGCCTCGAGACATGACTTACAGAATAAAAAAACAGGTGCCTGCAGATGAGATGCTAGCTTTCTTATTATCTAAGTCATGTCTCAAGGCCTATAAACCTCCTCACGCCGATTGAGGCGCTCTCTCCAAGGAGAGATAGTACCCCCAAATCTTTCACTGCATTGTCATGGTCTAAGCTGGTCTGCATAGGAAGTGCTCCCCCTGCTGGACAGCTATGATATAGCACTAGTGAGAATACAGATTTCCAGAGCATCCCCCTAAGATTGACATTTGGGGGTCAGGCAGTTTGCATGTGGTAAGAAAGCTGAGAGAGGCGCAGAAATCCTGATGCCATCCCAATGTTCAGCTTTTGTCTGGAGTTAACCCTTCATCTCTCAAATATTTAAAATCCTATTTATCTTCTTTGGTCTGGATAAGAACAGGTGCAGGGCATTTCAATTCCTCATCATATATAAGATGTTTGCTTGCTGTCAGTGAATATAAACATTCAAGTTCACACCCAGAGGCTGAAACCCTGTACAAATTTACTAAACCACTCCTGGGTTTTGTCCAACTGTATCCATTCTAGACGAGCTAAGCAGAATACATTGTATCTGCACTAATACACTGTAACAAACTATCAGAACAGGAGATGTATGCTGCTGCTGTGGAACTGTCTGGGCTGGATTCAATTGGAGCAACCCCTTAGATTTGGAAAGTATTAGGTCTGATCATGGCTTTGCCTCTAGATATTTCACCTTAGAATATTCCCATTCACTGACAGCAAGCAAAGATCTTTGAAAGGACGATGAATTTAAACACAAAGTATATTAGAAAGTTGCAAGGGGTATTTGGATTTTAGCAAATCAATATTCTTTGTTTAATGTATGGTTCTACAATGTTCTGTATCAATTCCTTGTAATTTTGAAGATCTCTGCTTGCTGTCAATCAATAGAAACTTTCATTGTTTCTCCACAGTGGATAAGATTTTCTCCTGGTCATATGTTAGACACACGGCTCGTTACAAGACACAGCACTGGTGTGGGCAATGGGCAGATGAATCCACTCCCCAATATACGTGTAATGCTACATGCACACGAACGTTGTTTGTTTCCGTGTCCGTTCCGTTTTTTTTTTTTTTGCTGACAGGATGCGGACCCATTTATTTCAATAAGTCCGCAAAAAATGCATCAGTATGTCCTTTCCGTAGCCCGGCAAAAAAAGATAGAACATGTCCTATTATTATCCGTTTTAGGCATGGTTACAGTGGATCTGCAAAAAAAAAACACGGATGGCATACGGGTGACATCCGTTTTTTCTTGTGGATCTGCAATTTGCGGACCGCAAAACACATACGGTCGTGTGCATGTAGCCTAAGTATTCAGTAATTATCTGTGGAGCAGAGCTGACAGTCTATTTATTAAGAGTCATTAATTGCATTGCGGGAACGTATGAAATAATCTAACAACTAACAATGTCACATTAGAATATAGAACATTGAACGATCTGTATACTACCTGTAATAGCTCGTGACTATGCTGCCATCTAGTGGCAAGTGATTGCATTGCTTGTCTCCTGAAAACATAGCATTCTCCATCGTCTTGCAGAAAAAAAGTCCAAACTTCGAGTAGTTAAAGGCGAACTCCAGCGTTCTAACTTGACCTGTTATAAAGAGTTAATGAAGAACTGAGATATTGTTCTTGTGACATACTGTTCAGGCTTTTTAGTCTGGAGCGGTGACTTACATCTACTTCATGCATTACCCAGTGACTTCCGTGCTGCAGGTCAGGGAATCAAGGGAGGAGGAGAGGACTCTAGACCAAAACGCATTTTTTTTGGACCCTAGACTGAAGCACACTTTACCTAAATCTCACAATGGTGGCATGACCTGTATCTATAGCAGGTATGGAAATGTTCACCCCATTAAGTGGCTGATGAAGCATGCTCCAAAATGAAGGCAGATAAACAACATTCTGATGCATTTCACACTTCTAAAAGTGTACACACCCCTGTTAAAATCTCAGGTTTCTGTGCTATAAAAAAATCAGACAAAGCTAAATCATTTCAGAACTTTTTCCACCTTTAATGTGACCTATAAACTGTAACACTCAATTGAAAAACAAACTGAAATATTTTAGGTGTAGGGAAGAAAACAAAAAAAAAAAAAATAATGTGGTTGCTTATAACTGGGGATGTAGCTGTGTTCAGAATTAAGCAATCACATTCAGAATCCTGTTAAATAGGAGTGAGCATACACCTGCCATCACTTACAGCGCCTCTGATTAACCCCAAAAAAAGTTCCGCTGCTCTAGTTGGTCTTTCCTGAAATTTTCGCATCCCACAGAAAAAGCCACGGTCCACAGAGAGCTTCCAAAGCATCAGAGGGATCTCATTGTTAGAAGTTATTAGTCAGGAGAAGGGGACAAAAGAATTTCCAAGGCCTTAGAAATACCATGGAACACAGTGAAGACCGTCATCATCAAGTGGAGAAAATATGGCACAACAGTGACATTACCAAGAACTGGACGTCCCTCCAAAACTGATGAGAAGACAAGAAGAAAACTGGTCTGGGAGGCGACCAAGAGGCCTACAGCAACATTACAGGAGCTGCAGGAATATCCGGCAAGTACTGGCCGTGTGGTACATGTGACAACAATCTCCCGTATTCTTCATATGTCTGGGCTATGGGATAGAGGGGCAAGACGAAAGCCTTTTCTTACGTAGAAAAACATCCAAGTCAGGCGACATTTTGCAAAAACACATCTGAAGTCTTCCAAAAGCATGTGGGAAAAGGTGTTATGGTCTGAAGAAACCAAGGTTGACCTTTTTGTCCATAATTCCAAAAGATATGTTTGGCGCAAAAACAACACCGCACATCACCAGAAGAACCCCCTCCCCACAGTGAAGCATGGTGATGGGGCCTGGTCTTCCTCAGCTGGAACTGGGGCCTTAGTTAAGATAGAGGGGATTATGAACAGTTCCAAATACCAGTCAATATTGGCCCAAAACCTTTAGGCAGGGACGGACTGGGAACTTAAAGTGGCCCTGGAAAAAAAAACTAAAAGTGGCCCTGGAAAAAATAATAAAAGTGGCCCTGTTTTGTAGTCGGGTCCAAATTGATGGAAGGCAGGGAGAACACAAATGGCGGGGCCAGCAGTACCATATTGTGGCACATTATACCACCCCAACAGGGCCAAATACCACAGTCCATCACAAAATACTGTCAGCAGCACAAAATACATCCCCAAAAACTTCCACTGGTCGGCCGTGAAGAGGGCTCCCCTGGGAATCGGCCCACCGGGAAATTTCCCTGTAAGGTCTATGGCCAATCCGCCCCTGCCTTTAGGCTTCTGCTAGAAAGCTGAACATGAAGAGGAACTTCACCTTTCAGCATGACAACGACCCAAAGCATACATCTAAATCACCAAAGGAATGGCTTCACCATGAGATGATTAAAGTTTTGGAATGGCCCAGCCAGAGCCCAGACCTGCATCCGATTGAAAATCTGTGGGGTGATCTGAAGAGGCCTGTGCACAGGAGATGCCCTCGCAATCTGACAGATTTGGAGTGTTTTTGCAAAAGTCAAAATGTGCCATGCTGATAGACACATACCCACAAAGACTGACGGCTATAATAACATCAAAAGGTGCTTCAACAAAGTATTAGCTTAAGGGTGTGCACACTTATGCAATCATATTATTTTATTTTAATATTTTTTCTTCCCTCTACCTAAAAGATTTCAGTTTGCTTTTCAATTGAGTTGTACAATTTATAGGTCACATTAAAGGTGGAAAAAGTTCTGAAATTATCTATGTTTGATTTTTCTACAGCACAGAACCTGACATTTTAACAGGGGTGTGTAGACTTTTTATATCCACTGTATTTCTGGCAGGTATGGCAATGTTCACCCCATTAAGTGGCTGATGAAGCATGCTTCAAAATGAAGGCCGATAAACAACATACTGACGCGTTTCACACTTCTAGAACAAAGCTAAGCCCAAAATATGTCAGTGTTGTAGATTTTTTCTTGTAACGCCCATTCCAGGTTATTTAGTCTGCAGTGGTGACTTACTTCTGCTTCTCATGACCCCAATGACTTCAGTGTTGCCAGGGAATCAAGACAGTAGGAGAGGAGCCTAGACCGAAATGCATTTCTCTTCGATCCTAGACCAGAGCCACTTTAACTAAATCTCATAGCAGAGCATTGATCTGTATCTACTGTATAGCACGTATGGCAATGTTCTTCTCATTATGTGCCTGCTGGATCATGCTCCAAAATGAAGCTCACTTAACAGCATCTGACGCATTTCACACATCTACAAGTTGTCAGTGGCAGGTATGTAGATTGGTCTTGTAATCTTAAGTGCAGTTTTTGTTCTTTTTTTTTTTTTTTTATAATACTCTGACTTCTGCTTTTTGCTTTTTCTAGTGACTCAATTGCTTCAGATGAAGGAATCAAGTCAGGAGGAGAGGACCCTAGACTGAAACGTATTGCTCTAGGTGCTTGGTGTTCACCTAAATCTCATCGCACTGGCATGACTAGTGACTATAGTTCATCCCACAGAAACACAAAGGGGGGTTTCAGTCAGCACTCCCTGTATGCAGGTGCACGTAGCCAATGGCAGGTATACATACAAACAAAAAAAATGCAACAGCACTCTGCAACCAGAACTCCGCCCAAGATAGAAGCCATAAGAGGACATAGTGTACTAATCCACGCCTGCAAACAGTGGAGACATTAGTTTACATTTTGATCAAAAGGCAGTAAGCCCACTCACCCCTTCACGGTTGTCTCCTAGAGTGGGTACTAACGCTAAATCTGACCTGTAATAGGCCATGACAGTCACATAAAATCCTCCTAGCGCTAAATATTACCTGTTATGGGCCACGACAGCCACATAAAATCCAGGGAGTGTGGGCCAGCATGCATGCTGGAGCAGACCATACTTATTAACCCCTTCTGGTGCTGTAACAGCCTCCATTAGATCCAGGGATGCAGGTACCAACATGCATGCTGAGCCCACTATGCACTCATCCTGGAGCCAAAGGGCTACTGGCAGGTAATGTGAGTACACATTCAGCTTTATACTCACTCTGATTAAAAACCAGCATCTAGGGCAGAAAAACTAGTCAGGTGTGCACGACTGAAGTGGAGGCTGCCACACCTCCACTGTCATGGCCTATTACAGGTCAGATTTAGCGTTAGTACCCACTCTAGGAGACAACCGTGAAGGGGTGAGTGGGCTTACTGCCTTTTGATCAAAATGCACACCTGACTAGTTTTTCTGCCCTAGATGCTGGTTTTTAATCAGAGTGAGTATAAAGCTGAATGTGTACTCACATTACCTGCCAGTAGCCCTTTGGCTCCAGGATGAGTGCATAGTGGGCTCAGCATGCATGTTGGTACCTGCATCCCTGGATCTAATGGAGGCTGTTACAGCACCAGAAGGGGTTAATAAGTATGGTCTGCTCCAGCATGCATGCTGGCCCACACTCCCTGGATTTTATGTGGCTGTCGTGGCCCATAACAGGTAATATTTAGCGCTAGGAGGATTTTATGTGACTGTCATGGCCTATTACAGTAACATAATCAATAACTCCAGTTCAATTTGCGGTTTAAGTAGGTTGAATTTATTTGTAAGGCAGCACTTGCATATAGCGTCATGTGACGTTTCGGCCAAAATAGGCCTTCATCAGACTCAAGCTGCGTTGTAGAAAGGAAGCTGTATTGAAGCAGAAGGCGGTGGATCTGCAGGACTGTGCCTGCTGAAGGATAACAAGGCCTCCGTTATCCTTCAGCAGGCACAGTCCTGCAGATCCACCGCCTTCTGCTTCAATACAGCTTCCTTTCTACAACGCAGCTTGAGTCTGATGAAGGCCTATTTTGGCCGAAACGTCACATGACGCTATATGCAAGTGCTGCCTTACAAATAAATTCAACCTACTTAAACCGCAAATTGAACTGGAGTTATTGATTATGTTACTACTTAGGGGTGGGAACCCTACTTCCAGTCGCGGCAAGAACATCCTGTGTGCCACAACGTTTTTGATTATATGGCCTATTACAGGTCAGATTTAGCGTTAGTACCCACTCTAGGAGACAACCGTGAAGGGGTGAGTGGGCTTACTACCTTTTGATCAAAATGTAAACCAATGTCTCCACTGTTTGCAGGCGTGGATTAGTTCACTATGTCCTCTTATGGCTTCTATCTTGGGCGGAGTTCTGGTTGCAGAGTGCTGTTGCATTTTTTTTGTTTATAGTTCATCCCACAACATGGATCATCCTCCGAAATTAAGAGGAAAAGCGAATGCGTTGCACACTTGTACAGGTCTTCAGTGGTGGCTACAACCAAGTTAAGCCTAAAATGCGTCAATTGTCGATTCTACTTGTAAAGCCTTGAATAAAGTGCAGTTTTTTTTTTATTACTATTTTATTACAAAATGTAGTCGACGCGTTTCGCTCTTATACAAATTGTACCTACCACGAAGCTAAAACTTGCGAAAATTGTTACCAATGAAGGATGGAATGTGAAATCTGTTGGTTCATGGTTTGGGATGACACTAGACCCTCCTTCCATCCCCATCCCAAAGCGGTGGCAGAGCCCACGTCTACAGCTGCCGCCTCATCACCATCCAACATGGTTTCCTTCCCTATAGAATGACATCATAGAAAGAATTTTGCAGTAGAGTTTAAGAAGGACAAAGGCTCCCTAAGCCGCCTGCTCACCGCTCCCGCTCGCCAACATACTAAACAATCTAGTATTTAAAGCCAGGTCCATACTGTGTTATGTGTAAATTTACTACAGAATAATTTGTTTTAGTAGACAAAGCACAAAGGGATATTTTAACACCAGCAGATATTTTAATAGCCCTGGTGCCCCGGGAAATGGCGTACGTCTTCAAACGTGCGGAAAAAGGGGAATTTTTCGCTTGCAAAAATTAAGTTCTTGGGGAGGGAGCAATTTAGAAAAGTCGCGCTGAGCGCACAAGTCTATTTTAAAGTTCTAAATGGCACAATGAGTGAAGTCAGGCAGATATTTCCATACCGCAACCAAATAATAAACACAGCCGGCTTCTGAGGAACCACCAGGGATGTCGCACTGTGCTCGGCTCAGCGTACTCGCCACTAATTACTGCAGATTCACTTTAACACACATTGACTTTCTAACTATTTCTATGAACTTTTAAGTTTTTCTTATACAGTATGTTAATGGTTTCTTGTGTTCTTGAGGCACAACCTCATAATACACACCTCAGCTGCTGCAGTACCTCATAATGCACACCTCAGCCGCTGCAGTACCTCATAATGCACACCTCAGCCGCTGCAGTACCTCATAATGCACACCTCAGCTGCTGCAGAACCTCATAATACACACCTCAGCTGCTGCAGTACCTCATAATGCACACCTCAGCTGCTGCAGTACCTCATAATACACACCTCAGCTGCTGCAGAACCTTATATTACACACCTCAGCTGCTGCAGAACCTCACAATACACACCTCAGCTGCTGCAGAACCACATAATACACACCTCAGCTGCTGCAGAACCTTATATTACACACCTCAGCTGCTGCAGAACCTCATAATACACACCTCAGCTGCTGCAGAACCTCATAATACACACCTCAGCTGCTAAAGAACCTCATAATACAGACCTCAGCTGCTGAAGAAACTTATAATACACACCTCAGCTGCTGAAGAAACTTATAATACACACCTCAGCTGCTGCAGTACCTCATAATACACACCTCAACTGCTGCAGTACCTCATAATGCACACCTCAGCTGCTGCAGTACCTCATAATACACACCTCAGCTGCTGCAGAACCTTATATTACACACCTCAGCTGCTGCAGAACCACATAATACACACCTCAGCTGCTGCAGAACCTCATAATACACACCTCAGCTGCTACAGAACCTCATAATACAGACCTCAGCTGCTAAAGAACCTCATAATACACACCTCAGCTGCTGCAGAACCTCATAATACACACCTCAGCTGCTACAGAACCTCATAATACAGACCTCAGCTGCTAAAGAACCTCATAATACACACCTCAGCAGCTGAAGAACCTCATAATACAGACGTCAGCTGCTGAAGAAACTCATAATACACACCTCAGCTGCTGCAGAACCTCATAATACACACCTCAGCTGCTACAGAACCTCATAATACAGACCTCAGCTGCTAAAGAACCTCATAATACACACCTCAGCTGCTGCTGAACCTCATAATACACACCTCAGCTGCTACAGAACCTCATAATACAGACCTCAGCTGCTAAAGAACCTCATAATACAGACCTCAGCAGCTGAAGAACCTCATAATACAGACGTCAGCTGCTGAAGAAACTCATAATACACACCTCAGCAGCTGAAGAACCTCATAATACAGACGTCAGCTGCTGAAGAAACTCATAATACACACCTCAGCTGCTGCAGAACCTCATCATACAGACCTCAGCTGCTGTAGAACCTCATAATACAGACCTCAGCTGCTGAAGAACCTCATAATACACACCTCAGCTGCTGCAGTACCTCATAATATACACCTCAGCTGCTGCAGAACCTTATATTACACACCTCAGCTGCTGCAGAACCACATAATACACACCTTAGCTGCTGCAGAACCTCATATTACACACCTCAGCTGCTGCAGAACCTCATACACACCTCAGCTGCTGCAGAACATCATAACACACACCTAAGCAGCTGCAGAACATCATAATACACACCTCAGCCGCTGCAGAACATCATAATATGTACCTTAGCTGCTGCAGAACCTTATACTACACACCTCAGCTGCTGCAGAACCTCATAATACACCCATCAGCTGCTGCAGAACCTCATAATACACACCTTAGCTGCTGCAGAACCTCATAACACACATATTAGAGGCTGCAGAACATCATAATACACACCTCAGCCGCTGCAGAACATCATATTATACATCTCAGGTGCTGCAGAACCTCATAATACACACCCCAGCTGCTGAAGAGCCTCATAATACACACCTCAGCTGCTGCAGAACCTTATATTACACACCTCAGCTGCTGCAGAATCTCATAATACACACCTCAGCTTCTGCAAAACCTCATGACATGCATATTAGCGGCTGCAGAACATCATAATACTCACCTCAGCCGCTGCAGAACATCATAGTATGTTCCTTAGCTGCTGCAGAACATCATATTATACATCTCAGGTGCTGCAGAACCTCATCATACATATCTCAGCTGCTGCAGAACCTCATAATGCACACCTCAGCTGCTGCAGAACTTCATAAAACACACCTCATCAGCTACAGAACCTTATAATACACACCTCAGCTGCTGCAGAACCTCATAAAACACACCTCAGCTGCTGCAGAACATCATTACACACACCTCAGCTGCTGCAGAACCTCATAATATACACCTACGCTGCTGCAGAACATCATAATTTGTACCTCAGTTGCTGCAGAACCTCACACATCTCAGCTGCTGCAGAACATCATTTCACACCTCAGCTGCTGCAGAACTTCATTACCCACACCTCAGCTGCTGCAGAACATCATTACACACACCTCAGCTGCTGCAGAACATCATTACACACACCTCAGCTGCTGCAGAACATCATTACCCACACCTCGGCTGCTGCAGAACCTCATAATATACACCTACGCTGCTGCAGAACATCATAATCTGTACCTCAGTTGCTGCAGAACCTCACACATCTCAGCTGCTGCAGAACATCATAATGCACACCTCAGCTGCTGCAGCACTTCATATAACACACCTCATCAGCTACAGAACCTTATAATACACACCTCAGTTGCTGCAGAACATCATAATGCACACCTCAGCTGCTGCAGCACTTCATATAACACACCTCATCAGCTACAGAACCTTATAATACACACCTCAGTTGCTGCAGAACCTTATAAAACACACCTCAGCTGCTGCAGAACATCATTTTCTTAGTTTTAAAGAACTCTGCTTGCTGTTATCCAGTAGGGACTTATATCACTGCAGAGGAGAGTTTTGTGATGGATCCCCAGGTGCACAGCTCATATGTGTATGAGAGCTGTGCCATAACCATGTGTGGTATGTCATATGATCAGCATGTATTACCTGTATATGCAGCAGACCACCTTCTCAGGTGGAGTAGTCTGGTGTGTAGAATCCGAGTGGTACACTGCGGCCTAATGTTTGTGTCACGGTACTCCTAACTTCGGGCTGTCGCTTCCTGGGGGTCAGTCTCCGTTGCAGAGATTGAGTTGAAGAATAAAGTGAAGTCCAGACTTGAGAATATTTCTATCGTGTTTACTTGAATAACTTGAACGTGACAATACAATCGGTTTCAAAGGGTTTGGTATAATTCTCCTTTACTTGGTTCGTGCTGTCCTAATCTTAGGCTTCAGGCTTGTTACTGTACTTTCTAAAGGTTGTTGTACCATTGAGTGGGGTGCCTTGGCTGTTGACCCCCCCCCCTCACACACACCCATAATACTCAGTCTCTGAACTGCCCATACTCATGGTGCTCTAAGAGCTGCTTTCCAGGGCTCCTGCAGCAGTGAGTGGAAAACACTCCCTCACTGCACCATGTTGTCTAGTTTCTTCCACAATATAACTTCTACAAACTTCTTCTCAGCAACCCCTTCCTTTGGTGGGAAGTGGGCTGGCCCACTCCTGCCCAAAGGGGGGAAAATAATGGAATGGTTAGTTCAATTCTTGTCTAAGGCTCTGCCAGAGCATATGCCACCTGCTGAAAAATAAGGCACATTACATGTCAAAGCAGTTGCATGAACACATCATCAAGGCACAGTATGAGAGGACCTGGAAAGGAACACAATGATGGCATGCCTTGTTAACCAGTACAGACAGTATGCTGTGTATAAAGATGGTAATGCCCACTCAGGGGAACTACATATACACATACGTATTTGCTACTAGCCACCTACCAGTTCCTTCTAAGCTGCCTCCTGCCACCTGTCCAATTTGGTGACCAATGAAGGCTATACCCAATCCTGTCCTGTCCCATTTGTGCCCCCACATAGTAATAGTGCCCCAGACATAATAAGAATGCTCCCTTAGTGATCCCTAACAGTAAAGATACCACCTTAATGCCCCAAAACTGCAAGTATTTGCCCTTAATGTCCCTGACACAGTTTGATGCCCCTTTAGTGCCCTCAACATAGTTTAGTGCCTCCCCACACATTGTAATGCCCCCTTAGTGCCTACCCACACAATAGAAGGCCTCCTAAGGGCCCCCTCACAATAGAATGTTCCTATAAGTGCCCCCACATAGTGTGATGTACCCTTAACTGCCCCAACACAAAGTAATGCCCCCTTAAGTACCCCCGCACAGTATGATACTACTATAAATGCCCCATACAGTATGAGCCCCTGCCCCCTTACTGCCCCATACAGAGTAATGCCCCCTTAAGTTTCCCCTCACACATTATGATGCCCCCTTATGCGCCCCATACACAGTACGAGGGCTCCATACGTGCCCCCTATACAGTATTAGGCCCTAATACACAGCTCTCCTATTACCTCCCAATTGAATGCTTACCTAGCCCACCACGTCTGCTCTTATCTCTTTGTGCCATTATGTCACTGTATCATGCCACCCTGCACTGAACCACCGGAGGCAGGGGAATGATGAAGCAGGGAGCTAATTCCTCCTGTTTTATCATTGTATTCAACTGTATCTGTGTCCTGAGGATGCACACACAGTTGAAGTTGGGATGTGGCGTCTCTCCCGACCGAAACTTGGGACTGTCACACTGAATCTGGGATGTAGTCCACTAACAAGGCATTAGCATACAGCACAACCATGATGCTCAGTTAACCTCACTAGGATGTAAACAGTCCAATGGAATTCCGTTCTTATGCATCTTTGTATGTAAGTGCAGTGACCCAGTGGATCACTGCAAGGGTTAACTTCATGTTGCCAAAGTTAAATGTTGTGATTTGTTGGTAAAGTGCTCTTTTCTGTGCACACATGGTTGTGCATGGCCAACAACCATTGTCTCCTTCCTTCTGTCCCTTACATACTCCTTCCATCCCTCCTTTTCCTCCTCTACTCCCCCTTGATTGTTCTCCTTCCATCCATCTTCTCTATCCTCTTACTGCCTCTTCCCCTCCTGTCCTGATCCTTCTCTCCCTTTACTCTTTTCCTTGCATTCCCCTCTTTGTCATCTCCTCTCCTTTCACCTTCCTTTACTTTTCTCTGTACCTTCCCTCTCCTCCCTCCACCCACCTCTTTTCCTCTAATCCTTCCAACACATAATACTGTATGTCCTTCATGTTCAACCTATGTTGCAGTGTTGATCCAGAGGAGGCAGAAATTAACCCCCTGTGTAGATGTTGCCTATTTTTCATGGAAACAGATCAAATCAAAATAAATCATGATAAATCCCTGAATCAATATCCATATCTAACACAAATGCAGTATTCTTTAAGTATATAACTGGGGGAAAAAACAAAACAAACAAAAAAAAAAACCCCACAAAGCCAGCATAGGTGGATCCCTGGTGATGTAGGTAATGCCAATGCTGAGATGCTGAAGCAGGCGGTGCCAGTGTTAAGGAGCTGATGCTGGTGGTACTAGTGCTGAGGAGCTGAGTAAGGCTTGGCCAATGCTAAGAGTTGAGCAGTGAACGTGGCTGGTATGCTTCGTATTAGTGAGATCACAGACATCAATGTAAGGACCGTGCAACGCGCATTACACAAGTCTGGAATGGTGGCGAAGGTGAAGAAGCCCCAACTTCAATGTCGTCATAAGAAGCGTTGGCTCGAGTTTGCAAAAAATGGGTGAGACAAAAGT
Organism: Bufotes viridis; assembly: GCA_033119425.1. Taxonomy (NCBI): domain Eukaryota; kingdom Metazoa; phylum Chordata; class Amphibia; order Anura; family Bufonidae; genus Bufotes; species Bufotes viridis. The sequence goes on from CM065589.1 coordinate 30,473,784, forward strand.
TAATAGACTGGGCTATGATGAGTGCAAATAGGTCTGGAAGAAACACGGGAAAAAGGGGCTAACGAATCAAGAAATTGAAGGAACTGTCAAGTTTGGTGGAGGAAGCCTGATGATATGGGGTTGTTTCACAGCCAAAGGCGTTGGATACTTGACCAGGATCAATGGTGGTCTTAATGCTGAGTTATATGTGAATATCCTACAAGACGAGTTACTTCGTACACTCGAGTACTATGAGTATGAAAAGGACGACATAGTGTTCCAGCAGGACAACGACCCAAACCATACATCGAAATTGGTGGAGGAATGTTTCAATGATAATGAAGTAGAGGTGCTGGATTGGCCCCCACAGTCCCCAGACCTCAACCCAATCAAACACTTGTGGGTAGATTTGAAGAAGAGCTGTATTTGAACCACAGTGAGTAGTGTTGAGTGAACTTGTTTTTTAAGTTCGGCGTCCAAAGTTCGGTTTATCGAAGAATCCCGTTATGGATTCCAAATTCCTTTATGGTCCATGGTAGCGGAATCCATAACTGGATTCTTCGATAACCCGAACTTTGGACGCAGAACAAGTTTGCTCAACACTACCAGTGAGTCGACCAGTATGCACCAATATTGGGAAGGTGTAGACTTGAGAACAGATTTTGCTCGAGACATGCTTGAATCTGATAGAGAGCATGCCCAGAAAGATTCAGGCAGTGTTGAAAACCAAAGGTGGATTTATAAAATAATCAAAACATTTTTTATTTATTTTAGGAGCAAAAGAGTAACAATGCAGTTAAGTGACAAGAATCTGCAGAACTAATCATATGCTAAATAGTTTCAAGTCCAATTTATGTATGAGATAGCAAAGATGATTGTCTATAAAATGATGGTAGTCTCACGTTCGAAGCTGTAGTGGATGGTAAAATATGGAGCCTGAAAGTCAAACGTTCAAAACATTGTTACCCTTTTGCTCATCAGTGTAAGCTAAAATCATTATCTTCTTCGTAAGAAATAGACACCCATCTGGAGACAGCAGGGCCAGACAATATCATATTGGACAGCCATCAAAGAGGTGGCACTAGAGAGTAAATTTTTGTCCTCCAAGATGACAGCTTATTTACTTTTTTTTTGTTCACAGGGACCACTGCTTGGCTGGCAAGACCCTACACCACTGATTGCTAACCTCCGGCACTAAATCTGTGGGGAAACTATGACTCCCAGCATGCTCTGTTCATTTCTATGGAGTTCTGAAAACAGCTAAGCAAGTGTGCATCTTGGGAGTTGTAGTTTTACCACAGCTGGAGTGCCAGAGGTTAGCCATCACAGTCCTACACTAACACCAACTTGGCCGACTTCTCAAAGAGGAACTTTATTCCCCTGGAAGTACCAATAATCCGCTTGCAACATATGCCCTAGGCGGAATAATGCTGGGAGAGTCACTTGTAGAAAAGGATTTGGGTGCACTTGTAGATCATAGACTAAATAACCGCACAATGTCAATCAGCTGTCTCTAAGGCTAGCAGAATACTGTCATTTATTAAAAGAGGCATGGACTCACGGGACAGAGATGTGATATTTCCACTTTACAAAGCGTTGGTGTGGCCTCATCTGAAATATGCAGTTCAGTTCTGGGCACCAGTCCATAGAAAGGATGCCCTGGAGCTGGGAAAAGTACAAAGGTGAGCAACTAAACTGATAAGGGCATGGAGGATCTTAGTTATAGGGAAAGATTCAAGTAATTAAATTTATTTAGTCTTGAAAAGAGACGTCTAAGGGGGGGAGATGATTAACCTATACAAATATATAAATGGGCTGTAAAAAATACGGTGAAAAACTGTTTCATGTAAAATACCCTCAAAAGAGAAGTTCGGTCTCCAGAGGCAACAAACGTTCTTTACCATAAGAAGCGTGAATCGGTGGAATAGTCTACCTCAGGATGTGGTCCTACGAGGAACAGTTCATGCCTTCAAAAAGAGCTAGATTTATAAGAACAAAATAACTTCAAAAATAATGTACATGTATAAAATACTTTTTTTGACTGTCATTCCAGTCTGATCACCAGTAGGAATCAGGAGAGAAATTCTTGGTTTGTTAGAGGTTCAGACTTTATAAAAAGGAACTTTTCGGCTTAGCGTGGTATTCATGACTCCCTACTCTAGGATGGGGGAAATAATTAATTGGAAACAGGAGTAACTTAAAGGGTATTATAATAATAATAATAATAATAATATTATAATATTTATATAGAGCCACCATATTCAGCAGCGCTTTACAAATTCATAGGGTTCAAGTACAAAACAAAAGTAACTGGCTAATATACAACTGAAACACTAGGAGTCAGGGCCCTTCTCGCAAGAGCTTACAATCTATGAGGAAGCAGGGGTGACACATAAGGTAGTTGATTGTGATAAGTAGGATTTGAGTCGTTATTGAACTGAAAGGAGCGGTGCCGGACGTCAGGATCGAGTTCAGAGGAGTTGGTGTAGGAGAGGTTTAGTCAGGGAAGTCATTTTAGGAGGCTTGATAAGCCTGCCTGAAAAGATGTGTTCTTAAGGCACGTTTGAAGGTGGAGAAGTTGTGTATTGACCTAGTATTCCAGGGCAGAGTATTCCAGAGAGTAGGTGCAGCTCGAGAAAAGTCTTGAAGACGGGAGTGAGAGGTCCGAATTATGGAGGTTATTAATTTTAGGTCGCTAACAGAACGGAGAGCACGAGTAGGGTGGTAGACGGAAATGAGGGAGGAGATGTATGGAGGTGCAGCACTGTGGAGAGCTTTGTGGGTGAGAAGTTTGAACTGTGTTCTGTGGTGGATGGGCAACCAGTGAAGTGACTGGCACAGGCTAGTAGCATCAGTGTAGCGGTTGGATGGATTGATGAGCCTGGCTCCAGCCTTTAGGACAGACTGAAGGGGGGAGAGTTTAGCGAGAGGGAGACCGATTAGTAATGCGTTGCAGTAGTCAAGACGAGAATGGGCGGATTCTGGCGATATTCTTGAGGTGCAGACGACAAGTGCGTGTAAGTGATTGAATATGGGGAACAAAGGAAAGATCAGAGTCAAATGTGGCCCCAAGACAGCGGGCATGTTGCACAGGAGTTATGATAGTGCTGAAATATCAAGTTTAGGTGGGTAAGTAGATGGTGGGAAAGACAAGAAGATCAGTTTTTGAGAGGTTCAGTTTAAGATGAGAGGACATGATGTTAGAAACAGCTGCCAGACAATAACTGGCGTTTTGGAGTAAAGCAGGGGTGATGTCAGGGGAAGAAGTGTATAGTTGGGTGTCATCAGCATAGAGATGGAACCGAAAGCCAAATCTACTGAGTCTGTCCGATGGGGGCTGTATAGAGGGAGAAGAGAAAAGGACCTAGTACTGAGCCCTGAGGAACGCCAACACCAAGAGGAAGAGGAGAAGAAGAATGAGCCAGTGAACGATACACTAAAGGAGCGGCCAGAGAGAGATTATTTATATTGGTGTCTTTTATGCGGCACCGTGGAGGAAGATAGTTCAAGGTGATGTATAAGGGTATAAAGTGTATGCGAACTGAACAAGGGTGAGGCGAGGAGGGAGGGACTGATGTGGAGAGAAGGGACAGAGGGTAGAAGGTCTGGTTGATTTTGAAGGTAGACAGCCGTAGCAATGAGAAGAGTAGCAAGAGCCTGGATGAAACAATATTGTAGCATACCTGTGCTGTGTGTAACTTTGTTTGAGTAGTACACATCTCATCTCCGTCTCCTGCCCTGTCTAACTGCCATGATTAACTGCCAAGTGCTTAGGCAGTATGGCGCTTTGGCAGATATGGTGCATTTGGCTCGTGCTGACCCCTGTGACAACTTTGAGTCAATTTTTTTAATGATTGCATTTTACTTACTTTGGGCTAAAAATAATTTTTTTTAATTGGTCTTTATTAAAAAAGAATGTTCAGCTGTTTTTGAAATACAAGGCTAAATGCACACGATCAGGATTGCGTGCAGATTTTCTGCGTTGATTTGCATGCAGAAAATCCGCACCGTAGGTCATGTACTGTACATTTTATTCTATCAGAATTTGAAATTTCCATGTACACGATACAGATTTTTCCCGTGCAGATTTTGACTTGCGGTGCAGATTTTAAAATCCTCTTATTTTATTTTTCCTGAGCGAATTTTCTCCATTCACTGCAATGGGGAGAGTAAAATCCGCATGCGGAAAATCTGCATCAAATCCGCGTGCAAATTTGCATTTGTTGAGGATTGTCTGCATGGATTTCACTGCGAACATCTGCGGATTTCAGTGAGGATTCTCTGCACATGAATCTTGAACGTATGCATTTACCCCAAGGGTTAAAAATATGTTTGTTTGCAGAGTATCACTTCTCAGTCCCATCAGCAGGTGGCTCATGTGAAGCCTTATCTCTGATCTCCTGACCTGATAATCATGATAGCTAGACTCTTATAAAACTGATAGGATGATGGCTTCAATTAGTGTTTATTAGGTCAGGAGATCAGAGATAAGGCTTCACATGAACCGTCAGCTGATGGGAATGAGAAGTAAAATTCTGCAAACAAACAGATATGACTAACTGCTTCGGCCAAGAACCCTCTGTACGTCTCTTCCGCACATCTGCTACATGGTGACACCACTCCAGACCATCTTTGCTGGGGCCGATTAGTCACTTTGGGCCTATCTCATATAATCCACAGGGAGTCACTGTCAGCCTCCTGTCACAGTATCTACAGCAGGGGTAGGCAACCTCTGGCACTCCAGGTGTTGTGAAACTACATCTCCCATCATGCACACCTGCTTGGCTGTTCTCAGAACTCCCACAGAAGTGAAAAGAACATGCTGGGAGTTGTAGTTTCACAACAGCTGGATTGCCGAAGGTTGCTGATCCCTGATCTACAGCATACGTCACACACAGGATTTGGCAGGCGACAACCCCTCATATTTCTATACCGCATCTCCCCCGCCTAGTAGAATCTGGCACTATTAGTCCTATAGGCTCCGAGCGAGTAACCAGCGCCATCTGAAGACACTTCAGCATTTCTTAGCTGTTGTCTTTTCAAGTTATAGGAGGAGATTGATCATGAGGGGGAAATTTGAAGTCAGTTTTGCTTCAGTCTGCATTGTCATACTTTATGCCACATTTATCAAATGTCTCATGTTACTTGACTCAGGCAGTTAATTTGGCTCAGGCATCTTGCACACAACCGTTTGCTGGCCGTACCCATGCTGCGGACTGCGGTCCAAAATGCACGGGCACCGACCATGGGCCAGCCGCATGCGGATCGCGGACCCATTCACTTTTTGCAGAATGGAAGCAGGGAACCGAACCCCACGGAAGCACTTCGTAGTGCTTCTGCTCCGTGGTTTTTATTCGTTCCGCACAGCATCTCCGGATTTGCGGACCCATTCAAGTGAATGGGTCCGATCCATGATGTGGAATGCACATGGCCGGTGTCCCGTGCATTGCGGGATAACGGCCGTGTTTAAGAGGCCTTATCCTTCAACCTGACACTTCTGTCTTTAGAAGCTCCTTCAGTTTTCCTACTCCAGCTTCCTCCTAGAGTGAGATTGCGACTTTAAAAAAAAAAAAAGTCTCAGTGATAAATCTGGAGTGAAACTCATCAACATAACTAACCACACCCAAATTACAAAACTGGAGTGAGAGGTGTAAGGCCCCTTGCAGACGAGCGTTCCTCCCGCAGCGAGTCCGCATCGCAGCTCCCGGCCTGACCTCCCAGCACTGACTGGGTTATATAGCATTATATTGATTTATGATACTATGTAACCCTTACAGTTCTGGAATGTATTGGATAACACTGGCATAATGCTGCCAGTGTTATCGAATACATTCCAGAACTGTAAGGGTTACATAGCATCCAGGGCCGGGCCGACACAGAGGCTGGGGAGGCTCCAGCCTCTAGGCGCTCCAGCCTCAGGGCGCAGCAGGGGCCAGAGACCGGTCACCGCCGGAGTCAAACACTTTAAGTCCCCCAGGTGGCAGGCCAGACTAGTGGCAAGCCGGCGGCAGGCGAGCGCTTGCTGCCGCTTGAGTTGTGATGTGACAGTGCGCCGCGCGAGTGCCGAGTGCGGTACTTAAAAGACAGAGACATGCATCACAGCCAGTGATTCACAGGACCCAGGAGGGAGCCGGCGGCGGCAGCGGCAGGAGAACGGTGTTCGCTAACGCAGTACCAGAGTTCATATTGTGAGTTGTGACCTCAGGCTGTGTGCCCAACTAGCGTGACTACCACGATATGTCCTCCCCCTTTAGGAGGGGGGTTGCATTATCGTTATAGGCGGTGGTCCTGCTATAAGATTACATTTCAGTCAGAGGACCCCGAGCGCTTGTATCTGGGCCATACCGTATGGCTCTCCTCAGTGCAACCTGCCTCTCAGCTGGGGTAGCGGACTTCCGCTTGGTCCCGCGACTGCCTCTGTCGGGCGCCAGTCTCAGGTGGGCTTTAGCCTTAGCCTCAGATTTTTGGGCTACCGTTTGTTTTTTTCCCCGCATCGGCATTGCACTGGGGGTTGATATAGTGCTTCTAGCACTTTGCCTTCTATCCCCTTCCATGTTTGGCCCTAACTGGTAGGCTGTGGCCCCTTCACATTCCTTCCGTACTGGTAGCCCATTCGTGTGGAGTCTGGGATGGTGATTGTGCCTACAATTATACCTCATCTAGTCTCAAGATTGGTTTTCTCTACCCTAAACTGCCAGAGCGTGAGCGACCATGATGCGTCACGCTGATGTCACGCTGCGCCAGGCAGAGCCCGCCCACTGACTGAATTCTTCTCCCGACTCCTGCGCCTGCTGCCTTCTCCAAGTTCTCCCGCCTCAGCTCAGGCAGCCTGCCCACTGTGCCCAGCTGTCCTGGTGTGGACTGTAGTCTCAGAGTATACTCAGTCTGTTGTACAGTACCTACACCACTTGTCTTGCTCCAGTAATAAAGTGCCCTGCCTCTGTATAACTTGTAAGTAGTAGGCGGCGCCAAAATCTCAGGGAGGGAGACAGTTTAAAAAATAAAAATGGGGGGGGGGGGGGGGCGCACTTGGGAAGCTCAGCCTCTGTTGGTGGTTGACCTTGTCCCAGCCCTGATAGCATCATAAATCAATATAATGCTGTGTGACCCCCGGCAGTGCTGGGAGTTCAGACCGGGAGCTGCGATGCGGACTCGCTGCGGGAGGAACGCTCGTCTGCAAGGGGCCTAAAAATGCAAAAAGTCACAAAATTTTGCACAAGCAAAAGCCCTCTTTTTGCGACTTTTTTGACACCAGAATTCTGGTGTGAAGGTATAATAAATCAGCGCCAAGAGCTATAACTTTGCTATTTTATCATCTATATAACTTTATGAGGGCTTGTTTTTTGCGGGACAAGTTGTAGTTTTTAATGGCGCCATTTTGGGGTACACATAACTTTCTGATTAACTTTTATTAACTCTTTCTAGGAGGGAGATGGGAAAAACAGCAACACTGCCACTGCGATTTTATACATTTTTACAGCGTACGGTATAAATAACATAATATCTTTATTCTTTGGGTCAGTACGATTACAGTGATACCAAATACATATAGTTCATTAGTTCTTTAGATGCTATGTATGTGTTATGTATTGTATTTCAAGCACTGTGCCTTGTGTACCAGCAGGTGGCAGAGTATCTGGCAGAGATCTTTAGAATGAAGCTTACCATTACATTCTCCCCCCTTTTGGGTAGAAGTGGGCTACTAAATGCTTACTACCAAGGGTTGCAGGAAGCTGAAGAAGTTAGTTGAGAGTTGGAGGAGAGAGTGAAGCAGCATGGTGCGGTGAGGGAGAGTTTTCCCCTCACTGCTGCAGGAGCTTTGGGAAAGTAGCTCAGAGAGCAGCCACTCCTGATATATAAAAGGACTTAGTACCTCTTAGAGGGAAAATTGTGCCAAAGACACCCTACTCAGCAAAATGGGTCACTCTTATAAGAAACAGTAACTGAAGCTGAGAGGAACCAGACTGAAGCCAGAGACTAGCATAGCAGCAGAGAGAGAAAGAAAAGTATTCAAGTTTACCTGCCACTTTACCCTTAGCCTGCTGGAGCCAAGAGAAAGATCAAACATTGTTTGGATGACACAAGTTTATTCAAGTAAAAACTGTTGAACTTCACCAAGTCTGGACTCTACTTACTCCACCAACTACAACTGCAGTATATATGCCATGTATGTGTACTTAAGGTATGTTCAATACGCATTGGAAAAATCCAGAATCTGCAGCAGAAACGTAACATTGACCTTCGGATTTCTGATGCAGATTTGCAGCTTATGACACTTTGGATCCGGATACACGGATGTCGCATGGATTCTGTGCTGAAAAGATTTGTATCCATATGAAAGGCAAGGCAGATTCCCATTGGAAGCAGTGGTATTTGACCTGGATTTCACACAGATATCAGCACGGAATACAAATCAAAGCCCGCATGAAATTTAGATAACGGACCAGAAATACAACTAGGTGATTGTATCTCGTATCCGGTTCCTGTGCAACAAAAAACTCCCAAAATTCTACCTACAATCAACAGAACTACTCAACGCTGAGTTATTTTCCTTCTGATATGTGAAGTGATTTTTTTTATTTTTTTTTCCAAATGATCGTGTCCTGTTCTTGTATCTGCCCTTTCAGGATTTGCTGCAGCTGTCAAGCCGTCTGGCTGGGTTCTTTCTCCTGCCAGAGACATGTCATTCTGCCATTTGTGACATTTAGTTCATCTCCTTTACTTCAGTCTCCAATGCTTCATCTTAAAGAGGCTGCGTGAATGCTGAGAAGACGTGTGGCACCAACACAAACACTCAGAACGGCATGATACAATGTAATAATAACAAGGCATCAAAGCACAGACAAGAGGCATCTGTGCTGTCACCGACTGGGAGGGATGGTCACAGTGTAAGGAACTGGATACCATTTCAGTACGGTTCCTTCTATTAACACTTCCAAGGTTGTCTGAGATTAGAAAAAGGGGCTTAATTCTAGAAACAGTGCCCCCCTTGTACATGAGTCCTATCTGGTATTGCAGCTCAGCCCCATTTACTGAGCACGGGCAGAGTTTCAATACCAGATGCAACCTATGGATGGTGATGTTTCTGCAACCCTTTTCTTCTACAGAGTACCAGAAAGTGTTACACTTCCATATTCTGTTGCCATGTTGTGTATACCGCGTATATTGCTTGCATGCAGTATTGGAGAGGAAATTTTCCCTAAATTAAGGAAATTTCCTAGAAGCGAAGATCCTGTTTGGATAATATTAGGAGAGCGTAATATAATGTCATTATCAAAATCACCACCAATAATAACAGAGAAAATGTCAGCTGAGCAGGTGGGCACTGTGTGTCTTGCCCAAGAGTGAATTCAAAGTGCCCGCATTGCTGAGCAAAATTAAATTTAAGCCTCTAGGAGCAACGGGGGCGTTGCCATTACACCTAAGGGCTCTGCTCTCTATGCAACTGCTGCGCCTTCTGCACTTTGATTGACAGGACCAGGCAGTGAAAATGTCGCCACACCTGACCCTATCAATCAAAGTGGTGAGGGAGCGGCAGTTGCAGAGAGAGCAAAACCCCTAGGTCAGGGATCAGCAACCCGCAGCACTCCAGCTGTTGAGAAACTACAATTCTCAGCATGCTCCATTAATTTCTGTGAGAGTTCTAAGAAGGGCAGAGGAAGTATGCATGCTGGGAGTTGTAGTTTAACAACAGCTGGAGTGCTATTATGTTATCGCATATATTAAAAGTTTGTTTTCCTAAAAAATGCGGGCACATATGAACATGGGTCCAACACAGATGCCTTCAGCTGTCAAGCGCACATGCAACAGGTCAGACAGTGTCATAGGGACAAATCTGCTGACAGATGCCCTTTAATGACCGCCACTAGAGGGCTCCACAGACTCCAAATAGAAGCTGCAAGCAGGAAGAAGTCAGTGTGTTGCTGAAGCCACATGGTGTGTATGAGGAATCTGTGAGGCTCTAGCCACAGACTAAAGGCCCCCAGAATCTGCCACTGCTGTTCTCATGCTGGTTCTGTCCCTGCTGCTCTCCACTGCCTGTCTTGGCTCCACGTGCCACAAATGTCAGGAGAGGTACGATCCAAATATCACTGACACCTCATCTGTTAATCAAGACTTGAATTGCATACTCATGCCCAGAAGACAAGCACCAGGCACACAGTGCACCACAACCATTGACGTTGGTATTCTGTGTTGGTATAGGGTTGTTCCTCTGTAGCCTGCAAGGGCACAAGGAGGGGATAGACACTGAGACCTTCCATGGGTGGTCAAGGTCTCCAAGCTTCATTGACGCTCTGTTTAACTGTAAAGAAAACTTGTTTTCAAGCTGCACAATGCTCATTGCAAGAAGCAGGGATCACAACTAGATGAGTATTCAATAGACAAGATGAGAGGGATTTTAAAGTCAGCTTTGCAGAAACCTACGTTGCCATAAATGTAGCAAATCTTGCGCGATGTTTGATACATTTGGCGCATCCTTAAGTCTAACACTTCTGCCTTGAGATGTTACTCCACTTTCTACACCACCTCTTTATGGAAGTTAATTTTAGTGAAAATTCACCATTGATAAATCTGGACTACATGCCCCAGGTCTCTGCCTAGAGTGGAGCATGGATCTAGATCTCTGGGCTCTCACTAGGGTCAAGATCTTGAACCTCAGCTTGTTGAATTGTAAAAGCTGGACAATGTGATCGTTATAGAGATTGGTAATTCCCCCCTGGAGGTCTACGGGCCGATCAATGTGTGTTATACATAAAAACTGAGTTTTCTGAATGCAGTAAAGGAGGGAACTTTGGAAGAGCTCAGCTAAATTGTTAAGGATCTGTCTGTCAACAGCCTGAGGACAGTTTCCAGTAGCAACCGACGGTAATATACTTACCCTGCCACGATTCAGTGTTGACTTTCTCACTTGGTCACAATGCACTGTACTGACTATGCCAGAAGGGGTGGCAGGGATGATGGGCAACACATGCACAGAACACAGGGTCATCCAACCAGCCAAATTGGTAGGTGCTTAAAGTGCCAATTATAGGTGATTGTTTTCCTACCTGGTTTTCTGACTTTGAATTTGATGTTGTATTTTACTGTTGCTTTTGTCTTTGACTATGAATGTGATCTACTGATCTCTGGATTACCTGTCTACTCTCTCATGACCACCACTGTTACCAAATCCTGCATTGTCTGGATACCCTCCTGACCACCACTTGTGCACCATATACCTAACTCAACAATGGTGCTAAATCACCACTGCTGAACCTTAGACTGTCTGACCACCCTTCGGACCACCAGAACTCTAGTACATGCTACTGTATATCCAGCTCTACTCTATCATCATGGTGGATCATGATGTCTCATACTTGGTACGGTATATGTAATCGGGCTGTCGTGGCTATACCTTCCGCTTCCCTATTGCTTGGTTACCCTTCCATTGACATTATCCAAAGAATCCACCACTGGACTAGCTAAAGGCACTGAATTCTTGGAGCAACCCTAACCAAAGTTGTAGAAAAATGGGTGCTATAGAGAGATGCAATTGTGCTGCATGTTGATTCTTTCTCTGGTATGAAACCAGCAGAATTCTGACTGCAGCTCTGAAGTATAATACAGGATATAACTCGGGATCAGTAGAGGATAAGTAATATAATGCATATACACAGTGACACCACCAGCAGAATAGTGAGTGCAGCTCTGGAATATAATACAGGATGTAACTCAGGATCAGTACAGGATAAGTAATGTAATACATGTATACAGTGACTGCACCAGCAGAATAGTGAGTGCAGCTCTGGAGTATAATACAGGATGCAACTCAGGATCAGTACAGGATAAGTAATGTAATGTATGTACAGAGTGACTGCACCAGCAGAATAGTGAGTGCAGCTCTGGAGTATAATATAGGATGTAACTCAGGATCAGTACAGGATAAGTAATGTAATGTATGTACACAGTGACTGCACCAGCAGAATAGTGAGTGCAGCTCTGGAGTATAATATAGGATGTAACTCAGGATCAGTACAGGATAAGTAATGTCATGTATGTACACAGTGACTGCACCAGCAGAATAGCGAGTGCAGCTCTGGAGTATAATATAGGATGTAACTCAGGATCAGTACCGGATAAGTAATGTAATGTATGTACACAGTGACTCCACCAGCAGAATAGTGAGTGCAGCTCTGGAGTATAATACAGGATGTAACTCAGGATCAGTACAGGATAAGTAATGTAATGTATGTACACAGTGACTCCACCAGCAGAATAGTGAGTGCAGCTCTGGAGTATAATACAGGATGTAACTCAGGATCAGTACAGGATAAGTAATGTAATGTATGTACACAGTGACTCCACCAGCAGAATAGTGAGTACAGCTATGAATAAAGTACTGTATAATATAGGATGTAACTCAGGATTAGTACGGCATATGAAATGTAATGTATTTACAAAGTAACAACGGTTTATGTAAATTGATGAATAGTGAAATAGTGTTAGTGAATCAATATTTTAACAGAATGAATGTCTAGAACTTGTCCAATAACTGATGTACAGCCAGAATATTTCCCAGTCCTAGTTAAAAATAAAGCCGACATGTCAGGAATTGTGACTTGGAAACCATCAGTTGTTTGCGGTGATACACTGTGTCCCAGTTCATACATTTAATTATGGAGTAATTCCTCATTCCATACTGCTGTGTTTATTGCTCTATTATTGCTGAGTATTAACAGTGCCGGGTTTTAATTGCTTTGTACACAAATTGTAATCTTGTTTTCATTTCCATTTGTTTTCTGTCATTTATTATTATGGAAAAGGTGTTCCTAAGAAGTGTATATGAAACAGCTCTTAGCATATGTGAATATGTGTATTTGTAAACAGCAGAGATCACTTTGGTGTCTATTACGTACATTTCCAAACTGACAACCATAGGCATATACCTCCTGTATAACTCTGGAAGGAGGATAAGCGAGCACTCACTATAGCGTCAAATAGAATTAATTGATTTATTTGTAGATATAAGCAAAGTTGATATAAATTTATAATGTTAAAATGTATTAAAATAATAGCAACGTGAGTAAAACCAATAATAGCAGCATTAAATAATAGCGTTAAATAATTATTATTTATTTTTGTTAATAGCAATTGTAATATTGCTATTATTGTTATTACTCACGTTGCTATTATTTTAATACATTTTAATATTATAAATGTATATCAATTTTGCTTATATCTACAAATAAATCAATTAATTCTATTTGACGCCATAGTGTGAGTGCTCGCTTATCCTCTTTCCAAAAATATCCACTTTTTTTATTGAGGTAGGGTGTCCTCAAATTTAGCTAGTAGCACCTTACCACATAAACTGAGAGTGAGCCACTCCTACAACTACTGTTCACTCTACCTCCTGTGTAACGTTTGTGCATCCTTAATATCAGTGACATTCATTCAGTGTAATTTTTTATTAGCCGGAGGTGACAGCGACATTACTTGCGCTATACCTCCTGTATAACGTCTGTGCATCCTAAATATTAGTGACATTCATTCAGTGTAATTTTTTATTAGCCGGAGGTGACAGCGACATTACTTGCGCTATACCTCCTGTATAACGTTTGTGCATCCTTAATATCAGTGACATTCATTCAGTGTAATTTTTTATTAGCCGGTGGTGACAGCGACATTACTTGCGCTATACCTCCTGTATAACTTTGCGCATCCTAAATATCTGTGACACTGACTGTAATTTTTTCTTAGCCGCTGTTGACAGCAGTGCCATTTCCTGTGCTACAACTCCTGTATAACGTTTCCTCATCCCAAATATCTGTGACATTGACTGTAATTTTTTCAGCAATACCAGAAGGTCCTTGTGGAAAAATTGCTCCAAAAATTTTCAGCGGACAATGCTGGCTGCGGAGTACATAGATCCTTGGCCAACCGAGGAGGGGAGGCGAGGCGAACACACAGCAGTTCCAACAGAGGCAGGACAACACTCTCTAAGGCCTGGGACAGTTTTATGACACCTCACCAGCACCCTCAACCTGATGCGCGCCTAGTGTCACAAGGAGGTAAAAATTTTGGAAGATGGTGAAGGAGTATGTAGCAGACCGTGTCAGCATCCTCAGGGATCCCTCTGTGCCTTACAACTATTGGGTGTCCAAGCTGGACACATGGCACGAACTGGCGCTCTACGCCTTGGAGGTGCTGGTCTGCCCTGTCGCCAGCGTTTTGTCTTAGCGGGTATTTAGTGCTGCTGGGGGCATTATAACTGATAAGTGCATCCGCCTGTCAACTGAAAATGCTGACTGGTTGACTCTTATAAAAATGAACAAGGCCTGGATTGCCCCTGACTTCTCTACTCTACCAGAGGAAAGCGCCTGAAAATAAAGGCACTCTAAATGTGGCTTTTATGGTGTATTGAATACACTGTATTACCATGTACCCCCTCCACCACTAAAAAGGGTATATGGCTCCATCTCCCTTTTCTCATCCTCCTCCTCCATCATATCAACATGCTTATTAGGCTGCCCTCGCTCCTAATGTTTTAGAGGGTCAGCTCAGCAGCGGGGCCTCACCCATAATGTTTTTGAGGGTAACCAGCAGGCCCTCGCCCATAATGTTTTGGAGGGTCACCAGCAGGCCCTTGTTCTTAATGTTTTAGAGCGGGTACCAGCAGGCCCTTGCTCCTAATTATTTTTTAGAGGGTCACCAGCAGGCCCTCGCCCCTAATGTTTTAGATGGTCAGCTCAGCAGCAGACCCTCACCCCTAATGTTTTAGATGTTCAGTGCAGCAGCAGGCCCTCACCCCTAATGTTTTAGATGGTCAGATCAGCAGCAGACCCTCGCCCCAAATGTTTTAGAGGGTCACCAGCAGGCCATCAATCATAATTTTAAGGGTGTGTATCATGCCCTCTTTTATGTGTAATAAAGGGTGTATTGTAGTGTCGGTTCCTTGTAATTTTTGGCAGCCCTTTCACTCAGTGCATAGGCTTTATGAGTGTAGGAGTCCCACTACCTGAACAATTGTACCACAATGTGAATAAGGCCCTCCTTTATGTGATATACAGGTTGTATCAGAGTGCCTCTTCCTTGTAATTTTTGGCAGCCCTTTCACTTAGTACATAGGCTTTATGAGTGTAGGAGTCCTGATATCTAAACAATTGTACCACAATGCAGGGGCGTAGCGTGGGGGGGGCCAGGGGGGCCGTTGCCCCGGGCGCCAGACTGCAGGGGGCGCTGGCAGCCGTTTGCACAAAAAAAAAATCTATGAAGTTGCTAACTGAGAGCAGCGCCACAGAGTGAGGAGCAGCATCATCAGAACAAGCGCCCCTGATCAATCCCACGGCAGTACGAAGCTCCGCCCACAGCAGCATGAAGCTCCGCCCACCTTCCAGCCGGGAAAGACACAGTGGAGCTGGGGCAAGAAGAAGAAGAAGAAGGCTGCTGCAGTGTGTCGCTTCAGGACTCCACAGCAGGCAGCCTGAATGTGAGTCAGTCAGATAGTCAGTGTGACAGCTCCCAGAGTGTTAGGTGTGAGGAGGGCAGGCGGTATATTAAGGGTAATACTGGTGGTAGGCCTGGAATATGGACACCAGAGGTGACATCCTTTGGGCAGTACTGTCTCTGGCCATCCTTCACCAGCAGATTCCTGACTGCCACCTGCTTGCCCTGGCTCTCAGTGTCACAGTGTGACTGAATCACTCCCTGAGTGTTAGGTGTGGGGTGACTTATTCACACTGTGACACTGAGAGCCAGGGCAAGCAGGTGGCAGTCAGGAATCTGGTGGTGAAGGATGGCCAGAGACAGTACTGGTGTCCATATACCAGGCCTACCAGTATTACCCCTTCATACACCACCTGCTCATCTGGTAAGGGTGACCAGGCGGTATATGAAGGGGTAATACTGGTGGTAGGCCTGGTATAGTTGAGATGAGCAGAGATGGCATCCTCTGGGCAGTACTGTCTCTGGTCATCCTTCACCAGCACCCTGACTGCCACCTGCGTAGCCTGGCTCTCATGGCACTTCACTGCCTGCTACTTAGGATACTTTCACACTTGCGTTACTCTTTTCCGGCCTAGCGTTCCGTCAAAAGGGCTCTATGCCGGAAAAGAACTGATCAGGATCATCCCAATGCATTCTGAATGGATAGAAATCCACTCAGTTTGCATCAGTATGCCTCAGTCACTGTCAGGCGTTTTGGCCGGACATAATACCGCAGCATCCGGCACTAATTCCCATTGACTTGTATTAGTGCCGGATCCGGCATTCTGAAACAACTGAAGGACGGATCCGTCCTTCCGGTTTGCGCATGCGCAGACCGAAAAAACTGTGAAAAAGACTGCAAGACGGATCCGTCCACCCGCATGACAAGCGGAGGGATGGATCCGTTCTTGCAATGCATTTGTAGACGGATCCGCACCCGGATCCGACTACAAATGCTGTCAGTTGTCACACTGAATAGCGGATCCGGCAGGCAGCTCCGACAACAGAACTGCCTGCCGGATCACACTAACGCTAGTGTGAAAGTACCCTTAGCGATCAGTGAGTGACAGTCAGTGTCAAAGGCTACGCAGGTGGCAGTCAGGGTGCTGGTAAAGGATGACCAGAGACAGTACTGCTCAGAGGATGCCATCTCTGCTATCCATATACCAGGCCTACCACCAGTATTACCCCTTCATATACCGCCTAGTCACCCTGACCAGGCGGTATATGAAGGGGTAATACTGGTAGGCCTGGTATATGGAGAGCAGAGATCTGTATTATTAGTATATAATGCCCCACAGTATTATTAGTATATAATAGCCCCTCTGTATTAATATAATATATAATGGCCCCTCTGTATTATTAGTATATATCATGGCCCCTCTATTGCCCCTGTGTATAATGATAGAAGAGGATGATAGTAAAGTGAGGAATTTAAAAATGTTTTCCGTGAAACTCTGCAGAGACGAGACGTGGCTGATAAAAGGTGTCATGACAGTCTAATTTCCGAATGAAGACGGTGGCCCACCATGCCATATCCTGGCCCCAGACTTCAGGTCACACTATGTGTGTTCTGAATTTTGGGGGTTCACACCCATCTACTATATTATCTGTACTCAGAGAGCTATCACTGTATTATCTGTAGTGTTACATAGGACTGCAAGTGACATCCACTATGTTATCTGTAAAAAGGGGCGTGCCCACAGGTTGGGGGGGGGGCGCAATACATGGCTTGCCCCGGGTGCTGGCAACCCACGCTACGCCACTGCCACAATGTGAATGAGGCCCTCCTTTATGTGATATACAGGTTGTATCGGAGGGCCTCTTCCTTGCAATTTTTGGCAGCACTTGCAATTTCTATACAAGTAAATATACAGGAAAGAATGTTTCCTAACAATTTTTCCTCTAAAATCGATTTTATCTTCGGTTTTGTGCGTATTATTGTTAGTCTGTAAAAGTGGCGTACTACTTTGACAACATCATTCCCAGCAGCGACCTGGGAGTCCAAGATGCATCCAGACATCCTCCCCATGCTGTTCCCAAACCATTTCAGTGGTCTTTCCATAAATTTCTGACCTTTTCCTGTGAACCAGACACCCTCCCCTCTTCAGAGCAGGAGGTGCCTGATTTAGAGCACCCGCGCATCCCGAGGTGTTCTACTCGAGCACCCGAGCACTTTAGTGCTCGACCAACACTGCTCCTCACATGTCATCTCCAGCCCACAACCTGTCCCCTCCATACATCTCTGACTTACACTCCTGATACCTCCCCACATGTAATCTCCAGTCCACAACCTGTCCTCTCCATACATCTCTGACCTACACTCCTGATACCTCCCCACATGTAATCTCCAGTCCACAGCCTGTCCTCTCCATACATCTCTGACCTCATCTCCTGATACCTCCTTACATGTAATCTCCAGTCCACAGCCTGTCCTCTCCGTACATCTCTGACCTCATCTCCTGATACCTCCTCACATGTAATCTCCAGTCCACAGCCTGTCCCCTCCATACATCTCTGACCTCATCTCCTGATACCTCCTCACATGTAATCTCCAGTCCACAGCCTGTCCCCTCTATACATCTCTGTCCTCATCTCCCGATACCTCCCCACATGTTATCTCCAGTCCACAACCTGTCCTCTCCATACATCTCTGACCTCATCTCCCGATACCTCCCCACATGTTATCTCCAGTCTGCAACCTGTCCTCTCCATAGATCTCTGACTTAATCTCCTGATACCTCCTCACATGTAATGTCTAGTCCACATCCTGTCCCCTCTATACACCTCTGTCCTAATCTCCAGTCCACAGCCTGTCCCCTCCATACATCTCTGACCTAATCTCCCAATACCTCCCCACATGTAATCTCTAGTCTACAACCTGTCCTCTCCATACATCTCTGACCTAATCTCCTGATACTTCCCCACACGTGAACTCCAGTCTACAACCTGTGCCCTCCAAACATCTCTGATTTAAACTCCTGATACCTCCTCACACGTGATCTCCAGTCCACAACCTGTCCTCTCCATATATCTCTGGCCTGAACTCCTGATACCTCCCCACATGTAATCTCCAGTCCACAGCCTGTCCTCTCCATACATCTCTGACCTAATCTCCTAATACCTCCTCACATGTAATCTCCAGTCCACAGCCTGTCCTCTCCATACATCTCTGACCTAATCTCCTAATACCTCCTCACATGTAATCTCCAGTCCACAGCCTGTCCTCTCCATACATCTCTGACCTCATCTCCTGATACCTCCCCACATGTAATCTCCAGTCCACAACCTTTCCTCTCCATACATCTCTGACCTAATCTCCCGATACCTCCCCACATGTAATCTCCAGTCCACAGCCTGTCCTCTCCATACATCTCTGACCTCATCTCCTGTTACCTCCTCACATGTAATCTCCAGTCCACAACCTGTCCTCTCCATACATCTCTGACCTCATCTCCTGATACCTCCTCACATGTAATCTCCAGCCCACAACCTGTCCTCTCCATACATCTCTGACCTAATCTCCTGATACCTCCTCACATGTAATCTCCAGTCCACAGCCTGTCCTCTCCATACATCTCTGACCTCATCTCCTGATACCCCCCCACATGTAATCTCCAGTCCACAGCCTGTCCTCTCCATACATCTC
This sequence comes from Bufotes viridis, assembly GCA_033119425.1. Taxonomy (NCBI): domain Eukaryota; kingdom Metazoa; phylum Chordata; class Amphibia; order Anura; family Bufonidae; genus Bufotes; species Bufotes viridis. The sequence continues at coordinate 30,492,877 of CM065589.1, forward strand.
TGACCTCATCTCCTGATACCTCCTCACATGTAATCTCCAGTTCACAACCTAGCTCCTCCATCATGTCTAAACTAATCATCTAATCTCACATGATCGCCTGCATATTTCAGACACTGAAACTCAGTATCCCAACACTCCAGATGACCTATCCTCAGGATAAATCATCAATATCAGATTGGCAAGGGTCCGACACCCAGCACCCCACTGATCAGCCATTTGAAGAGGCTGCTGTGCTCCATGAGGGTTGTGGCCTATTCATAGACCAGACATCACGACCATCCGTCACATGGTCTAGGCACAGCTCAGTCCTATTCAAGTGAATGGGGGCTAATCTACAATATGAAGCATAGCCGCTATCAAATGTACAGCTCTGTATTTGGTAAGCTGTGAGGGAGACGGCGGTGTTCTCCTGAGGATAGGTCATTAATATTAAACTCCTTCTTTAAGAAATCGGTAGGTTGACCTCCTGCTTATGGACACATTTTTTACCCATTTTTGGACATCAGAAGTTAATGCGACCATTACTTTAATAAATTCATATTTTAAAAAAAGAAAGAAAAATAATAGAAAATGGTCTGCGAATGTTTGGCCAATTTTTTTTCCCTATTAAATTGGCTTGTCGTTAAAACACCATAATGAATGATGTCCTGCGTCGTCTTCAGTTTTTTTTTTTCTTCCATAGAGTGGGTTGAACCATCTGTTAGACAAAAACTCGGTGATGTTTTGTCTGAAATATCAGACATTGTCACACTGCCTCTTCAAGACTATGAGCATCAGCAGTGGGAGTTACTTGGAACAAAACTTAAAATGTGAAGTCACGTTACACTTTGTCCTTTGTCGAGTTCCTGCAAGTAATATTGATCCTGCAAAACGCGTGAATCATGCGGGAGAACAAAAAGTCTCTCTGTGCTCTGATTAGTGCGGTTGTTTTTTTGAAGGGGCACACCACCAAAAATTAATTCTGTGAACACACCATTAACAACTTATTTACAGAGGCTCTGTCACCTGCTTCAAGTATAGCATGCTAGATATATAGTGAGGTAGGGCTCCAAACGCTGATCACAAACATACCTTTATTTCCCTTATTTCGGGTCCGATCACACTGTAAAATCCACTTTTAAAAATATGCTAATGAGCACTCTGAGGTGTGCTTATTGCTTCTGAGCACCGCATCTCCGATGCCCTCCTGCCTGTTAGTGCCGCCCTCTATGTAATTGAAACGCCCCCCACAAAAAAAATTGATTCAATTGACAGCGCTAGACTCACTCATCTAGGGCTGAGATCCCGCGCGTGAGCACTCCAACGCTGTCAATCAAAAGAAAGGTTTGTGATCAGCGTTTGGAGCCCTACCTCACTATCTATCTAGCATGGTATACTTGAAACAGGCGACAGAGCCTCTTTAAAGGAAGTCTATACTTAAAGGGGCTTTCCAGGATTTTCCTCAGGATAGGTCACCAAGATGAGATTGTTGGGGGTCCTACTCCCGGCAATCAGGTGTATGAAAAGGCCACGGAATTCCATACCCACTTAGGCCTTTTCCTAGGTTACATGATGTCGTGTTCTTTGGTCACATGGCCTAGGCACAACTCAGTCCCATTCAAGTGAGTGGGACTAAGATGCAATCCTAAGCACACCAAATGGCAGGTGCTGTTTTTGGTAACCTGCCATCAGTCCTCCGATGAGGGGCAAGACTTCCTGAAACAGTTGATCGATGGGGATGTCAAGAGTTGGTCCTCCACAGATCTTCTGAGGATAGGTCATCAATATGTAAATCTCAGAAAACCCCTTTGAAGGGGTTGCTCCATTACAACAGCTTATCCCCTTTCCCCAGGGCATAAGGATCTGTTCGACAGGAGTCCAACCACATGCGTGACAACCACTCCTGTCAAATTGGGAACACCCATTCTCATAATCATCAGGGGACACAAAGGTCAGACCACCACTGAACAGACAATTATCCGCTTTCTTGTGGATAGTGAATAAGTTGTCGTAACGGGACAGCCCCATTACAGTGGCACAGGAGCTACAGGACATTTAAAAGATGTGAAGGGAATTTTCTTCATTTCAGAGAGTTCTTTGTTTTCTAATACTTAAAAATAAAATCTTGCACAACCCCTTTAAGTTAGGAATAGACAACTCATTTTCAAATACCATCTTAAGGAATTCAGAGTTAATAGATAGGGGTTTAGATTTCTCAGCCAGGGTGAAGCGCTGCACAACTTCAAAGAGCTCTGCCGTTCTGGAGGACCCAACCTGTCTATGAATTACTTAGACAAGCCACTGATGTCAACCGTAATTGTGTAATGCTTTATTTCACCTGTGGTGGCACTGCAGGGAGATTGAACACCTAGTGCTGCAAAATAAATCCATCAAATTACAGGCGATCATTGAGGATCCAAGCAGTAGGACACCATGTCATCAATTTACCAGAAGAGGTGGCAACGTGGACAACATCTTTAAGATTTTCTGATGATGGAAGTTTCATGTCTCCCAGAGTCCTGAAGAAGGGCAGCCCATCCAGGCAGATCTACTGAACTGTAATACAAGATATAAAGGGATGTATTAATGTCTCGTACTCTGCTACTTTTTTATTCTATTCATGATTAATAATTTAATGGGGTTGTCCACTCGATGATTTTTTTTTTAAAACAGGCTCAGATCAGTGTAAATTTACAAAATACTCACCCTACTGACCCCTTGCTGCTCCCATTGTGACTTGGGACTCTTCCTTGTCCCATGTCTAGCTCTGCTCCCTGGTCCGTCTTGACAAACAGGAAATGACTAGTCAGCCAATCACTAGCCACAATGGTGACCCACCTCAGACAGTGATTGGCTAAGTCAATACCTAAGTCTCAAAAAGGACCAGGAAGTAGAAATTGGCAGAGGGACCAGGAAGAGCAGGAACAGGAGCAGTGGGAATCGGTAAGGTGAGGTGGTCAAACAGTGGTAAAGACTGTAGTGAGCATATTCTTGGCGTACCCTGCTAACAAAAAGTGATGGTAAACAGCCCTTTAAGAATTACAGAACCAAAAAGACCAGTCCTCATAGAATTTCCCATTTATCTGCCTAATGTTTTTATACATATGCAGTGTGGCAAGATTTCAATGAAGGCTGGAAATGTGTGGATTTTGTGTGACCATATGTTGAAATTACTTAAACGTATGTTGCCTTCTGCTGTATTGGCCACAATAAAAGATTCAACCAGAACGGCTGATGAGCACAAAATCACTATAATTTACATATAATATACAGTCTAACTACATACAGTCCTAAAACCCTAAAAGTGCTATAAATTAACAAACTGTAGAGTGTAAGCTCCTATCGGCAGGGTCCTCTCTCCTGTAGAGTGTAAGCTCTTATGGCCAGGGACCAGTCTTCGATAGAGTACAAGCTCTTATGGGCAGGGACCTCTCTCCTGTAGAGTGTAAGCTCATATGGGCAGAGACCTCTCTCCTGTAGAGTGTAAGCTCATATGGGCAGAGACCTCTCTCCTGTATAGCGTAAACTCTTATGGGGAAAGACCTCTCTTCTGTAGAGTGTAAGCTCTTATGGGCAGGGATCTCTCTTTTGTAGTGTAAGCTCTTATGGGCAGGGATTTCAGTCTTGTAGGGTGTAAGCTCTTATAGTCCGAGTTCTCTCTCCTGTAAAGTGTAAGCTCTTATGAGCAGGACCTCTCTCCTGTAGAGTGTAAGCTCTTATGAGCAGGACCTGTCTCCTGTACAGTATAAGCTCTTATGGGCAGGGACCTCTCTCCTGTACAGTGTAAGCTCTTATGGGCAGGGACCTCTCTCCTGTACAGTGTAAGCTCTTATGGGCAGGGTCCTCTCTCCTGTACAGTGTAAGCTCTTATGGGCAGGGACCTCTCTCCTGTACAGTGTAAGCTCTTATGGGCAGGACCTCTCTCCTGTAGAGTGTAAACTCTTATGGGCAGGTTCCTCTCTCCTGTAGAGTGTAAGCTCTTATGAGCAGGGACCTCTCTCCTGTAGAGTGTAAGCTCTTATGGGCAGGGTCCTCTGTCCTGTAGAGTGTTAGGCTTCGTTCACATCACCGTTTAGCCTTTCTGTTCTCCTGCTCCGTTTAGGAGCAGGAGAACGGAAAGGATGGATTTGGCACATAACTGAGCCGAACGGAACCTAAGAACCCCATAGACTATAATGGGGTCCGTTAGGTTTCCGCTCAGAAGATGATTTTGGAGTGGAGACAAAAGTAGTGCATACAGGACTTTTGTTTCCACTTCAAAAATCTTCCTCTGAGCGGAAACCTAACGGACCGAATCCGTCCTTTCCGTTCTCCTACTCTAAAACGGCGCAGGAGAACGGAAAGGCTGAACGGTGATGTGAACAAAGCCTAAGCTGTTATGGGCAGTGACCTCTCTCCTGCAGATTGTAAGCTCTTGGCCACAGACCTCACTCCTTTTGTCTCATTGTTTATTTATTTTATTTGCTAGTTATTTCATTTCTTTGCACATCGTTGCAGAGTATGTTGGCACTATATACAGTAAATATAGATCATTATGTCATAATACTGAATTCTAATATACTGAAAACTTTATGCACAAATGAGCCCATGCCTCGGCCATTAGAACAAAGACATATTTAAACTGTAGTTCATGCTTCCCCAAAACTTGTCGGCATTCGCTCCTGTCAGCGTTGTAGCATTTCCATATCTGCTATCTTGTGAATTTGCATGTTTGCCTGTTTACTCCAGTTTTCCATGTTAAAATGACTCTGGGGATTAACTGCACTGCTCAGATAGCGCATTCAAAAACGCCCTTATTTACAGAATAAAGCAATTTATATGTCATATAATTGGTTGACAAGAAGCGTAACCACTTTGCTGCTCGTTATGCAATGCCTCCGGCAACCGTTTCCCAACACAAAAGCAAACAGTGGATTTGTTCTGTGAAGTCAATATATAACTTTTCTCTTGATTTCGGCTTTGGTCTAACAATAGCGACAATCACAAATGGCTCCTGTATGGCTACAAAGCTGACCACCTACCGTGCTCCTCCTTACTCTTCTTAATTATGTAAATCACAATAAATTTGCCGGTTTTGTACGTCTGCTTAATTAATGTGAGAGGAAAACTTTGGCATCATGTGATAGCAATATTTTTCTTTTGCTAAATTATAATAAAAAGTTTAATTTTTTAACATTTTTTATATTTCGAAGCAACAAAGGAACGTGGGTTGTTTTATTTCCATTTTTTCCTTTGTTTTTGTTTTTTGCAATATTATATTTGAAGTCACTTTTCCCCTTTCATTAAATCCTAAAGAAGCGGTTTATCGATGGGGGATCAGACATGAAGAAAGTATCTTTTTATATTAAAAAATTCAGAAACGCCGCACGCTATTAATTATGTAACTAAAGGGACTTTGAACACTATTGAAAATCATTTGTGGACTTTAATGTAGGCTGATACCTTTGGAGATCGGAGGAATAAAAGTGAACTGAGTAAACAATTTTAAACAACATTTTTTTTTTTTCGTTTTAATTGATACAATGAAAAATAAATATAAAAAATAAAAAATTATTTAAGCCTGAACCAAATTTTTTTTCTCCCCCATGTAGTCATGTCTGCCAAAGAAATGTCATGCACTTCTGGCAAGGATTGTGATGAATCTCAAATGTGTCTCAAAAATTATCATGGTATTTCATTAATGTGACCCTAATGAAGTGGGAAGTGTGGATTAAAATTCATGACAGATCTCCGAAATCCCAACGTGCCCATGGAAAAAGCAGTTTCCCAGCATGAAATAAAAGTTTTACGAATGGAAATAAAAACTATAGGCCGTTTTTTGGAAGTTTTAGATTAGCGACAAAATAGAATGGGTTAGGAATTATAGTGGTGTTAGTGTGGTCTCCCGAGCAGCCACGGGCAATGCCTTACTCACCCTCTCCTTCCTGCCCACCAACAAAGACCTATTGCTTCTCTTCCTCACCACCAATGGGCCTGCCATCTGGGATCTCATGCACCCCCTGCAGGCCACAGCCAGTTCTCCTTGCCTTTAAAGGGCCAGTGTGTACGCTATAATTCTTCCCCAGCTTATAGCTGGCTGTCTCTGTGTATATGAGGTACAGTACCTTCCCCAGTGAGAGGGTGCCTGAGCTTTGAGTATTCTAGCTTGCTAGTTACTTTGTGAGGGTGTTCCATTCCCTTTTGCCTTCCTGTGTACAGACCGACCTGTTTTTGACTCCCGCCTGTCCTGACCTTGGACTAATTTTACGGATGTGCATGAACTCTGCCTGCTCTGACCTAGGCCTGTTTCCTGACTACAAGTATTGCGTGATCCCTTGGTACTTCACACTGGTATCTCTGACACAACTGCCAACTACACCGGGACTATTCCAAGAGGTAGGGGCCTGGTTGTTCCCTGCAGCGAAGGCCAGATCCCTGTATAGGAGTTAAAGGGTGAATTCCAGGAGAGCTGCATGATCAGGCTGCATCAGTTGTATACTCTGTATGTAAAAGGGGCCACCAGCAAGACACAGATGGTGTAATTTAACAGATTTGTAGACAAGTGGAGAAATCAAACAGAGTGGTCCTCAAACCATGGATGGGTATGTCAGCCTCTGCAAGAGCTTGCACTAAGTTGGGCTTCACCAAAGTGACTTCAAGATCCACAACCAACGGATCTCTGAGAGGCTACCGTCTACAACAGCCTGCTCCTCCAAAACCCCTTGTGCAGTCACTTTCCAGGGAATCACTCTGCATGACCAAGCATCATGGTGGCCACTATGCCACTGGCTTTTACAGCTGCAAGCATGCAACATGCACATTTTTAGTTCAAATCCTAGTTATGGTCTAGTCTCATAAGGACCACTGTGCATTAACCAGAGATTTATAGACAAGTGGAGCAACCAAACAGCGTGACCCTTAAACCATGGCTGGGTATGTCGCCCTCGCCAACAGGAGAAATGTTTCCGGAGGTAGTACTACCTGCTTTCCACCAGTCCATGTAGTCAAATTTCAGGACAGATATCCTCTATGTCTACATTTTTCAGCCAGTTTTCTTGATAGATATATGTGAGCAGGCCATATGTCCCGAAGCGGCATTGATAGTGTGCAAGGGCCCTTATTGTTACTTCTGCACTTGCAAGAAGTGCCTCTGGTGGTACATGCAGTCACCTCCTCTTCCTATTTTCTCCTTTTGGTATCACCACCCCATACCTCTGCCCTTGGTAGCCCCCTGGTGCAGCACTCACTAATACATTCCTGCATCTGCGCCCATGCAGACTATTTCTCCTCTGAGTGAATGAAAGGAAATTCTGCTTCCTGTCAACCATTTAGTGCCCGCTGAATAGTGCAGAGAGAGATATTAAGTGGACGTGCCACACAATTGCCTGAGGCCTCATAGATCAAGGTTTAGCTGGAAAAAAATAATAAAAAAATCAACCAGGGGTAGACATATTGCCTGCGTAGCCAGATGAAAGCCACAGGAACTAGGTAGAGCTTAGCGGTGTGGCGTGGGGCCTCCAGACATAACATGCTTGAGGCCCTAGAAATGTCTAACCCTCCCCTGAGGATACACATAGGCCTATGTTTGAGCTGTATAAACAGAACGGTAGGCTGTTGGCAAAATTTGATTCAATTATTGTTTTAGATCTAGAGCAATAAAACAAGTTGGTTGCAAAAGAATTCATAACTTTTCAAATTTACATAGTTTTTATTCCATGGCAGGAACTTTCTGGTCTCACACAGTTGATATGTTGTTTTTCTGCTTTTCCAATGTGTTTTTACGTCTTTTTTTTTTTTTTTTTAACTTTAACAAATACTAAATTCTTCATCTGGAGATGAATCATGGTCAATTAACAGGAACAATTCTAATTAACCGGCATAATTATAAAACTAATAACATCGAACATTATTGTTCAGTGCGGCAGCGTTAGCTTTTAGAGAGGCGCATCAAGTCTCCATTTAGCGAGATGTGCAGCAGATCATTTATACTTGGTTGTCATGGTGACCACATCGACAATCGAAGGCCCTGGATTGTAGTGCTGTACAGAGCTATAAATTATGCCACTAGAAGTAATTGTAATGTCGGTATAATCTCCTTTTAATTATCCGTTAATGAAAATTACATTCATTTAGGGAGAAAAAAATAAAATAAAAAAACATTACTTCTCCAATTCTTAGTCACCTGCTCAAGTCTTGATGTCTGGATTTTCTTCCCTGTAGGGCAGGGCTCTGGAATTTGAAGTTAATGGTTTTAGGAAAGTTTTGATACGAACATTTTACAGCTTTTTTGCTGTATTGTATCATGACCACCAAAGACTTGGAGCAGGAAGGGGACCTTTGGCCAAGCATCAAAGTGGCCACTTGGGTGAGGAAGATTTTGGTTCTGGGCGTTTACAGTACTACGTTGGCTAAGGTAGACATTTGGTCATGGTTGGATCATGGGAAGATCCAGAGAAGCAGTCAACCAGAGGTCTGTACTACCCACTTACCTCAAGGAGCTTGTAACCTTTATGTTGCTTTCCTCTTCCCTTATTTGCAAATGTGGAGGCCCCTATAGAGATGGAGGCTTGTGCAGGTACACATTACCTATGAATTTGACCTCCTATCCTTCATGGACTATTCAATAGCCTACTTGCTATGTTTATCTTTGGCCCAGTATCTCTGGCCCTGCTTACCTCTTGGCATGAATCCAACATGGTGGCCTTTTTCCAAAACTGCAAACATGGTGGACAGTGAAGCTTTTCTCATTCAAATTAGATTGTCATTGGGTTCTGCTGATACCCAGGAGAGGTTAAATGAAAAAAAGAAACCATACTCACCCTCACAGATCCCCCACCACTGCAGTCCCAATGCTGATCAGACCCCCAGGTCAACATTCTGAAAACGCCATGAAAAGGTCATGGCTACCACCATAGCCTTTCATGGCATTCCGCCGTGTCAAGCCAGGGCCAGGAAGTAAAGCGCAGTGCTGTAACGGCAGTGATGGTGGATTCGTGAGGGTATAACCTATATATTTCTTATAATATTGCCCTAGAAACCCACTTTAAGTTAGATAGGTGTTGTATGACACTGTTATTGGAGGTTGAACTTCTGGGTCCCAATAAAAAAATCTGTAACAGGGCCACCAACCCTCCATGTGCAATTTATAAACCTGGTGTCAGTGTAGACTTCCAGCCCCTTTGGTCACCAGTGTCCAAGTATAAATGTTGCCTCTGCCTAGCCTTTAGTTACACCCCTGTCTGGACCCATGAGTAATAGGCCTCTACCAACTTTCAACCAGCCCGTGGTATAGAGGGCATTTGTTTTTTTAGTGGTTGGGTCGTCTCAGGTGGCCATGGATGTGGACAGGCTGTGTGAAATTGTACTGGCTGGTCAGGACTCCATAGGGGAGATTTATTAAAACTGGTGTAAAGTAGAACTGGCTTAGTTGCCCATAGCAACCAATCAGATTCCACCTTTCATTTGCAAAGGAGCTCTGGAAAATGTAAGGTGGAATCTGATTGGTTGCTAGGGGCAACTTAGCCAGTTCTACCTTACACCAGTTTTGATAACTCTCCCTACATAACTTTATTTTACTATGGGGTCCGTACTCCATTTTGCATGCTTTTTATATTTTGACTTGAAATTACTGAATTTTAGAAATGTAGCATTTATGTCCCCGGAAATTAATAAAAAACAAAAAAAAGAAATTGAGAGAATGAGTTTCCTCAGAGAATCCATATTGGAGGGCTAATTGCAATAATTATGCTATTGTATAATACATAAACCTGAGGAGCAGTTTCATCAGATACATAATGAGCTGAAGAAAAACTCAAGAGCCACAACCAGCAGACTCCCATTACCGAGAAGTAATTGTCAAGCAGCTGCACTGGAATATAACCACCGACCAAGGGAGGAACACGTCGTTGGTTGTCATGTCGATGATGGTCCCCATGTACAATATTATATCATGTGCTTAAAGGGGTTGTCCAGCATTAGAAAACCATTGATGTGAATGGGACTGAGCTGAGCTAGGATATGCCATCAAAGTCAGACATCTCTAAAATGGGCCCTCGAGAGTGAAGGAGAGCGCACTGTGTATGCGTGGTGTGCTCTCCATTCATTTCTATGGGACTTCTGAAAAAAGCAAGCTATTTTTGGAAGTCCCTTAGAAATTAATGGAGAGTTCACCATGCAAGTGTGGCCACCACTCCCTTCACTTCTATTGGACTGCTGGACGGTGGGTCCCATTCTGGAGATAGGGGTGAGTCCCAGAGGTGGCATATCCTAGCAATACACCGATTTCTCAGATGATACAACCCTATTTAACACCAGCTTCCCCTCTGTTGGATTCGAGGTGACCATGTATTACAAGGCTGGCCGGTGCCACTGACAAAAGCAGCTGAAGCCAGACCCGCAGTAATTAGTGGCTCTTCACAGCAGCCCCAGTAGGAAACTGATTGTTTGTGAGGAGACAACCCCTTTAAGAAACAGTGATGGGTCAGTAAGATCTAGAAGTGAAGACATATTGACCCAGTTGGTACCAGGTCATTTTTTTGTTTTTGGCTTTCAAATGGCAAAACTTTTTTACTTTTCCATTCATATCGCAGTATGAGGGCTTAGATTTTCATTGACCATATCTTGTACTGATAAACAGGAAATGCATTGTGGGGTGAAATTGGGGGGAAAAAAACTCTGCACACTAAAAATGTAATGACGACCTTAGGGCTCATTCAGATGACCTTATCTGTTTTGCGGTCGGCAAATTACGGATCCGCAAAACACTGATAATGTCCGTATTTTGTGTAGTGGAACGGCCAGCCCAATTATAGAATTGCCTATTCTTCTCTGCAATCACGGGCAAGAAATGGATATGTTTTATCTTTTTTGTGGGGCCACAGAACGAAAAGTACGGATGTGGACAACATATGGTGGGCCGTCTGCATCTTTTGTGGCCCTATTGAAACAAATGGGTCCACACCCGTTCCGCAAAATTGCAGAGAGGATGTGGACACAAATATATGGTCGTCTGAAAGAGCCTAGGTGGCTAAAAAATATCTATTCGGTCATTCCGATTTTTTTTTTCCCTTTCACCATTTACCGTGTAGGATCTGTAATAGTTCAGAATTTTTGGACACATTGATACCAAACATATTTTATTTTTTATTGTTTATTTTTATAGGGAAAAATTGAGAAATGAGTAATTAGAATGATTCCTTTTTATATATATATATATATTCAAAAGCATTCTTTAACTTTGTTTTAGTTGCTAGATTGACATCACATGGAGGTGATTTGTCTGGTCACATGACCCTCCATCAGCGGCCATCTTATGGACAGGACCTACCATACCAGCATTAGTACCACTGGAGGTGTGGGGGTGTCATTACTCTGTAATCCCACTACTATACAATGAAGGCCCGCAAATCGAAGGGTTGCTTCATCCTGTAATCCCTTTGCTGCATCAAGGTTTAATTATGCTTTACGCTTTGTCACCTTCACGTCTAAACATGGTAGCTTTTCACTTTTCTCCTTGAGGTAGTGCATAGTGCTTTAAGGCACCTAGTACAAGAAGAGCACCCGTGAGGGCTGAGCCTCTCTACTAAATAGCTTAACTTACATATTTTTGGCAGCAGGGTTACCCTTTAATGCATTAAGGCACTGGTGCTGCTTGTAGCAATGGTACTGCTTGTGACTCTATATCATAATCCTCCTGTGTAGCAACAGCACATGATCCCAAAGACACAGGACATACTGGCTCCTTCCCCTCCCGGGTCTGTGGAGAGAAAACAGTTAAGGGCATAAACAAATAATACAGTACAATACCTAGGCTTTCTAAACTAACACAGGGCAAACTGACCATTTTATACTTTTGAGTCCTCAGAGGCAGTCCACAAGAGCAATGGAGCAAGGGGTAGCTGACTATCTAGCTAACAGTACTATATAACCAAAGTCCATTCAAAAGGTGCATACAAATTAAATAGTTTCTCCAATCAAAACAAGTCCATGCAATGGGCAAAAATACTTTAAAGGCTATGTACACCTTTGGAGGAAATTTTTTATGATTGCATTTTTACTCATTTTTGGCTAAAACTCATATTTTCAATTAGCCTTTATAAAAAAAAATATTGAGCCATTCTGTCACAAAGGGTTAACAGTAATTTAGAGATAAGGTTTATTAGATGACCAGTCACACAGCTAGAAAAACAAAGAGGTCATAAAAACTTTTTTAAACCACATTCTTATCTTAAAAGCTGAGCTATAATGAGTGATTATAATGTCAGAGAGCAGAGATAAGGAGTCTGTCTGCTCCAGGCCTGACGGAAAGTACAGAAAATCCAAAGGCTGCTACTAAAGCGTCTCAGCTCTGTACAGAAAAAAAGACGCCATATTTGTAATAAAGACCAATTGAGAAAATGATTTTTAGCTCAAAATAAGTACAATGCAATAATAAGAAAATTGACCCCAAAGGTGTACATGGCATTTAACATGGCAAACATTTTAATACTTTAGTGCAAAAATGTCACACTTGAGGTCAAAGAGAGCTCAGGCACTCGTTTGAGTCCATTCTTTGGGTCCTGGCTTATAACGTTGCGGAAACCATAACACATAGTCCAAAAAGAATTTTAAGTGTAAAGTGATTTGTAATCCACAAGCGGTAGTAAAACTATTATTTGTCATCCACATGAGGGTTAAAGTTACACTTTACCTGAGAAGGGGGAAAAAAGTGTTTGTGCGCATATGTGCGCAACCTGGAGATTTTTATTGGATAATGGATGGAGTCCTTACAATCCACAAAACAAGGCAACAAAAATCAACCGTGGGCCAACAAAGATCTCTCGCCGCCTGATAAAGTTGTGAAATGCAGTCCTTATCCTGGGTCCCTTACTTGCGGGTGCAAAGATCCTTCTTTAAGCTGCGTGAAATCCTCATTGCTGTCACTGCTAGCTTTGGTGCTCTCTGCAGCCGCAACTTCATCAGAAGCTTCATCTGTGATCTTCTAGTGACCTCCAGTGGTGGAACTTGGAACTGCAGGATCATCTTCTCGAAGATTCTCTGTAGACCTTGGTCTTTTCCTTGTATGTGACAGATTCTCCAGGCAGCAGTAAGGGATAGTTCCTTGGTTTTTCATAGCAAGAAAATTTGCGCTTGGTTATGGCCCCGGAGTGCACGGAGCAGTATCAGCTGTCTCATCACTCGTAGAAAGGTCACTTTCTTTTCTAGCTGCTGGTGGAGGGCCACCGCAGTTCAGATGGGTACATTCTTTGTTGTCAGACATGGTGGGGGATGTGTTGTTCAAGCTAGCTAGGTCAGCAAAAGGTAACAGTGCGTTTTGGGAGAACATTTCTATGAGCAACGGTGGCAGAATTGGCAATAGTTGCTGCAATCATTAACTTTTTGGGGAGTATGGGGTGCCAGAGGGCAGATGATGGCCCCAACAGTCCCTATCCCTGGCTGTTTCCCCAGCTGTTCTAACTCAGGACTCCTTGGTATGGAATCTCGGAGTCCAGGGGCACAGAAAATAGATCACTGCGCTGAATGCCCTTTTCCAAGATGGCGGTGGCTTCCACTTCTGATAGAGGTGCACACGTTTCTTTGTTCCCTGGGGAACTGGGGCTCAGCTCTCTGATTCCCTTTGCTGACAGGCTGGTTCCCCTGTGGAGGCGGGCTGCTGGATTTGCAAGCTTGCAGGTAGGTGTGACTTTCTTGTCCCTTGCTGAGACAGGGGCACCCAAGATGGCTAAATAACCTCTTCCTTGTCGATGCACGCGTAATAGCGCACTTCCACCAGTTTCTGCAGCAGAAAAACCACCCTTTAGCGTGCGATTAGTGTCCATAAGCCTCTTCAAAGACGCAGAAGTAAATCTTGTTCATGATGTTACTTTGGATCGAGCCCGTCCCCAGAAGCCTCCAGGGTTAGGATACTGAGCGGTGGTATGGTTATGAAGCAAGTCACGGTGCTCCTATCTGGATCTGGTGCTCCGAGGTCAGGCCGCGTAGCAGCTACACAGAAAGTTTGTAATTGGGAGGAACTGAAATGAGTTAGGTCCAGACTTTGATGCAAATTGAATTGCAGCTCATACACAATAACAGTAGCTCTTGGCTCAAGCAGGTTTTAGGGTGCACTGGAAGGTGCACTGGGTTCTTTCCTCTATTACCACTGTACTGAACTCTCCCTCTTGATCGATATCTTGTAATGGGCCTATTTCATCTGGGCTACATGCCACTGATATGAGGCTCAGTGCCCGGTGAACTTCTGACCACACTTTGATAGACTGTAGGGTCTAAGTTGCAACTCCTACAATCCCTGTTGGGGATGACTTGACCCTGGCTGCAGATTGCCTGCTGTGCACCCTGTCTGGCCTCTAGGCCAAGACTGCACTGCACTACTTCTCAAGCCTCTGGCTAGGACCAAAACTCAGACTCAAATCACTCTCAACAGGCAAGACACCCCTCCCCTTGGAAGATCTGGGAGAGCCCACTGCTGCAAGGAGGAGGAGAGAATGGAATGGTTAGTTCCATTCTACGTTACGTATAGCTCACTGCCAGACACACTGCCACCTGCTGGTAAACCAGGCACAGTGCATGAAATACAATAAATAACAGTTAAAAAGCAGTTTCTGAATGGACCTGGAAACAAAATGCATAGTGGTGTCACACATTGGTTAGGCATTAGAGACAGTAGCAGGTTGTAGGAATGGTAGTGCCCGCTCTGGGGTACTACAGATGGGGGTGCTCAGTGTATGAGGGGAGATTCTGTGGAGGATGGGGTGCTCAATGTGCAGTATACGGGCACTTTAATACCCGTTTACTACCAATCTGTTATGTTCCTTTAAGTGTTTCATATACTTGCCTGCAGCAATGTGAAGGTTGTCATGTAGGTGTTAGACCACTAGGGGAACTGGTGAGCAGGGATATATATAGGTAGGCCAAGGCAGGCTAGTGTTAGTGCAGACCCTGGAGTCTGTGAGGGCCACATGTCTCGGGCCTAAGCAAGTCAGCAGAAGTCAAGCAGAGGCAATCCCTAGAGCAAGAGGTACTAAATGTCAAGAGGAGGTACACTGTCAACTGGAGATTCAAGGATATAAGCCAGAAGTAGGGCATTGGGGCCTTGAAGCATCAATTCCAGTCAGGACAAGTCAGGAAGAAAGTAAGGTTCACCTGCAACTCTAAGTCCTGTTTATTTTACCCTCTGTTATACCTTGCTGGATGTAAGCCTGCTGTGACTGCGACTATACAAAAGTCTATTTTCTGCAACAAGAACTGTGTTAAGAGGTTGCCTGCTGTATTTTCCACTGTTTCAGTAAAGTTGGAATTCTGTTTTCAAGTTACAAGTCTGCACCTCTGTTATTCCTACTATAAATACGGTGTGCCACCGTTTACTGGCACTGGCGTCACGACACATCAGGGACTTAGCCAGAGGCACGTTAAACTACAACACCAAGGGCACCTCACATTCCACCTGGCTGTGTCCCTCAAGAACCCAGAGAGTGCCCCAGAGGAACAGCGTGCCGGCCTCTCCATCACTGGCATTCCCCAGGTTAGTCACACACATTGCTCTGACTTGGGGATGCTACATTTTGGCGTCACGAACAGGATACGCACGTTTTACGGACTGTGAACAAAAGCGTGAACTTTGTGCCTTAACCAGTTTGCCAAGTGACAAAACGCCTGTTTATTTGAAGTAAACCTTGCGGACCTAAAAGCGTACAGAAAAGTGTCCCAAAAACTTCCAGAAAGCGCTGTGCAGTGTTGCGCTATCAAGAGGAAGAAAATCGCCACTTCAAAGTGCATTTTTGTGGACTTTTATGCTGTTTTACTACCGCTGCTTGCTGTCATTGAATTGATGCATCATGGTGCCCAAGATGGCCGCCTGAACTGTGGACTTATCTACTGCGCCATCACTACTCATTGCTGGCGGGAAAACTTAGCGCCAAACTCTGCAGCGTCACCACTTTATTCAAATTTCCCAAGCTGGACTCCACCTACCTTGGACTTGGAAGAACGCATGACGCTGTTCCCCGTCGGAGCGAGTCCGAAGCTCCGCCCCTCCAGCCCGACGTCCTCGCGGGAAGGGACGCTGCGCAAGGGATTCCCGAAGACGTCCTTCCGGATCTCGCGAGATTTGGACCGCCTGCACCGGAGTAAGTACAAACTCCTGGGAGAAATAATTCTACACCGGAGAGGGGTCGCCTGGTTAGTAAGGCCCAAAAGGGGATACCGGACTCTGTCCATCGATCGCGCTCACCGGCCAGTAACCCCGCCAGCGCGACATCGGACCTGTCGCTACCTCTTAAAGGGACCGCTCAACCAATTAATCTGCATCATGTCGGACTCAGAAGTAGCCGAGCAGCCTGCTCCCAGGGAGCCAGTGGCCTGCAGCGGTATGGCGCCTGCCAACATGATGCCGCTGACGATGCCATACTACTTTGGGGCTCCATGGTTTCCCCGTTATGCCGGGAGGCTCATAATTTAAAAGACTTCCAAGACAAAATCCTGGCTCTGTTCCGGCTCTATCCTATTAACCCGGAGCAGCAAATGGAGATTCTGTTAGCTCAGTTGGAAGGAGCGGCCCGTCGAGAAGTCATGTCCTGGCCCAGTTCTGAGAGGAGTACCATAGAGCAGATCTTTGACCGCCTCAGCACTACCTTTGAAGTCAGGACGGTGTCTGAAATAAAGATGCGCTTCTTCAGTAAGAAACAAAAGGCTGGTGAGTCACTCCGTGATTTTGCTTTATCCCTCCAAGAGGCCTGGAGGGCCGTCATTCATATAGACCCTAGAGAGGTTGACACCCAGGATCAAACTCTGAGAGAGCAATTTATTGCGGGTGTGAATAGCTGAATCTTTAAAAACACAATTGAAAATGTTGTCGGCTGCAGGTTGTAGGAATGGTAGTGCCGGCTCTGGGGGTACTACAGATGGGGGTGCTCAGTGTACGGGGGAGATTCTGTGAGTGATGCGGGTGCTTCAACGTGCGAAGTATATGGGCACTCTTTAATGCCCGTTTACTACCAATCTGTTATGTTCCTTTAAGTGTTTCACTATACCTGCCTGCAGCAATGTGAAGGTTGTCATGTAGGTGTTAGACCACTAGGGAACTGGTGAGCTGGGATATATATAGGTAGGCCAAGGCAGGCTAGTGTTAGGTGCAGACCCTGGAGTCTGTGGAGAGGCCACATGTCTCGGGCCTAAGCAAGTCAGCAGAAGTCGAAGCAGAGGCAATCCCTAGAGCAAGAGGTACTAAATGTCAGAGGAGGTACACTGTCAACTGGAGATTCAAGGATATAAGCCAGAAGTAGGGCATTGGGGCCTTGAAGCATCAATTCCAGTCAGGACAAGTCAGGAAGAAAGTAAGGTTCACCTGCAACTCTAAGTCCTGTTTATTTTACCTCTGTTATACCTTGCTGGATGTAAGCCTGCTGTGACTGCACTATACAAAGTCTATTTTCTGCAACAGGAACTGTGTTAAGAGGTTGCCTGCTGTATTTCACTGTTTCAGTAAAGTTGGAATTCTGTTTTCTTAAGTTACAAGTCTGCACTCTGTTATTCATTACTATAAACTACGTTGTGCCACCGTTTGCTGGCACTGGCGTACGACACATCAGGACTTAGCCAGAGGCACGTTAAACTACAACACCAAGGGCACCTCACACATTCCACCTGGCTGTGTCCCTCAAGGAGCCAGAGGAGTGCCCCAGAGGAACCGGCGTGCCGGCCTTCTCCATCACTGGCGTTCCGCAGTTGGGTCTCACGCATTGCCTCCTGACTTGGGGATGCCTACTTTACGTCCGCGAAACAGGATACGCACGTTTACGGTTCTGAACAGCATGAACTGTGACATTCATTCACATGTGCGCTTAGCCAGCTTGCCAAAGTGACAAAAACGCCTGTTTATTTGGAGTAGACCTTAAGCGGACCTAAAACGCAGCACAGAAAAACAAGGCTGTCCCAAAACTTCCAGAAAGCGCCGTGCAGTGTTGCGCTTTTTCTCTCAAGAGGAGAAAATCGCCACTTCAAAGTGCACGTATTGTGGATCTCGCATGCAAGGCTTTACTACCGCTAGCTTGCTGTCATTGAATTGATGCATCATGGCAGCCCTAGATGGCCGCCTCTGAACTGTGGACTTATCTCACTGCGCCATCACTGCCATTGCTGTGCGGGAAAACTTTGGCGCCAAGCTCTGCAGCGTCACCACTGTTAGGCAAATTCTCCCAAGCTGGACTCCACCTACACCCAGACTTGGGAGAACGCATGAGCGCTGTTCCCCGTCGGAGCGAAGTCCCGAAGCTCTCTGCACTCCAGCCCGACGTCTCCGCGGGGAAGGGACGCATGCGCATGACTTCGAAGACGCCCTTCCGGATCGCGCGAGATTTGGACCGCCTGCACGGAGTACAGTACAGCTCCTGGGAGAAATAATTCTACACCGAGAGGGGTCGCCTGGCTAGTAAGGCCCAAAAGGGGATACGGACTCTGTCCATCGATCAAGGCTCATCGGCCAGTAATCTCCCGCCAGCGACATCGGACCTGCCGCTACCTCTTAAAGGGACCGGCCAACCAATTAATCTGCATCATGTCGGACTCAGAAGTAGCCGAGCAGCCTGCTCTCCCCGGGAGCCAGTGCCACCAACGTTGCAGCCTGCCAACATGATGCCACTGGGACGATGCCATACTACTTTGGGGGCTCCATGGTTTCCCGTTATGCCGGGAGGCTCATAACTTAAAAGACTTCCAAGACAGAGTCCTGGCTCTGTTCCGGCTCTGCTCCATATTAACCCGGAGCAGCCAAATGGAGATTCTGTTAGCTCAGTTAGAAGGAAGCGGCCCGTCGAGAGAAGTCGTGTCCTGGCCCAGTTCTGAGAGGAGTACCATAGAGCAGATCTTTGACCGCCTCAGCACTACACCTTTGAAGTCAGGGCCGGTGTCTGAAATAAAAGATGCGCTTCTTCAGTAAGAAACAAAAGACTTGGTGAGTCACTCCGTGATTTTGCTTTATCCTCCAAGAGGCCTGGAGGGCCGTCGTTACATAGACCCTAAGAGGTTGACACCCAGGATCAAACTCTTGAGAGAGCAATTTATTCGTGGTGTGAATAGCGATCTCTTAAAAACCCAATTGAAAATAGTTGACTGCCCAGCACCCTAACATAGCATTTTCCCTGGACTTTAAAGAACTGGCCATCAGTATTCTGGGATCAACACTACCAATGGAACCAGTGGCCCATCCCGAGCCTCACTGTCCGTAATCCCAGGCTTAAGCTGGACGGATACAGCACTGCCAGGGCCAGCCAAGCCGCCCAGACTCCGGTTCTGATACACAGTAGCTGCTTTGATGGAACACTGGGTCAATTACCTCACTAAGAGCCTGGAAAAAGTCTGCAGGAAACTGGAAGAGTGGGAGAAACTCCTTAATGCTGGAAGATGAGCTCCTTCACCTCAAAAGCCATCTCCCTGCATATCAAGAAGTTTATCCCAGAGATCCTGGAAGACGTTCAAGTGACCGGTTTAGGAACCCAAGCCTGACCTTCCTGTAATTACTGCAAGAAGTTGGGCTCATACTAGAATCTACTTGCTGGCAGTTAACTGGTCACCCTACAGGCTGAGACCGCCCTCGGGAGGTAAGAACAACAGGTCCAAGGGATCCAAACTGGATGCCTGCTTATGTGGGTCCCGTCCCAAAATAAACGTCCGGATCAATGGAGTGCCTTTTGAAGCGTTGCTGGACACTGGATCTCAAGTCACCACTATTCAGCAGTCCACCTTTAATCAGTTCTTGAGTTCCAGCCTGCTTACGCAGCCACCTGAGTCCTGGTTGGAGATGATTGCAAGCAACGTGGTAAGCCCATAAAAGTCCATGGATACTCGGGAACCTACGCTCCAGGTGGGTGAAGCCACTTTACCACAGCAAGGAGTGATCGTGTTACAAACCGGGGATAAGGGGTCACCCTGTGATTGTTGGGACTAATGTTTTCAAAAATTGCTACCCTGAGGCACTGAAGCTCTCCATCAGTCCCCGCCTGCAGCTTCCTCTGCCTCCAAGAAAGGTCCTTCAAAAGACTATCAGCGTACTGTGTGCTCGAGCAGAGGTTTGCAAATGAAAAAGGAGAGATCTGCACCGCCAGGATCCGTGATAATAGACCAGTGACTCTACTCTCCAAACTCCCAAGCCCTCCTGTGGTGCCGTGCTGTCCTGGGAGTCCAGGGCCAAGACTATCCGGCCCTGGTGGAGCCTGTTCAGATGGAGAGCTACCCATATGTGAGAGCTGCCAAGTGCCTGGCGACCGTCTCCCAAGGTAAAGTACCTGTCCAGTCTGATTAACCTCAGCGATCACCCTGCTGTGCTTACTAAGCACTGCCTGTTCCTAGCTTTCCCAGGTATCCTTCCAGGACGTCATCCGCCTGCCTGTCACCGAGAAGCCATCAGCTGCCACTCGAGGACCCCTTCCTGCGGACGACTCTCCAGTGCCCTGGTGGAAGGAACTCCATGTCGGGACTGAAGCTACCCCATAACATCAACTAGAGGACTCCTGAACCTAGTAAAGCAACACCATCAAGCCTTCAGTAAGCATGCAACGGACTATGGAGAGGTCAGTGTCATCAACACACCATACCCACTGGCTCTCATCCTCCCATTAAAGAGAGGTATAGACCCATACCACCAACTTCATACCAAACTGTTAAAGAGATGATCCAAGAAATGAAAGACTCAAACGTAATCCGGGACAGTCGTAGTCCCTGGGCTGCCCCTGGTTTTAGTAAAAAGAAAGATGGTGGCATCCGGTTTTGTGTAGACTATAGAAAGATAAATCAGATCACTCACAAAGATGCTTACCCATTGCCACGCATTGAGGAGTCTCTAACTGCTCTAGGCTCCTCCGCCTATTTCTCCACCTTAGATTTAACCAGCGGATATTGGCAAGTGCCCATGGCCCCTGAAGATAGGGAAAAGACTGCTTTCACCACCCCTATGGGCCTGTTTGAATTTAATTGCATGCCATTTGGACTGTGTAATGCCCCGGGACCTTTCAAAGATTAATGGAGCGGTGCTTAGGCCATAAGAACTTTGAGACGGTGCTGTTGTACCTGGATGACGTTATCATCTATTCTAAAACAGTATGAGGACCATTTAAAGCATTTAGCTGAGGTGTTTGAAATCCTTATTAAATACGGCCTCAAGATTAAACCGTCCAAATGTCACCTGCTGAAACCTGCTGTAAAATACTTGGGACATGTTGTAGCGCAGAGGGGGTCCAGCCTGATCCTGATAAGTTGGCTGCTGTCCGAAATTGGCGGTCCCACTACAGTGAAGGAAGTGAGGAGTTTCCTCAGCTTCGCTGGCTACTACCGGCGCTTTATCCCCACTTCGCTCAAAATAGCGGATCCAATCCAGGAACTCCTGAGGGGCAGCCAAAAGAGCCCAAAGACTCCTGTCCCCATTGAATGGAATGGAAGAGAGAGAGGTTGCATTTCAGTTATTAAAGAAGAAGTTGACTGAACCTCCTGTGCTGGGGTACCCAGATTACAGTAAGCCATTTCACCTTTACACAGATGCCAGTAAGAAAGGCCTGGGAGCAGTGCTGGCTCAAGTGCAAGAAGGGAAAGAGAGGGTGATAGCTTACGCCAGCCGGTCCTTAAAGGAGCTGAAAGAATGATCAGAATTACAGCTCTTTCAAATTAGAGTTTCTGGCCTTAGTGTGTGGCGGTAACAGAAAATTCAAAGACTATTTGGCTGCCACTCCATTTATTGCCTTCACTGATAATAATCCTCTGGCCCACCTGAATACCGCTAAACTGGGGCCTTAGAACAGAGATGGGCCTCCCGCCTTGCTAATCACGCACTTCACTGTAAAATACTGGCTGGTCACTGTTCAAACGATAATGCTGATGCCCTGTCAAGGCTCCCCACTGAAATAGCACCAGATGACAAACGGGATGCCTGGGAAGATGTGGAGATGCCAGCATTTTATAACAGGTTTGCTCAACAGGACCAAGCTCAAGCTGCCAACAGTGGAACCTCTGACCCTCCATCCTTTGATAAGCCTGCATCCAGAGAAGAAAAGTGGATTAAGTTGCAATCAGAGAGTAGAGTTCTCGGTGAACTGTTGGACTTCTTCATCAGTGGCAGAACCCCTGAAAGAATTGGGCGAAAGACCGCAGACCCAGAACTCGTCAAATTGTGGAGGCAGCGCCAACAACTGTTCGCTTCGGAAAGGCCTGTTGCTGCGGCGAAGCCTGGATCCGGTGTCAAATGACAGAGTGCACCAGATCCTCATCCCACGTCGTGATGCAGGTATGGTTTTAGAAATGTATCATGACAGGTCTGGACATTTTGGGGTGCAAAAGACTGAGGCCACTATCCGTAGGGCGGTTCTACTGGGTTGGAATCAGAGAGGACATTGAGAAGTGGTGTCGGGAATGTACAGCCTGTGCCCTAGAGAGAGGTGAACACCATGATCAGAGAGCACCGCTGCACCCTATTATAAGTACCGCCTTCTTGAACTGGTTGCTATTGATCACGTAAAGTTAGAGCCCAGTCACTCAGGGTATGCCTATGCTATGACTATTATTGATCATTTCACTCAAGTTTGCCGTAGCAGTGCCTGTGAAGTGACCTGACAGCCGAGACGACCGCGGAATTGTTCTGGAAACACTTCCTCCTGCCTTACGGCTGCCCAGAGAAGATCCTCACCGACCAGGGGTCTGCGTTTGAGTCTCATCTGTTCCAGGAGCTAGTGCCGACTACACAATTGCCAAAGGTCCGGACCACGGCCTATCATCCACAAGGTAATGGACTCTGTGAAAAGATGAATCAGACCTTGATTGAAATGTTGAGAGCCGTGCCTCCTGAGACCAGAGGAGACTGGCCTAACCTGCTACCACAGCTCATGTATACGCATAATAATACTATCCATTGTTCCACTGGATACACTCTTTCTACCTGTTGTTTGAGCGTCAGGGTAAATTGCCTGCAGATCATTCCCTGGATGTACAAGTGCTGGATGACATTAATCCCCTGCCTAAAACTGACTGGGTAATGGAACATCAAAGGCGCTTGCTTAATGCCAAAGAAATTGTCCAGGAGCGCATGGAAGGTGCCCGGGAGCGACAACAAAAAGACTATGATTTGGCGGCCCATGCAGAGCCCTTGGTTGTGGGGGACACCGTGTGGTTGAAGAACAATCACCGTACCAGTAAGCTGGACAGTAAATGGGAGAGAACTCCTATCTTGTGTCTGCCATCCTAATGCTGAAACTCATACCTATGAGGTCACCAGAGAGGGTAAGGGTCCCCAAATTGTTCACAGAAACCGCCTAAAACTCTGCAGTGACAAGGAGGCTGTTGTTGGAGATTCCGGATCCGAGTCTTCTGAGTCAGATTCCATTGCTCGGCCTGTTGAACCTATGCAGGCCATAGCGGATTTGCTGAATGATCCTGAGCCGCTCCACTGGTTCCTTACACCCTGGTTAAACTTTGGGGTGCCTGCCCTGGCACCTGCTGAACCTGCAACCGTAGCAGGCCCCGCTCAGGGTGCTACTGAAAGGGGTCCCACTGATGTGGATCCTTCTTGTCCCCCTGTATCCGGGCAAGAGGAGACCTTGGCCCTGAGGAGGTCTACCCGGTCTACAAGGGGCGCTTACCAGTACGTTTTGAAAACTATGACTGTACTGGAAGTGTTTCCCGACAGGAAACCTCTGTGTGAGCATCATCCTTTTAAGTCTTTGTGCCCAGAGATGGACTCCTGTGTGCGAGCCTCTGTGATATGTTCTTATTATGGACTCTGGTATTCTCTTATGGACTATCCTGGTGTTAACCATTGATTTGCTGTACCAGGTCAGCATCACAGCTCTGCATTAATAGCCTGCAAGCAGAGGACGTCGCCCTTGTCACCGCGCTCCACCTTTTCCAGCTGGACCTGATATGATTATTTATGCAGATGTCATTTATTTGTGTATATGTATGCCTGCATGTTTTCCTTTTGTCTTTCAGGAGAGGAATCCAGCTGGGTGGGCTCCTGTGGGAGTACGAGGTCGTACTCAGTTTAAAGTCGTGGGGTATGCAGTATACGGGCACTTTAATACCCGTTTACTACCAATCTGTTATGTTCCTTTAAGTATTTCATATAATTGCCTGCAGCAATGTGAAGGTCGTCATGTAGGTATTAGACCACTAGGGGAACTGGTGAGCAGGGATATATATAGGTAGGCCAAGGCAGGCTAGTGTTAGTGCAGACCCTGGAGTCTGTGTAGGCCACATGTCTCAGGCCTGAGCAAGTCAGCAGAAATCAAGCAGAGGCAATCCCTAGAGCAAGAGGTACTAAATGTCAAGAGGAGGTACACTGTCAACTGGAGATTCAGGGATATAAGCCAGAAGTAGGGCATTGGGGCCTTGAAGCATCAATTCCAGTCAGGACAAGTCAGGAAGAAAGTAAGGTTCACCTGCATTTCTAAGTCCTGTTATTTTTCCCTCTGTTATACCTTGCTGGATGTAAGCCTGCTGTAACTGCGACTGTACAAACGTCTATTCTCTGCAACAAGAACTGTGTTAAGAGGTTGCCTGCTGTATTTTCCACGGTTCTCAGTAAAGTTGGAATTCTGTTTTCAAGTTACAAGTCTGCACCTCTGTTATTCCTACTATA
Source organism: Bufotes viridis (assembly GCA_033119425.1). Classification (NCBI taxonomy): domain Eukaryota; kingdom Metazoa; phylum Chordata; class Amphibia; order Anura; family Bufonidae; genus Bufotes; species Bufotes viridis. The sequence goes on from CM065589.1 coordinate 30,517,445, forward strand.
AATACGGTGTGCCACCGTTTACTGGCACTGGCGTCACGACACCTCAGAGACTCAGCCATAGGCACGTTAAACTACAACACCAAGGGCACCTCGCATTCCACCTGGCTGTGTCCCTCAAGAACCCAGAGAGTGCCCCAGAGGAACAGCGTGCCGGCCTCTCCATCACTGGCATTCCCCAGGTTAGTCCCACACATTGCCCTGACTTGGGGATGCTACAGACTCTGTGAAAAGATGAATCAGACCCTGATTGAAATGTTGAGAGCCGTGCCTCCTGAGACCAGAGGAGATTGGCCTAACCTGCTACCACAGCTCATGTATACGTACAATAATACTATCCATTGTTCCACTGGATACACTCCTTTCTACCTGTTGTTTGGGCGTCAGGGTAAATTGCCTGCAGACCATTCCCTGGATGTACAAGTGCTGGATGACATTAATCCCCTGCCTAAAACTGACTGGGTAACGGAACATCAAAGGCGCTTGCTTAATGCCAAAGAAATTGTCCAGGAGCGCATGGAAGGTGCCCGGGAGCGACAACAAAAAGACTATGATGTGGCGGCCCATGCAGAGCCCTTGGCTGTGGGGGATACCGTGTGGTTAAAGAACAATCACCGCACCAGTAAGTTGGACAGTAAATGGGAGAGGACCCCCTATCTTGTGTCTGCTATCCCTAATGCTGAAACCCATACCTATGAGGTCACCAGAGAGGGTAAGGGTCCCCAAATTGTTCACAGAAACCGCCTAAAACTCTGCAGTGACAAGGAGGCTGTTGTTGGAGATTCCGGATCCGAGTTTTCTGAGTCAGATTCCATTGCTCGGCCTGCTGAACCTATGCAGGCCATAGCGGATTTGCTGAATGATCCTGAGCCGCTCCACTGGTTCCTTACACCCTGGTTAAACTTTGGGGTGCCTGCCCCGGCACCTGCAATCGTAGCAGGCCCCGCTCAGGGCGCTACGGAAAGGGGTCCCACTGACGTGGATCCTTCTTGTCCCCCTGTATCCGGGCAAGAGGAGACCTTGGTTCTAAGGAGGTCTACCCGGTCTACAAGGGGGCGCTTACCAGTACGTTTTGAAAACTATGACTGTACTGGAAGTGTTTCCCGACAGGAAACCTCTGTGTGAGCATCATCCTTTTTAAGTCTATGCGCCCAGAGATGGACTCCCTGTGTGCGAGCCTCTGTGATATGTTCTTATTATGGACTTATACATTTTCATATGGACTATCCTGGTGTTAACCATTGATTTGCTGTACCAGGTCAGCATCACAGCTCTGCCTTAACAGCCTGCAAGCAGAGGACGTCGCCCTTGTCACCGCACTCCACCTTTCCAAGCTGGACCTGATATGATTACTTATGCAGATGTCATTTATATGTGTCTATGTATGCCTGCATGTTTCCTTTTGTCTTTCAGGAGAAGAATCCAGCTGGGTGGGCTCCTGTGGGAGTACGAGGTCGTACTCAGTTTAAAGTCGTGGGGTATGCAGTATACGGGCACTTTAATACCCGTTTACTACCAATCTGTTATGTTCCTTTAAGTGTTTCATATACTTGCCTGCAGCAATGTGAAGGTTGTCATGTAGGTGTTAGACCACTAGGGGAACTGGTGAGCAGGGATATATATAGGTAGGCCAAGGCAGGCTAGTGTTAGTGCAGACCCTGGAGTCTGTGAGGGCCACATGTCTCGGGCCTAAGCAAGTCAGCAGAAGTCAAGCAGAGGCAATCCCTAGAGCAAGAGGTACTAAATGTCAAGAGGAGGTACACTGTCAACTGGAGATTCAAGGATATAAGCCAGAAGTAGGGCATTGGGGCCTTGAAGCATCAATTCCAGTCAGGACAAGTCAGGAAGAAAGTAAGGTTCACCTGCAACTCTAAGTCCTGTTATTTTTCCCTCTGTTATACCTTGCTGGATGTAAGCCTGCTGTAACTGCGACTGTACAAAAGTCTATTTTCTGCAACAAGAACTGTGTTAAGAGGTTGCCTGCTGTATTTTCCACTGTTTCAGTAAAGTTGGAATTCTGTTTTCAAGTTACAAGTCTGCACCTCTGTTATTCCTACTATAAATACGGTGTGCCACCGTTTACTGGCACTGGCGTCACGACACATCAGGGACTTAGCCAGAGGCACGTTAAACTACAACACCAAGGGCACCTCACATTCCACCTGGCTGTGTCCCTCAAGAACCCAGAGAGTGCCCCAGAGGAACCGCGTGCCGGCCTCTCCATCACTGGCATTCCCCAGGTTAGTCCCACACATTGCTCTGACTTGGGGATGCTACAAATGTATGAGGGGAGATACTGTGGATGATGGGGTGCTCAATGTAGGAGGGGAGATACTGTGGAGGATGAGGTGCTCAATGTATGAGGGAAGATACTATGGAGGATAGGGGTTATCAATATGGGCCGGGACAAGGTATTTCAGCTCCCTAGGTGGAGCAGGCAAATTGCTCCCCCCACCCACTGAATCAGTTAAAAGTCACATTACTTAGGGTACTTTCACACTTGCAGCAGGACGGCTCCGACAGGCTGTTCACCCTGTCGGATCCGTCCTGCCGCTATTTCGCCGTGCTGCCGGACTGCCGCCATTGACTATAATGGGGGCGGGGCGGAGCTACGGCGCACGGCAGTGCACGGCGAGAGGCTTTTGGACTTAAAAGTCGGACATGCAATACTTATAGTCCGGCGGCCTCGCACCGCGCACTGCCGTGCTGTGCCCTAGCTCCGCCCCATTATAGTAATGGGGACAGAGCGGCAGTCCGGCGGCATGGCGAAATAGCGGCAGGACGGATCCGAAAGGGTGAACAGACTGTCGGATCCATCCTTCCACAGGTGTGAAAGTACCCTTACAAATAAAAAGATCAAAAAACAATTAAGAGAATCAGTGTAGGGCAGATCCAGTGACTTACAGGTGACGTCTCCACGGATTTCAGTTCTTCGCTTTCCTTTTCTTCTCCATTTGGTCCAGATCATCACACGCAGATGTCTTTGGTCAGGGGTGTGCAGCCCCCTCTGCTATATAAGAAGAAATATAAGAAGACACCAGTGTTACTATACGGCATATGGGGGACTGTCACAGATTTTTCAAATAAGCCCCCAAATTTATACAGACCACTGTCACCCTGCTGCTCCCCCCCAATACTGCGCTCACTGTGCTCCCCCATGCCGACAAATACTATACTATAGAAATAACAGTACCACACAGATAGCCCTCCCCCACAGTAGTAGTGCTCCCAGACTGCCCTCATTAATAATAGTGTCCCCAATAGTGATAATACTCCCCAAGAGTGTCCCCCATTAGTAATAATGCCCAGTAATAATAATGCCCCCACAGTAGTCCCTGGTAGTAATAATGCAGAGCCCTAAAAAACTCTGATCCCCGCTTCCCCTATAGCTACACCCCTGCATCATGGGAAAATGCCAAGACTATTAAAATATAACAAAATGTATCCCATACGGCCAATGGTAACGGAAAAAAAAATCAAAATAGTCAATTCACCATTATGTCACCACCTAACCCCAAAAAAATGTAATAAAAAGTGATCAAAAAGTCACACACACATTTCAAAATGTTATCACTGAAAAGTACAGCTTTGTACACATAACTACAAAAAACTTATAGGTGTCAGAATATTACAATAGAAAAAAAAATTACTTTTTTTTCAAGGTTTTTATTTTTTTTCCAGTATTAAAACACAAGAAAGACTATACAAGTGTGGTATCATTGTAATCATACTGACCTGGAGAATAAAGGCAACGGGTCAATTTTACCGCATAGGGAATGCCACAAAAAAGCAAAAACAAAAACTGTCAGAATTGTGTGTTTTTTTTCCAATTTTACCCCATCTGGAATTTTATTCCAGCTCCCCTCTACATCATATGCAATATTAAATAGTCAAATAAGAAAGCACAACTTGCAAAAAATAAGCTATCATAAGGCTATGTGAATGGAAAAATAAAAAAGTTATGGCTGTAAGAAGGCGGGGAGTCGAAACCGAAAACAGCAAAAGCCGAAAATCGCAAGGTCCTCTAAGAGTTAATATATCTAAATGAGACTCTAGGAGCAACGGGGGTGTTGCCATTACATCCTAGAGGCTCGGCTATCCCTGCACTTTGATTGACAGGACCTGGCAAGGATAACATAATCCCACCTGGCCCTGTCAATCAAAGTGCAGAGGTTGCGGCAGTTGCAGAGAGAGCAGAGCCTCTAGGTGTAACGGTAACGCCCCCATTGCTCCTAGAGGCACATTTGCATGTAATAAAACATCATATTTCTCAGCAATGCGGGCACATATGAACATGGGACCAACACAGATGCCTTCAGCTGCCAAGTGCCCATGTAACAGGTCAGACAGTGTCATAGGGACAAATCTGCTGACAGATGGACTCTAAGAAATATTATTTATTTCAACTGTATTTTATCAAGTATTGATTTATTGATTCATGAATGTGTTAATATGTGTAGATTGCACTTGATGTCGCCTATTTAGTAGCTAGCAACTAGTGTTGAGCGAAGCGAAGCATCCAAAGCCGAATTCGATCCGAAGTTTAGGAAAACTTTAATTCTAAACTAATCCAAATTTCCTTGCGCTTCATGGTAATGAATCAGTTTTCCCAAAATGGTAGCTGCACCGGCTAGAAAGTGAAAGTAAGTGTAGCGGAGACAAGTCTGGGAATACGAGATCACCCGTAATGCCGTGCAGGCAGCAGGTAGCCATCCCCCGCTAGGCAGGGCTCTATAAAACTCTGATCCCGCGCGGTTGCTGCCATTTCCCTGTGAGCTGAGCATAGGGAGAGACGTGACAAGCCGAGCTTGGTATGGGCATGCTTTCCTGGCCGGCCAGTAGTGTGGCATCAGAGCGGGTGTTCAGTGTGGTGGGTGGCATAGCTACCCCTAAGAGAACTCGCTTTTCCTTCCAAAATGTTGAGAGACTAGCCTTCATAAAGATGAATCAGGCGTAGATCAAACAGGATTTCCGGACACCATAGAGTAGATCGTTCTCTAATGATCATACTGTAGGGTGCTGGAACACCGGAATATTCTGCAAAATGGGCCGTTACTTTTGGCCAGGTGCTGCTGCCACCCGCCAGGTGCCACCCGTCTGCTGCCTCTACTGCCATTCCTACAATGGGGCTTCTTGGGCTACTGATATGTACATGGTATATTTTTGAAAGGATCTGCGTACCACTGGGCACTGCTATCACACTGATGTTGTTGGGTTCTGCTACTACTGTGACTGGCCACCATCTTGTGCTGTATGCCACTGCCCCCCACACTCTGTCTTGGGGCCACTATTGTCACTGGTACTGATGCTGCTGCCGCCCTCCCCACTCTGTCATGGGGCCACTACTTTATGCTACTTTTTAAAATAAAAATTGTAACGGTGGCTCACTCAGGTGATTGTATGGATGGTGCTGCAAGCCAAGCAGAGGGACACCAACCCTCTAAAAGTAAACAGACAATTGAAATCAAGTAATTGGCGAGCACTCCATCTGATAATGGAAAGTATCAAAATTTTTAATAAAATTGTCTACTAATCGATTAAGACTTGTAGGAATAACTAATAAAATCAAAGAAATACAATAGTAAAATATACAATACAGATCATGCATTCATTACACTCCTAAATTATAAAATATGGTTATGATGGATCTATAAACCGGAGATAAGTTCTGACTTTATGGTCTATATGGCTGCAGCCATAATGATTGGGTTATAGCCTCAAAATCAGAGTCTCTCTAATCTTGTCCATCCAAAAGTGCACTAGGGCAGTTAGTCGTTTTTCATTGCACCAACATGTGGCATAAGCTTAGCGTACTCAAGATTGTAAGAGTCCGTATATAATTCTTAATGTCCAATCCTAGTTCATGTATCAAGAAATAAGCGGTCAAGAGTATATTCCTCTTACCTCCATTCAATAGATCGAAGGATAGTAAGGAACGCCACACGTGTGTGCGGGGATGGCGTCTTCCGCCGTGCTTACCCGGCCGGTTCCCCTGAGGTCTCGCGAGAGTCGGTGTAATTCCCCTTGTTGCCTGGGAGACGCGTTCCTCACATGGGGATAACTTTCTCGATATTGCAAGTAGTCCATGCTGTAAAATAGGACTACTTTGCAGCATGGACTACTTGCAGTATCGAGAAGTATATCCCCATGTGAGGAACGCGTCTCAGGCAACAAGGAATTACACCGACCTCGCGAGACCTCAGGCATGCGGCCGGCGAGAGCCATCCGCACACGTGTGGCGTTCCTACTATCCTCGATCTATTGAATGAGTAGAGGAATATACTCGACCGCTTATTTCTTGATGCATGAACTAGGATTGAACATTAGAAGTATATACGGACTCTACAATCTTGAGTGCGCTAAGCTATGCCACATGTTGGTGCAATGCGACTAACTGCCTAGTGCACTTTGGATGGACAGATTAGAGAGACTACTGATTTTGAGGCTATAACAATCATTATGGCTGCAGCCATATAGACCATAAAGTCAGAACTTATCTCCGGTTTATAGATCCATCATAACCATATTTTATAATTTAGGAGTGTAATGAATGCATGATCTGTATTGTATATTTTACTATTGTATTTCTTTGATTTTATTAGTTATTCCTACAAGTCTTAATCGATTAGTAGACAATTTTATTAAAAATTTTGATACTTTCCATTATCAGATGGAGTGCTCGCCAATTACTTGATTTCAATTTTATGCTACTTTTCCCAGAACAGCCTGTGGGTCTGTTTCATGTAAAACAGGCCTTATGGTGGGTTCACACTAGCGTTTCGCTGGTTTTCAGCTTTCCATCCGACAGATCCGCCTGCCTGTTCTTTAACCTCATCCGGACCGCCTCATGCAGAATTGCGTGATCTCGGCAGCCCGGCTATTCCTCCTTGACGCGTCGGCACGAGAGGCGAGATTTCTTGTGAGCGCGCGCGCGCTCACAGGATCGCGTCGGAGAGAAGTTAAACTACAGCCTGCCAGCGCTGATCATGCGCTGGCAGGCTGTAGTAGTTAAAAAAAATCGCATATCAGACGCTGTTTTCTTAACAGTGTCTGATATGCCTGCTTCTCTGGTGGTCCCTTTTGCTTGGGACCACCAGAGGAAACATATGTAAGTGCACCAATCACCACACAACTACTAATGCTAGCCATACAGGTAATGATTGTGGAGACCCTCAAATGCCAGGGCAGTACAAACACCTCACATGTGACCCCATTTTGGAAAGAAGACACCCCAAGGTATTCCGTGAGGGGCATGGCGAGTTCATAGAAGATTTTTTTTTTTGGCACAAGTTAGCGGAAATTATTATTTTTTTTTTTCTTGCAAAGTCTCCCTTTCCGCTAACTTGTGACACAAAATAACATTTTACATGAACTCACCATACCCCTCACGGAATACCTTGGGGTGTCCACTTTCTAAAATGGGGTCACTTGTGGGGTATTCATACTGCCCTGGCATTTTAGGGGTCCCTAATGCATAAGAAGTCGTTTGGAATCCAAATGCGTAAAAATGCCCTGTGAAATCCTAAAGGTACTCATTGGTTTTAGGGCCCCTTTGCGCATCTTGACTGCAAAAAAGTGTCACTCATGTGGTATCGCTGTACTCAGGAGAATTAGGGCAATGAGTTTTGGGGTGTATTATTACATATACCCATGCTGGGTGAGAGAAATATCTCTGTAAATTACAACTTTTTAATTTTTTTTATACAAAGTTGTCAATTTACAGAGATATTTCTCTCACCCAGCATGGGTATATGTAAAAATACACCCCAAAACACATTGCCCTACTTTTTCTGAGTACAGCAATACCACATGTGACACTTTTTTGCAGTCTAGGTGCGTAAAGGGGCCGAAAGTCCAACAAGTACCTTTAGGTTTTATAGGGTTGCTCACAATTTAATCCCGCCCAAAATGCCAGAACAGTAAAGACACCCCACATGTGACCCCATTTTGGAAAGAAGACACCCCAAGGTATTCGCTGAGGGGCATATAGAGTCCATGAAAGATTTAACTTTTTGTCACAAGTTAGCGGAAAGGGAGACTTTGTGAGAAAAAAAAAAAAGTCAATTTCCGCTAACTTGTGGCAAAAAAAAAAATCTTCTATGAACTCGCCATGCCCCTCACGGAATACCTTGGGGTGTCTTCTTTCCAAAATGTGGTCATATGTGGGGTATTTATACTGCCCAGGCATTTTAGGGGCCCTAAAGCGTGAGAAGAAGCCTGGAATCCAAATGCGTAAAAATGCCCTCCTAAAAGGTACTCATTGGAATTAGGGCCCCTTTGCACACCTAGGCTGCAAAAAAGTGTCACACATGTGGTATCGCCGTACTCAGGAGAAGTAGGGCAATGTGTTTTGGGGTGTATTTTTACATATACCCATGCTGGGTGAGAGAAATATCTCTGTAAATTGACAACTTTGTATAAAAATACACCCCAAATCACATTGCCCTACTTCTCCTGAGTACTGCGATACCACATGAGTGACACTTTTTGCAGCCAAGATGCGCAAAGGGGCCCGAATTCCAATGAATACCTTTAGGATTTTACAGGGCATTGTTACGCATTTGGATTCTCACGCTTTAGGGCCCCTAAAATGCCAGGGCAGTATAAATACCCCACAAGTGACCCCATTTTAGAAAGAAGACACCCCAGGTTATTCCGTGAGGAGCATGGCGAGTTCATAGGAGATTTTTTTTTTTTGCATAAGTTAGCGGAAATTGATTATTTTTTTTTTTTCTTACAAGTCTCATATTTCACTAACTTGTGACAAAAAATAAAATTTTACATGAACTCACCATACCCCTCACAGAATATCTTGGGGTGTCTACTTTCTAAAATGGGGTCACATGTGGGGTATTTATACTGCCCTGGAATTTTAGAGGTCTCTAAAGCGTGAGAAAAAGTCTGGAATCCAAATGCGTAAAAATGCCCTGTGAAATCCTAAAGGTACTCGTTGGAATTTGGGCCCCTTTGCGCATCTTGGCTGCAAAAAAGTGTCACTCATGTGGTATCGCCGTACTCAGGAGAAGTAGGGCAATGTGTTTTGGGGTGTATTTTTACATATACCCATGCTGGGTGTGAGAAATATCTCTGTTCAAATTACAACTTTTTTAATTTTTTTATACATAGTTGTCAGTTTACAGAGATATTTCTCTCACCCAGCATGGGTATATGTAAAAATACACCCCAAAACACATTGCCCTACTTCTCCTGAGTACGGCGATACCACATGTGTGCCACTTTTTTGCAGCCTAGGTGCGTAAAGGGGCGTAAAGTCCAACGAGTACCTTTACGCTGCGTTCTCACCTGAGCGTTTCTGAGACGCGCATTTTCCGAGCGTTTTTAGCAATAGTAAATGCGCGTTTTACGCGCGTTTGTGTGATTGCCTGCAGTTTTGGCTTCTCTCCAAACTGTGCCTAGCACCTGGGGTTTGGCCTTTCCAGCATGTTGCAAATTCATAAACGCGCGTTCGAACGCGTGTTTTCAGTGTCAAAAACGCGCAAAATACAAGCGTTGCGCGTTCCCATTGAAGTCTATGCGCCAAAACGCGTGACAAACGCCCCAAAAAAAGCTCAAGTACTTGTTTATGCGAACGCGCTGTAAAACGCGAAAATGTGAACCAGTCCCATAGGGAAGCATTGGTTTGCATCGGTTATGCGTTTTACAGCGCATTCGAACGCGCTGTAAAACGCGCAAGTGTAAACTGAGGGTTAAGGCATTACATGGCTGCTCACAATTTAGCCCCGCCCAAAATGCCAGAACAGTAAACACACCCCACAAATGACCCCATTTCGGAAAGTAAACACCACAAGGTATTTACTGAGGGGCATAGTGAGTCTGTGGGAGATTTTTTTTTTTTGCCAGAAGTTAGCAGAAATGGAAACTTTATAATTTTTTATTTTTCCTCAGAAACTGTCATTTTCCGCTAACTTGTGAAAAAAAAATGAAATGATACATGAACTCACCATGCCCCTCCGCGAATACTTTGGGGTGTCTTCTTTCTAAAATGGTGTCATTTGGGGGGTATTTATACTATCCTGGCATTCTAGCACCTGAAGAAACATGACAGGTGCTCAGAAAGCAGGGCTGTGGAGTCGGTAGATAAATTGTCCGACTCCGACTCCTCAGATTTTGAAACTTCCGACTCCAACTCCGACTCCGACTCCTCGACTCCGACTCCTCTGTATTTAATATGCAAATACGAAGCTGTTCCACCAAGTTCTTCTAATCTCTTCTAGCACAGAGAGGTAGTTGAGCAGAAGCTGCTGCCTTCTCCTTTGTGTGCTGATCTTCTGCTGAAGATAGAGCAGTGGGAGGATCCAGGAAGGGGCAGGGGAAGGGGCATTTATTTTAAAACATGATTTTCCTAGTAGAATCCCATAGTCATGTTTAAAATTTAAGCTAACAATCTGAGTTTACATGTTTTATAGCCTTAGCTGAATGATAGCAGTTTTTCAAATGGTTTACAGCTTCAGTCTTGAACTATTGACCATCCATTCCCTTCACTTATACAAGTGTCTCCAGTCCTTAATCAGTTTTCAGTGAGAGGCTAGGTTAACCATGGGTTCCCTGTAACAGCAGACCACAAGACAATGGAAAGTGTAAGTATTGCCGCTCCTTAAAGGGACACTGACAGGCTGATTTTCCAGCTAAATATATATATATATATATATATATATATATACTGGTATTCATCAGAGAATTAGGAATAAAACTATACTAATGTTACCCCCAGTTAAGCTGTACTTGTGTTTAAAAAACATTTTAATCTGTATGCAAATTCACTATCTTTGTGCCCAATGGGGCAGCGTCTCCTGCGGCTTTGTGCCCAGCCGCGCCCGAAGTACAGCTTCCCAGCGCTGTTCCCCTTGTTATTATTCACTGCACTGGCCTTTTTTTTCAGGCTAGCCGAACGCTGAATTCCTGCGCAGGTGCACGTGTAGAGTGCTGGCAGCAGCCTCGTCTGGCTATGCTGAGGCTGTGCCAGCTTTCTCTCTTCCTCCTCGCTACCTAGTCCTGTCTAGTGCTGCCAGTTCTCTACATGTGCGCCTGCCCCCTTGGGCACAAAGGTAGAGAATTTGCATATTGATTAAAACGTTTTTAAACACAAGTAAACCTCAACTGGGGGTAACAGTCGTCTAGTTGTATTCCTAATCCTCTGATGAACACCAGCAGATATATCAGCCTGTCAGTGTCCCTTTAACTGCATAGTAAAGCATATGAAAAGCATGCTTCTTCACGGTCACTTAACGTCTTTGTTTAGCGGTAACGTGACGCACTGCATGCATTGGCCTTTATTTTTACAGTAGAGAAGTAATTAATTATAACTTTATCTGAATTGGGACATTTAAACTTGCTTTTTTTTTATTCCAATTTTTTTTTATTCCAATTTAAATCTAGTAGGAGTCGGAGTCGGAGTCGGTCCATTTTTTGCCGACTCCGACTCCAGGTACCCAAAATTGCCTCCGACTCCGACTCCTCGACTCCGACTCCGACTCCACAGCCCTGTCAGAAAGTCAGAGCTGCTTCAAAATACCGAAATTCACTTTTTTGCACCATAGTTTGTAAACGCTATAACTTTTACCCAAACTAATAAATATACACTTATTGGATTTTTTTTTATCAAAGACATGTAGAACAATAAATTTAGAGAAAAATTTATATAGAAATGTCGTTTTTAAAAAAATTTTTACAACAGAAAGCAAAAAATGTCATTTTTTTGCAAAAATGTCTTTAAATTTTTATTAATATCAAAAAAAGTAAAAATGTCAGCAGCAATGAATTACCACCAAATGAAAGCTCTATTAGTGAGAAGAAAAGGATGTAAAATTCATTTGGGTGGTAAGTTGCATGACGGAGCAATAAACGGTGAAAGTAGTGTAGTGCAGAATTGTAAAAAGTGGCCTGGTCATTAAGGGTGTTTAAGCTAGGGGGGCTGAAGTGGTTAAAATGGAAACAAACGTTTCCATTTTATTTAACCAACACTTTATTGGAGGATGGATGTCATTGTATTGACATCCATTTGCTCCAATCCTGTGTGAAATTCATTTTTATGCTGGCTTGGAAAACACTGCATTCAGGCAGATTGGCCTGGGTATACCTGTTTTATAGTGATTCGTGATGAATTAATTGGTAAAAAAATCAAATTTCTTGTGGAAAGGCTGCCGAATCAAATTTTTCAAAACTTTGCTCATCTCTACTAGCAACCATTCACTTGTTAATTGATACAGGCTATCTGTTAGTGGAGGGAGATGGTGGGCGAGTTACCAGATCCCCCCATAACAGTGTCATCCACAGATCCCCCCATAACACTGTATTATTCACAGATCCCCCATAACATGTTATCCACAGATCTCCCATAATAGTGTCATCCACAGATCCCCCATAACACTGTGTTATTTACAGATCCCCCATAACAGTGTGTCATCCACAGATCCCCCATAAGAATGTGTCATTTACAGATGCCCCATAACAATGTGTTATTCACAGATCCCCCATAACAGTGTCATCCACAGATCCCCCATAACAGTGTCATCCACAGATCCCCCATAACAGTGTCATCCACAGATCCCCTCCATAACAGTGTATCATCCACAGATCCCCCATAACAGTGTATCATCCACAGATCCCCCATAACAGTGTGTCATCCACAGATCCCCCATAACAGTGTCATCCACAGATCCCCTATAACAATGTGTCATCCACAGATCCCCCATAACAATGTGTTATCCACAGATCCCCCATAGCAGTGTGTCATCCACAGATCCCCCATAACAGCACGTCATCCACAGATCCCCGATAACAGCGCGTCATCCACAGATCCCCCATAGCAGTGTGTCATCCACAGATCCCCCATAACAGTGTGTCATCCACAGATCCCCCATAACAGTGTGTCATCCACAGATCCCTCATAACAGTGCGTCATCCACAGATCCCCCATAACAGTGCGTCATCCACAGATCCCCCATAACAGTGTGTCATCCACAGATCCCCCATAGCAGTGTGTCATCCACAGATCCCCCATAACAGTGTGTCATCCACAGATCCCCCATAACAGTGTGTCATCCACAGATCCCCCATAACAGTGTGTCATCCACAGATCCCCCATAACACTGTATTATTCACAGATCCCCCCACAACATGTCATCCACAGATCTCCCATAATAGTGTCATCCACAGATCCCCCATAACACTGTGTTATTTACAGATCCCCCATAACACTGTGTTATTTACAGATCCCCCATAACAGTGTGTCATCCACAGATCCCCCATAAGAATGTGTCATTTACAGATGCCCCATAACAATGTGTTGTTCACAGATCCCCCATAACACTGTGTTATTCACAGATCCCCCATAACAGTGTCATCCACAGATCCCCCATAACAGTGTCATCCACAGATCCCCCCATAACAGTGTGTCATCCACAGATCCCCCATAACACTGTTATTCACAGATCCCCCATAACACTGTGTTATTCACAGATCCCCCATAACACTGTGTCATCCACAGATCCCCCATAACAGTGTCATCCACAGATCCCCCATAACAGTGTCATCCACAGATCCCCCATAACAGTGTCATCCACAGATCCCCCATAACAGTGTCATCCACAGATCCCCCATAACAGTGTCATCCACAGATCCCCCATAACAGTGTCATCCACAGATCCCCCATAACAGTGTGTCATCCACAGATCCTCTATAACAGTGTGTCATCCACAGATCCCCCATAACAATGTGTCATCCACAGATCCCCCCTAACAGTGTGTCATCCACAGATCCCCCATAACAGTGTCATCCACAGATCCCTCATAACAGTGTCATCCACAGATCCCTCATAACAATGTGTCTGTCATCTGCAGATCCCTCGTAGCAGTGTGTCAGCCGCAGATTATTTTCTTCCATCTGAAACCTACGGTGCATCTTATAGTGTGACAAATACAGTATACAAGTGCTGTGAGCAGTTTAGCAGGGTCAAAACTGCTGACAGACTACCTTTGACTCCAAAACTGTGTGAAGGAAACCAAAGAGGTTGCACAGGAGTTGTTATGCTTTCTATGCCCCTGAGGGGCTTCCAGAAAAAAGTGGTGTGTCAGACTGAGGATTCATACCCTTGTGGCTTTTGCCCTTGAACATTTGCAGATTTTTAGAGCAATTGTACTATTCTCCTTCTTCTCCTTTGTCCAGACGCACTGGACACATTATGACACATTCTTTGCATTCCTATTATATTGATATTTCAGACTCCGTTTTTATTCTGATTTACCACTCTTGGCGTGCGGCCTGCATACAGGATCCCTCCGGAATGCCAGACATGATAATAACGTTCCAGAGATTCCTGTTTTTACAGTTTGTAATGCTAAAGCACCAGTGAAAGAAATCAGTGGGTCTGTGTTTTTTTTCTACCCAGCGCTTCTGTAGTAACAATACATTGTTGTATGGTATGATAAAATATTATAATCTACAGCAAATTAAAAATACCCCGGACCACTCTCTTCTGCAAAGCATTGCACGATAAAAGGGTCCCAACCTCCAAATCATAAAGATGTTACTAGTGTACTTGTCACAACTGTAGGTAGCGACAGACAAGGACACCCAACCCGCTTTCTCTACATACTTGCAGTGTAAGCCCTAAATGGCAGAACCGCAACTGGACGACAGTCCCTACGCTAGGATTGGATGCAGAACAAACAAGACATGCAACATGGACAACACAAAGCAGAAAGGGTCAGACCAGATGGGCTAAACAGTACCAAAATGTGAGACAGAGGGTGGTCAGAAGACAAGCCAAAGTCAGAACCAGACGGGCCACGCACTACCAAAACGTGAGACAGAGAGTGGTCAGAAGACAAGCTGGGGTCAGGAACACAGGGACCAGGAGCAATGGAACAGCTAGAGACAACAAAGACTATTACTGGCACTGGTATATACACAAGGGAGAATTTAAATAGAGCGCCAGATCCCTGGACCAGAACCTGATTGGTCCAGTCGTCTGGCGGTTCAATAGGTCAGACACTAAACAAAACAGTTAACTGGGCAGATGGACCGTCATTCAGTCCACAGCCTATCTCCTCCTGCACGTGCGCACTGCGGGGAGAAATAGAGCATTAAAGGCGCAGCCGCATTACCGGGGGGCAGGGCTCAGCAGCGCGTCTCTCCCTGCGCCAAAGCTGAGGATTGCGCTGTTGGAGCCCGGGCACGAAAAATAATCTTCAGGTTTCAAACCAGCATCTGGATCTGAATACTTTTGTAATTGCATGTAATTAAAAATTTAGTGAAATTAGTTATTCAATAAAATGTCTCTGTATAGCGCCACCTGCTGTTTGCTTTTTTTTTTCTTATTTATTTGGCCGGCTCACTGAGATGGCCACACACTCTCACTTCCATGCTTCAACTGCCTCCTGAGCTGAGCTGTGATAAGAAGAGAGCTGCAGCAGAATGGACAAACCCTCTGTGCTGCAGCAGAAAGGATACTCCCCCTGAGCTTCCAACTTTATATACTGTAAATCTACATTAGCAGAGCAATTAATGGATCCATGGGACCATAGTACTGGGCTGGTTCTAGCTTTGTGAGAAAGAGATTTTCATGTACTTTATGATGTCTGATTTTTATTTTTCACCAGCCCTTCTTAGTAAACCCTCTTTCCTCCCTCAGTAACATCATCAGAACACCCCCGTTAATTTCCCTTCTTCAGTTTGCACATACTTTCCAAAATGTTAAAAAAAACATTTGTGGGACATTTAGGTCTTGTTTGTTTCTCCTCATTGGAGCCCTAGTTCTCAGTCTATTCCACCTCCCACTGCCTCTAGGTCCGTCTTTTTAGGGCCGCCTCTTGCTCTTCTGCCATAGTCTTTGTGTGCCCAGCATTCCATTCTACGCTCCAGCCTCAGGGTGCTGGGTCACCTCCTCTCTGCCAGGTCTTTTATGATAGGTCACCCGTTGCTCCCTTGCTCCATAGGGTTCTTCCCTATTGTCCTGTGCCTGAGCAGTAAGTCTATTTTGGTTCCTACATTTCGCTAAGGTATTTTTCTATATTGTTTTCTAATCTAGTTCCTCCTGTGACCTAGCTACTTGTCTTCTGCCCATCCTGACCTTCTACTTGGTTTTTGTGCTGCCTGAACTCCACCTGGTCCCACATTAGCTATCGTTTACTGACACAGTCTACTGGTGTGGCTGTGACCTGGGGGTTCCCTGCACAGGAGTGAACACCAGGGGATTCCTTAGACTCCATTACCAGGTTTAACCCCAAATGAAATCTGTTGCAACATAGTGGGACCACAAT
Organism: Bufotes viridis; assembly: GCA_033119425.1. Classification (NCBI taxonomy): domain Eukaryota; kingdom Metazoa; phylum Chordata; class Amphibia; order Anura; family Bufonidae; genus Bufotes; species Bufotes viridis. The sequence goes on from CM065589.1 coordinate 30,533,722, forward strand.
CACCTTGTGAAACTATGACACTCTACTTAGTACTTACCCCTTTTGCCTACCCTGTATAGGAGCATTGAGTCTATCACCATTATGGAAGCCTTGAGCAACCCTTGCCTCTGTCCAATCATTACCCAATGAAGGACTATTAGAGACGTTTCATCCTTTTGTTACAAAGTATGCATAGATATGATCATTGCGACAAGAGGAAGTTCATTACGCAATTTAACCTATTGTACACAGGAACAGATGTACTAAACGTAGCAGCATGCTGTAGGATGAGGATTATAATTGCACTATTGATCCAAGTGCAGTAGTTTACAAGACACAATCTGGAGTTTTTGGGTTCCAGATACTAGAGGCCTATCGTTACAAGAGTGAGGCGCGCTAATTAATAGTGTGAAACAGGTTTTACAAAGGAATTAATTGACTACAGCAAACATGCTCTTGGCGTGTTCCCTCCCTCACCCTGAAATATAACTATTTGTGATATTCTATGTCAGGCCTGGATTTCAGAAGTAATATGGAAATATGACATCCCACCCGCTACACCAGTTTCTCTACTTAGTAAGTTAGGAAGTTCTCCAGTCCTGACAAACAGATAGGTACATTTTCAATATAAAGTATAGAAAATGTTTCTGCTTAATAAATGGTGTATAATTATGACAAAAATGTGGTTTTGTTCGATATGTCTTGGGCTTGCTATGTAAGACCCTAAAATTTTTACAAAATTTCTCCAACATGGACCTACTGTACATTTCTATCTGAGGCGCGTCAACACCTAACATCTATTGTCTAAAATACTGATATCTTTTGCTGTGGTAGAGGGGCCTCATGCCCCTCAGACACCAGCGTACACGGCTGCACTCCCATAGCTACACCCGTCATATTCGGCAATTTTGAATCTAGCAATGTTCACCAATATTCTTCCAATAGCTATTGTGTTGTAGTCCATGAAGTGCCAAATCTACACATTCATCAGACTTCATGAAGCACAGAACTGAACACTGTCAATAGGCAGCAGCCGTGTCCTGTCTTCTCAGCCCCAAGAGATGAGGACATGGAGCAGGAAAATACACATCTACACCCTCTGGTGGTGGCTCTCATATACGCTATATGGAAAAAAGTCTTTAATTCAGGTGTATCATTAGATCCCATAGTCACAGGTGTGGGTCGTCCTTACGAGCTCTCTGAATTACAGCGTGGTCCTCTAATAGGATGCCGCTGATGTCACAAGTCAGTTCCTGAAATGCCTTCACCTGTGAGTGGTATTACTGTAAAGTGGAAGGAACCACAGCAACTCAACCACAAAGTGGAGACCATGTAAAGTTAAAGAGAGGGGTCACCGAATGCTGAGGAGCATAGTGCGTACAAGTCACCAACACTCTGCTGATGCCATAACTGCAGAGTCCAGACCTCCTCCGATACTAACATCAGCACAAAAAACTGTGCTGTGCCGGGAATTCAAGTCCAAGTAAGAGAAGTGTGGCACTCACCAAATGCTGGGTATGAATTGAAGCTTTATTGGAATCCGATGCAACTTACATGAAGCAGCAGTAGATGCGGGTATGGGGCGGACACCTATAGCGTGCGATCCCGGCGAGCTGTGCTGTGCCGGGAGCTCCATGGCATGGGTTTCCATTACCGAGCATCTGCATGCAAGCTCAATTCCAAGCGTTGAATGGAGTGGTGCGAAGCTACCACTGGACTGTGGTGCTTTATGGCATGGGTTTCGATGGCCAAGCATCTGCATGCAAGCTCAATTCCAAGCGTTGAATGGAGTGGTGTGAAGCTACCACTGGACTGTGGAGCTCCATGGCTACCACTGGACGGTGGAGCTCCCATGGCATGGGTTTTGATGGCCGAGCATCTGCATGCAAGCTCAATTCCAAGCGTTGAATGGAGTGGTGCAAAGCTACCACTGGACTGTGGTGCTTTATGGCATGGGTTTCGATGGCCAAGCATCTGCATGCAAGCTCAATGCCAAGCGTTGCATAGAGTGGTGTGAAGCTACCACAGGTTTGTGGAGCAGTGGCAACGTCTTCTGTGGAGTGATGAATCGCACTTCTGTATCTGGAGTCTGATGATAAGTCTGGGTTTGGTGAATGCCAAGAGAATGTTATCTGCCTGACTGCATTGTACCCACTGTAAAGTGTGAAGGAGAAGGATAATGCTATAGGGGTGTTTTTTAGGGATCGGCCCCTTAGTTCGAGTAAAGGGAAATCTTAATACTTCAGCAGACCAAGACATTGTAGACAATTGTATCCATCAAACTTTTTGGGAACAGTTTGGGAAAGGCTCTTTTATGGCCACCATTACTTAGGGCTGTTTCACACGAGCGGATGCCGTGCGTGGAATCCGCTGCGTGAAAGTGCGCCAAGCCCCGCTCTGGACAGCAGAGACACGGAGCATTAACATGATGAATAATGCTCCGTGCCTCTCTGTGACCTTTTTGCTTCAAAATCACGGTGACAACTTTATCTCACTGCAATTTTGTAGTAAAAAGATCACAGAGAGGCACGGAGCATTATTAATCATGTCCGGAGCGAGGCTTGGAACTCTTTCACGCAGCGGATTCCATACACGGCATCGACTCATGTGAAAGAGCCCTTACAGTTTTTGGTGCAGATTTGATGCGAGGTTTCCATAGATATCACCTTTGGGATATTCAGGCTGAGGATTTCGTCCATGATAGAAATCGCTGCATATCCCATGGGAAAAACTGCTGCGCTGTGCTGTGGGTTTTCATGTGGACGCGTTTTAGGTTTAGCTCCAGTGAGTGAAGCTAAACCACAAGCAGGCTCCCACTGCGGCTTTGAACCCCAATACTAGCAATGTTATGGGGGTGCTGTCAACTGCAAGAGCAAAACCTTGCCTTTTTGGGGATATTTGATGTTTCTTTGTATGTGCGGTCAGAACAGTTGATATAATGCCTCTACGTATGCCCCAGGAATATGCTGAAAAATACCCACAATGGACATGGACTACACCGATCTGTGTAATTATTGGGGGGGGGGGGTTATCTGACTCCATAGAGGACTATGCACAATTTTCCTCATTCAGTATGTACTGGCCCCGACGAACACAGAAAAGTTTTATGTGTCATTCATCTGTTAATAAAACTGTTTAAAGGAAAACAAAAAATCCCGGCCTTGCTGCACAGTTAACAACTTTATTAACTTTCTAATATGGCATAACAACATGTCTAGATTCAATTAGAGAGCGCAAGGAAAATGCTCTGAACTGTTCTCCATTCAGCAGCTAATTGAAAAGCAGGTTTATGGAAGCCTTCGGCTTTTGGCCTTGTCAACAGCGCCACCTTGTGGCAATAACTGTCATGACGCTCTCAATAGTTTTTCTCTTTTATTCTTCATGTAAAATAATAGGTATAAAATATCTGTTGTTCTGATTTACTTTTGCATCAATTTGTCCCTGTTTTCAAGGTCACTGCTTACTGTCAAGCAATGAAGACAACGATGTTCATGTCTAGAGGATAAAAACCTGTGCACATTTCTCACAGATGAAAATTTGGCACAGTTGTATTCAGTCTAGATTTAGGCACAAACTCTTTCTGCTCTGGCCACACCAGCCGATCCATGGTGATGGCGGAGCAACAGTGCCAACCAACTACCGCCATGCAGAACACATAATACCCACGAGAAACACCAAGCACCACAGTGCAGCACAACGTACCTCTCCAGAAGTGCCAGACACCACGGTGCAGCACAATGTACCTCTCCAGAAGTGCCAGACACTACAGTGTCGCACAACGCACCTCTCCAGAAGTGCCAGACACCACGGTGCAGCACAACGTACCTCTCCAGAAGTGCCAGACACCACAGTGCAGCACAACGTACCTCTCCAGAAGTGCTAGACACCACAGTGCAGCACAACGTACCTCTCCAGAAGTGCCAGACACTACAGTGCAGCACAACGTACCTCTCCAGAAGTGCCAGACACCACAGTGCAGCACAACGTACCTCTCCAGAAGTGCCAGACACCACAGTGCAGCACAACGTTCCTCTCCAGAAGTGCCAGACACCACAGTGCAGCACAACGTACCTCTCCAGAAGTGCCAGACACCACAGTGCAGCTACAACGTACCTCTCCAGAAGTGCCAGACACCACAGTGCAGCACAACGTACCTCTCCAGAAGTGTCGTACACCACAGTGCAGCACAACGTACCTCTCCAGAAGTGTCGTACACCACAGTGCAGCACAACGTACCTCTCCAGAAGTATCGTACACCACAGTGCAACACAACGTACCTCTCCAGAAGTGTCGTACACCACAGTGCAGCACAATGTACCTCTCCAGAAGTATCGTACACCACAGTGCAGCACAACGTACCTCTCCAGAAGTGCCAGACACCACAGTGCAGCACAACGTACCTCTCCAGAAGTATCGTACACCACAGTGCAGCACAACGTGCCTCTCCAGAAGTATCAGACACCACAGTGCAGCACAACGTACCTCTCAGAAGTGCCAGACACCACAGTGCAGCACTAGCGTACCTCTCCAGAAGTGATCGTACACCACAGTGCAACACAACGTACCTCTCCAGAAGTGCCAGTACACCACAGTGCAGCACAATGTACCTCTCCAGAAGTGTCGTACACCACAGTGCAGCACTAGCGCACCTCTCCAGAAGTGCCAGTACACCACAGTGCAGCACAACGTACCTCTCCAGAAGTATGCGTACACCACAGTGCAGCACAACGTACCTCTCCAGAAGTGTCGTACACCACAGTGCAGCACAACGTACCTCTCCAGAAGTGTCGTACACCACAGTGCAGCACAACGTACCTCTCCAGAAGTGCCAGACACCACAGTGCAGCACAACGTACCTCTCCAGAAGTGCCAGACAACACAGTGCAGCACAACGTACCTCTCCAGAAGTGTCGTACACCACAGTGCAGCACAACGTTCCTCTCCAGAAGTGCCAGACACCACAGTGCAGCACAACGTACCTCTCCAGAAGTGTCGTACACCACAGTGTCGCACAACGCACCTCTCCAGAAGTGCCAGACACCACAGTGCAGCACAATGTACCTCTCCAGAAGTATCGTACACCACAGTGCAGCACAACGTACCTCTCCAGAAGTGCCAGACACCACAACGTACCTCTCCAGAAGTGTCGTACACCACAGTGCAGCACAACGTACCTCTCCAGAAGTATCGTACACCACAGTGCAGCACAACGTACCTCTCCAGAAGTGCCAGACACCACAGTGCAGCACAACGTACCTCTCCAGAAGTGTCGTACACCACAGTGCAGCACAAAATACATTCTTGACAGCATCACCTACTCCAATGCCGCACGCAATTTCTCTACAGAAACATCATATACCAAAGTGCAGCACCACCAGCAGCAGAATTATCCAACTTTCCATCTCTCCCAGACTGGCAGCATCAACCCCAACCTACAACATGGTGCAGAGATTGCATGATGGTGGTTGGTGAAGTTACAATAGATTGCTGGAGGTTGACGGCGGGTGTCTGGAGAGATCCATAGGTTCCTCTGCCTGTCATTTGTAGTCTCCAGACTCCCGGTTAGGCTACAGTACCACCACATGGGTGCGGGTTTCAAAATTTAAAATACGATTTTCGAGCAGATTTCTAAGAGTTTCCACACCAAAACTCTCATGTGTTACTTTACAGTTTTCGGTGCAGATTTGATGTGAGGTTTCCGCAGATATCACCCTTGGGGTATTAAGGCTGAGGATTTTGTCCATGACAGAAATCGCTGCATATCCCATGAGAGAAACTGCTGCGCTGTGTGTGTGTTTTCATGCGGACGCGTTTTAGGTTTAGCTCCATTCAATAAAGCTAAACCACAAGCAGGCTCCCACTGCGGCTTTGCAAGGGCAAAATAATCCTTGGCAGCATGAACTGCGGCACAGCCTCCCATTGAAAACAATGGAGTAGATTCAGCACGGTTTTCGGCCCCAAATCCACGCTGAAATTCTGCGCCTTAATTCCTCCGTCTGAGCACACCCTTCCATTGAAAAGAGTGAAGTCCGCACAAGAAAAACGCCAAGAAAAACGCAGTAACAATGCCCATGCAGCAATTTCAAAATCCACCGCATGGCAAGTCAATTTTCATGCATAAAAAACAAAAACAAAGTGTCCATGAGATTTGTCTCTTCTTACTCACTTTGCTGGTGCTTTATTATGCTGCAGTTTTGCTGCACGACAATCCACGCGGAAAAATAATCGCAAATAATCCACAACTTGTGCAATTGACACGCCTCCTGAGAATGTGGGCAGCAATGGCGGCAGCAGCAGGGCACAGGGAGATGAGCGCTTCCATTGTGGAAGCGCTCATCTCCATAGTCATCTGTATCGCCGTCCTCAGGACAGCGATACAGATGGCTGTGCTGCGGCAGGGGAGGGAGAGGCGTCTCCCTTCCATGTTCCCCTGATAGGCTGCCGGCACAAGGCCCACAGCCTATCAGAGGCCGCTGCTGGCGGCGCGATGACGTCATCGCACCGCCTGAGCCGTACATCGTGGGACACAGGCCGGGAAAGAGATCTGCATCGCATCGCTACGATGGAGGTAAGTATTAGTGTGGTTTTTTTTTATATGGGAAAATGTTACTGGCTCATGATGGGGGTGGGGGGGTCAGAGGCACTTATTACTGGCACATTATTAGGGGGCATCTATGGGGGAACTTCTTACTGACACACGGGCGTATGAAGCAGGGGGACGGGGGATCAGATCCCCCATGAAATAATGCGGGGGGACGGGTATGCAAAAATCCCTCCCAGCGGCAGCAGGGCAATGTGTGCGGCGGTGGCGGGGCACAGGGAGATGAACGCTTCCATTGTGGAGCGTTCATCTCCATAGTCATCTGTATCGCCGTCCTCAGGACAGCGATACAGATGGCTGTGCTGCGGAGCAGGAGAGGGAGAGCGTCTCCCTTCCTGCTCCTCTGATAGGCTGCCGGCACTAGGCCTGCAGCCTATCAGACTGTTGAGTACAGGCGGCGCGATGACGTCATCGCGCCGTCTGTGAGCTCAGACAGCGAGGACACAGGCCGGAAGAGGCCTGCATCGCATCGCTGTGACTGATGGAGGTAAGTATAAGTGTCTTGTTTTGTGTGTGTGTGTGTTTTTTTTTTAACCGGACCCACTGGCCCATAAGGAAAGGGGGGTGTTTGGAGAGATTTCTGGGAGAGATTTTTGGCACTTGGGGGGGGGGGGGGGCGGAAAGATGTGGGTGTGGCTTGAGGGTGGGCAGGGACACAGGGGCCCCATAAGTGCTGTCCCCCCCAGATTTTTGGGGCTTCCTACGCCCATGCTGACACATTATTGGGGGCATCTGTGGGGGCACTTCTTACTGGCACATTATTGGGGGGCATCTATGGGGGCACTTCTTACTGGCACATTATTGGGGGCACTATGGGGCCTTCTACTGAGCCCACAAAGAAGGTGTATTTTATATGGGGGCTTTGTGTGGTACAAGTATTATCAGGGGGTTTATCTGTTTCTGCAGTATAGTATTGGGGGCCACAGCGGTACAGTATTGGGGGTAGTAGGATGATTTGTCCAGAAGATGAGAGGATGATGGAAAAGTAGTAAACTAAGATTTTTTTTTTTTACAAACTGCAGAGACGAGAAATGGTTGAGAAATGGTGGTCTGGTCGGATGGTCTGAAAGGAGAAGATGAGGAAAGAGAACATCTACATCAAAGGAGACGTCACTGGATGTAAGAGGTATGGGGCGCTGTATTACCCTGTGTTTCTGTTGTGATGGAAGCAGGGGCGTAACGATCGCCGGAGGTGCCCCTCCCGAGACCAGGCTCTGGATCCACCACTGTCCTGATCATGAGACCGCAGGACCTTCACCCATTCTAGTCACAGAAACTGCTCTGATGGCGCATCGCTCGCATTATCAATGAGGCTTCGCTTTGGAGTCCCAGCTTCGTGCCAACAGTGGGCTCTTATGCCTCAGCAGCCGGTGAGCCGCACCTTGCCAGTCAGGTGTGCCTCACACTGGAGAAGACAATGCATCATGGGTTTTACAACTGATACATTTTATCTGCACTGCTACATTGTAACAAACTATCAGGACTAAAGATATGTTTGTGTTACTTATTAATCTAGCTCACAGGCGCTGCTAGATGGATAGACGTGGGGAGAGGAGGGTGCTGAACTGCTTCCCTTCACATTACATTGTGTTTCCTTGTAGCTGCCACTAGGGAGCGCTGTCTGCATTGATTTATGTAGCATCCACTGAGTTCAATCTGCTAACAAATAATGCATTGTGGACTTGAAAGTTTGTTTTTTAGTAAAATACTAGAAAAATCTGTTGCGCTCTTAGGGTCTTTACTTGCAAAAAATCTAACGTAATGTTAACGTATTTTTTCACAATTCTGAGGTTGCGGCCGCTTGTAAGTTCAGTGGCTGCACCGCTACCTAAAGGGTGTAGCCCCAAGGCCCAAATTTACTTATCCTGTAGATGGCGGTCTAGACCTGCACCAGGTTTATCACAGGGGCTGAGGCAGGGATAGACGCTAATCTATGACTTTATACCAGCTATTGGTTGGCTTACTTTCAGACGGATTTTTAGCCCAGAATTATGGATTTTCACACAAATATACGATGCTAGATATCACGTCAATGCACGTAAACTTGAATATCTCCGCTAAGAAAAACGCCGTAACAATGCCCATGCAGCAATTTCAAAATCCACCGCGTGGCAAGTCAATTTTCATGCATAAAGAAACAAAAACAAAGTGTCCATGAGATTTGTCTCTTACTTGCCCTTTGCTGGTGCTTTATTATGCACGCAGTTTTCTCCGCCACGACCAATCCACAGCGGAAAAATAATCGCAAATAATCCACAACTTGCGCAAATTGACATGCCTCCCGAGAATGTGGGCAGCAGCTGAAAGCTGCAGCAGCAAGGCACAGGGAGATGGCGCTTCCATTGTAGGGCGTTTCGTCTCCGCCAGTCACTCCTGTATCGCCATCCTCAGGTTAATACAGATTGGCTGTGCTGCTGTACGAGGGAGAGCGTCTCCCTTCCATGTTCCCTGATAGGCTGCCGGCACAAGGCCCACAGCCTATCAGAGGCCGCTGCTGGCGGCGCGATGACGTCATCGCACCGCCTGAGCCGTGCATCGTGGGACACAGGCCGGAAAGAGATCTGCATCGCATCGCTACGATGGAAGTAAGTATTAGTGTGGTTTTTATATGGGAAAATGTTACTGGCTCCATGATGGGGGTGGGAGGTCAGAGGCACTTATTACTGGCACATTATTGGGGGGCATCTATGGGAACTTCTTACTGACACACGGGCGTATGAAGCAGGGGGACGGGGGGATCAGATCCCCCATGAAATAATGCGGGGGACGGGTATGCAAAATCCCTCAGCGGCAGCAGCAATGTGTGCGGCGGTGGCAGGGCACTAGGGAGATGAAGCGCTTCCATTGTGGAAGCGTTCATCTCCATAGTCATCTGTATCGCCGTCCTCAGGACAGCAGATACAGATGGCTGTGCTGCGGAGCAGGAGAGGAGAGGCGTCTCCCTTCCTGCTCTCTGATAGGCTGCCGGCACTAGGCCTGCAGCCTATCAGATGTTGGTACAGGCGGCGCGATGACGTCATCGCGCCGTCTGTAGCTATGCAGCGGGACACAGGCCGGGAAGAGGCCTGCATCGCATCGCTGTGACTGATGGAGGTAAGTATAAGTGTCTTGTTTTTGTGTGTGTGTGTTTTTTTTTTAACCGGACCCACTGGCCCATAAGGGGCCCCATAAGTGCTGTCCGGCCCAGATTTCTGGGGGTTTTTATGCCCATGCTGACAATTATTGAGGGCATCTGTGGGGACAGTTTCTTACTGGGGCATTATTGGGGGGGGCATCTATAGGGGCACTTCTTACTGGCACATTATTGGGGGGGCATCTAGGGGCACTTCTTACTGGCACATTATTGGGGGCTTCTATAGGGGCACTTCTTACTGGCACATTATTGGGGGCACTATGGGGGCTTCTACTGAGCCCACAAAGAAGGTGTATTTTATATGGGGGTTCTGTGTGGTACAAGTATTATCAGGGAGTTTATCTGTTTCTGTCAGTATAGTATTGGGAGCCACAGCGGTACAGTATTGGGGGTAGTAGGATGATTTGTCCAGAAGATGAGAGGATGATGGAAAAGTAGTAAACTAAGATTATTATTATTTTTACAAACTGCAGAGACGAGAAATGGTTGAGAAATGGTGGTCTGGTCGGATGGTCTGAAAGAGAAGATGAGGAAAGAGAACATCTACATCAAGGAGACGGCACTGGATGTAAGAGGTATGTGGCGCTGTATTACCCTGTGTTTCTGTGTGATGATGGAAGCAGGGGCGTAACGATCGCTCGAGGTGCCCCTCCCGAGACCAGGCTCTGGATCCGCCACTGTCCTGATCATGAGGACCTTCACCCATTCTAGTCACAGAAACTGCTCTGATGGTGCATCGCTGCATTATCAATGAGGCTTCGCTTTGGAGTCCCAGCTTCGTGCCAACAGTGGGCTCTTATGCCTCAGCAGCCGGTGAGCCGCACCTTGCCAGTCAGGTGTGCCTCACACTGGAGAAGACAATGCATCATGGGTTTTACAACTGATACATTTTATCTGCACTGCTACATTGTAACAAACTATCAGGACTAAAGATATGTTTGTGTTACTTATTAATCTAGCGTGTGGGAAGAGGAGGGTGCTGAACTGCTTCCCTTCACATTACATTGTGTTTCCTTGTAGCTGCCACTAGGGAGCGCTGTCTGCATTGATTTATGTAGCATCCACCGAGTTCAATCTGCTAACAAATAATGCATTGTGGACTTGAAAGTTAGATTTTTAGTAAAATACTAGAAAAATCTGTTGCGCTCTTAGGGTCTTTACTTGCAAAAAAATCTAACGTAACGTCGTTAACGGATTTTTTCACAATTCTGAGGTTGCGGCCGCTTGTAAGTTTGGCTGCAACTCTGTTAAGTTCAGTGGCTGCACCGCTACCTAAAGGGTGTAGCCCCAAGGCCCAGATTTACTTATCCTGTAGATGGCGGTCTAGACCTGCACCAGGTTTATCACAGGGGCTGAGGCAGGGATAGACGCTAATCTATGACTTTATACCAGCTATTGGTTGGCTTACTTTCAGACGGATTTTTAGCCCAGAATTATGGAGCAATTTCGGTGCAAAATGGCGCATCTTAGGCCCTGCTCCCTTTCCCATGAAGCTTGACCCCTTTCTAATTAGCCCCACCCCTTGTCGAGAAGCATGTTTGGAAAAAATGTGTATTTGGGGAATACAATATCTCCTTATGGAGAACGCCTTAAAATTGTGTAGAAACTCAAGATGCGACAAAGTGTGACACTTTGTAGACAGATTTTTGGTGCAGACACATTAATAAATCTAGGCCCACAGTCCAAAAAAGCCAGTAGGACTGGTTCCACGATGACCAGGTCATGCTGAAGGCTGGTTACTGTTCCTCCACAAATACCAGATGGGAACGGGGATGGTTACTAATGGAGCCCCACACCCGCCTGTGAAGGCCACATGTCTCAGGCCCTAGGCAGGTCGGCCAGGAGCCAAGCTGTACCTTATATCCAGAAAGCAAGAGGGTACTACAAATACCAGAGGAGGTAATCTCAGTAATTGTAATCCCAAGGATAAAAGCCAGAGATAGGGCATTGGGGCCTTGGAGCATATTTGCCAGCCAGGACAAGTCAGGGAGAAGTAGAGAGCCACCTGTGCTACAGAAGTCCTGGTTTTTAACCCTTTGTGATCACCTTGCTAAATATAAGCCTGCCATTAATGTACTGTAACTTAAAGCTTGCTGGAAACCAATCGCCTTCTGAGGAACCGTCAAGAGCGTGTATGCTGTTTATTACTGTTCAGTAAGTGAAGTTCTGGCTTACTATCCCAGCCTGCACCTCAATTGTTCCTCCTATCAATCGATTGTGCCACCGTTACTTCAGCACTGGCGTCACGGACATCAGGGACAGTTTCCATATCTGCCTCACATACAATGCCCTCAATGCGTTGGAGTACATCCATTGTGTCTCGGGCATAGGAAGGTAACTCCTCAACAAATGGACGTAAATTGAGGTCCACATACGTGCTGACGAATGAGGTAAGACTTCCTATGCCCGAGACAATAGGCCTACCCTTAAGTTGGTCCCCTTGTTTATGTAGCTTGGGTAAGCTATAGAAGGTAGCTAGCACGGGGTATTTAGGAAGAAGATAGTCAAACTCGGCCTTGCTGATGAGTTGTTCATCACGGGCCTGGACTAAAATAAGCTGGAGTTCCTCCTTAAAACCTCCTGTGGGATCCGTAGAAAGACGCTTATAGGTCTTGTTGTCGTTCAATAGCCTATAACACATGGCCTGATATTGTGAATGGTCAAGTACGACTATATTTCCCCCCTTATCGGACGGTTTTATGACGATATTCTGGTTTGATGCCAGTTCATCTAAAGCCCTCCGTTCTTCCAAACTGAGATTATCCTGTCCATAATGTTGATTTTCCAATTTCTGGATATCTCTTGTAACTAAGAATACGAACGTGTCTATGGGCGTATTCTCATTGAGTGGGGGAAATAATTTCGACGGGTTCCTAAGGTTAGTGAATGGTCCGTTTCCTGTAATCCGACCATTATCCTCACTTAATCCAGCTAATAATCTAACTCCTTCTAAATCGTCGGGCGCAATGCCTAATTCTAGACACTGTCTACTGTCCTGCATACTAAAAAATTTCTTCCATTTCATTTTTCTGGCGTATAGGTGTATGTCCTTGATCCAGTTAAATAGATTGAATTTTTGTAGAGGAACGTATGAAAGCCCACGTTTTAAAACTTTCAATTGGGATGTAGTTAGTGGGGTCGAGGATAAATTGACTACCTGTAGTGTGTCTATTTGGGTAAATCGCCTAGTTTCTTGTGGCGTAACATGTAGTCCGAGGCTGGAGGTGTCTGATCTAAAAAACCTCCTCTTCTGCCTCTACCTGTCCCCCCTCTCGGTCTTCCACCTCGTGTCCTCTGAGGGCCCCTATTTGGAGCTCCTCGTCCTCTATTCGAGAGGGAGGAGTGCTCTCCGTCTATCTCACCCTCCGACGAGGATATTTCGGTTTCAACCTCAGAGGTCGGTTGGGGTCGGGGACCAAATTCAAATACCCTCCCCTCTTTGAAATCAACAATATCCCTATTGAATTGAAAGTGTTTACGCTCTTTGATCTGAGACGTAAACCGTTCAATCTGCTGTTGGAGCTGAGTTTCTTTTTTGCTGAAGTCTGTATGATCAATAAATTTCTTAGACAGATTTATATGTTCCTTTAACTCACTTTCTGTTCTTATTAATAGTTTGCGTTCCTCCTCTACTAGTAATTTCATAAGACGGATGGAACCCTCAATGGACTCTTGTTCCCACCGTTTAAGAAATTCGCTGGATCTAATTCTGACTGATGGCTGAATTGGGTTTCTTAGACCTCTGGGTACAATATTGTTTTTGATATATGTCTCCAGAGTCTGTACTTCCCACCAACAGCGTACATGGTCTTTATATACGCGAGTTAGGTTTTTGAAAGAAGCCGTAATGCTCATATGTGTTGATTGGGCTGGAAGTTCTTTTTCAGAGAATACTTCTCTTGGGTCCCCCATCCACCCTTCAGAGCTTACATCTTGAGACAGAAAACCTGCCATCCCCCAACGGGTGTATTAAACAAAACTAATTTTCACACAAATATACGATGCTAGATATCACGTCAATGCACGTAATCTTGAATATCAGCCTATTGAGACGTGTTTAAAATACAAAATAATAAATCTCTTTATTTGTAAATCTCAGATAAAATTGACTGGGTATAAAGTATATGTCTCCAGGCAAAAGTGCATGTCTAGACCAGAGCGGGATTGTATTAAACCTTCTGGTATCAACATGCACCACAAATCACTCACTCCTGTCCAGGAAATGATTTGTTGTAATCAGGTATTGACCTGACCACCTGAACAGTGAGGTATAGATCGTGAATAGACCAGCCGGTCAATAATCAGTGAGCACTGTAAGTGTTACACTTGAATCAAGTTGATATAGTGGAGGAATCTAGTGTTGCAGCTTGTATAATATGGTGTAACAAGCTGCCACTAGTTTTGAGTATGTGCACGCTCAGATTGCAGTGCACCTCTCGCTCCCCACTATCGTACACGGAGTATAATGATAGAAATGCTCCGATGTATGTCTGCTATGCCTGCTACGGGTGATCTGCCTGTATGCTATCTCGTGATGATATAAATTAGAACGATACACATCCACTCATTTCACCATAACATCCATTGGGATAGAGAAGTCGGGTGTAGGGGTTGTATCTCTATTAATCACAAGGTATCAGCGGCAGTTAGCCCTGCAGGACGACATTCACACAGGCATACATGCAAGACCTATAGCTGGCTAATCATAATCTAACTATAGTTTAGCAGCTCGACGCGTTTCTATGCAGCATGATAATGACCACATATCCTCAGGAGCTTCTCTAGAAATGTGTAGCAGATAATTCTGCCTAACCAGGATATGCTCTGCACCGTCTAGTGCCAGAGCTCCGGCGCTATGTCGGCCGTACGTGGCCGCTTACACGCCGGATATTTGTAACCTATACCCCGCCCACTGGAGGGGGCGTATGTGATGATGCGTCACCATTCGGTGCATAGAGGCGTAACTGTCTGTTGACGCCCACCGATCAGGTACGCATCCAATATTTGAATATGCCTCCGTGGGAAAAGCACTGTGTGTCTGAGGGGATGCTATTAGCGGTACATCATGCGTCCCTATATATTAGCTCCTTGTCAGTGGTGGGAGTTATATGGGAACTATCTCTGAAGAACGAACACTCCAACACTAAGAAACTGTATTTGTCATCAAGGTTGTATCCTATATATCAAATGATCGCATCGCATTAATTCAGTTGCGTATGATGAGCTCATTAATAAATCATGCAACTGTTGGATTTAGGGATCAGTGATCAGTTACACTGTACTGCGCTTTGAGAGAGCAGCACACCATGCAGACTATCACTCCCGACAGTTTGAAAATATATAGATGTACGATTAATGTGAACATACACTTACATCTAATAGGTAAGTCAATAACATACAGCAGTAATAGTCTGCATGGCACTTGGTCCCCAAGTGTAAACCAGCGTCAGATGGCATGCCACGTATCATAGCCACTTTTGACAAGGCTTGCCCACAAATCCGCCAAATTCTTGCCAACCACTGGCCGGTTTTACAATCAGACCCTGATATAGGCCCAACATTGCCACCGCATCCTGCTATTTCATACCGTCGTAATGCAAACTTGCGTGATCGCCTGGTGCATAGTTTTTACGAACGACCAGCACCAGATACATGGCTCAGGTCGACCGCAAGGGGTACCTTCCCATGTGGGTCCTGTATCATTTGTGCACACATCCAGAGGGGGCGGTACTTTAACAGCTCAATTACGGGTGAGAGATTTTGGATAAATACATTTGTGGTCATGTCCACCATGGTGGGTCCCGGGACCCCGAACTACCCTACCTCAAGCGGTTTGAGTTGTGCCGTAACCGCGCCGTAGTGGGGACGCCTGAAGGTGGGCATCCCCCTCATGTATGATGCTCTGTAAAAGAAGGGGGAGGGTGGGATAAACGTAGCGCGTCGTACCAAGGGGGTGTGGCGCTGTCGTGCTTTATGCGATCGGGCAGCGCCACCCCCACAAACACAGGCCAAATCAATTGGCCTTACACTTGTGGTCATGTCCACCATGGTGGGTCCCGGGACCCCGAACTACCCTACCTCAAGCGGTTTGAGTTGTGCCGTAACCGCGCCGTGAGTGGGGACGCCTGAAGGTGGGCAAAAACACATACTGGTTAGGCAGAATAGTTTATTAACAGAAATCAATCACACACCAAAGATTCAAAAGCCAAAGACATCTCAACTTTGGGGCGAGGAATGTAGCGGCTGAAACAAGTGGAACGCCAACGACCCAGTTTCTGAATCACGTGCGCAGGGACCTGATTCTTCGAGGCGGCGGACGCAGCCCCTATGCGAAAGGAGTGACCCGATATAGAGGAGGGGTCCGCGCCCAGACATGAGACTAGGATCGAACATGTGCGATGAACTGACGCGTGGTGAGAGGTGACGCGCCGAAGGGTAACAGAGGACTGTCCTGCCTACAACCAGCTAAGGCCGTCAGTAACCTAAGTAGGACCTGGACCGGACACCACCGGTGAGACGTGGGGAAGTAGGATATCGCAACCGGGGACCAGTCTGGGAGGTTTTGGAGGTAGGAAGGAGGAGTGTGAAACCCTCGGGCCCCGGACCAGCTGGCTGATAGTCAGGAACCCAGAGCTAGTGGTGGAGCACGTGAACTCGCCTGGTCTCAAGAACCCGTAGAAAGCGAGGTATATTGCGGCCTTGAGCACCAAACTGGGCGTAGCCCCGAAAGGCATCCTGTCCAAAGAGTCGGACAGATCACGGAAAAGCTGACCCGAGACGGCCTGTCTATGAGCTTGATTGCTGGGACCAACCTTGCAGAGGCCTCTGAGTGCAGCCTTAACCGTGTGAGCCGAGAACAACGAGACCCTCTCTGACTGCCTAACTGAGAGGAAATGCTGGACCCCGGACAGATAAGTCTTGACCGTGCTGTGGGCCAGCCGGAGCTCCGAGTGGCAGTAACCGATGAAGGCCAGAATGTACTCAGTAAAGGTGGCCTGACCCTGTGGGCACCGCTCCTGAAACTTGAGAAACGCCCCCACCCAGTACGATAGGCCCTAGCTGTATTGGGAGAGAGGGATTTGTCTAGCAAGGCGTGGGCGACTTTCAGGTATGGATCTAGTCCATTATGAGGGACTCGTGAGGGGGACGAGGGCACCCACCGCGCCTGCCTCCGGCGTTACCTGCAAGAAAAGAGAGAGGTTAGCCCTCGATAAGGCATCGGCTGCCACATTCTGGGATCCGGGCAAATGGGCAGCAAGGTAACGAAAGTGATGAGTAAGTGACAGGTATACTAGTCGTCTCATGAGACTCATGACATGTGGAGATTTGGACATGCCGCTTGTGAGGATGTCGACCACTGCGGCATTATCTGTCACGAACAGCACGGTACTGTTCTTCCACTGGCTGCCCCAAACACGCGCGGCTGCTACTACGGGATACAGTTCGAACAGGGCAGAGGTCTGGAGGAACCCCGGAATCTGAGTGACTTCTACGGGCCACTCACCTGCAACCCAATGGGGGCCAAAAATAGCAGCAAACCCTGTAGTCGCTGCCGCATCGGAAAAAACGAGAGGGGACGAGCTCGATAACTCTGGGATAAAAATGACACCCCGCTCCAGTGACCGAGGAAATGATCCCACATATGAAGATCCGCACGAGCCTGACTATCCAGGTGGACTGGGCTGTCTTGATTAGGGGCGGGGGCGAGGAGCCGTCAGTAACCGAGAACGAATGTCCTGCCCTGCGGAATGATCCGCATGGCAAAGTTAAGCATGCCCAGCAATGATTGTAGCTCGACCTTGGTGACTGCGGGTGAGACGGAGAACCTGTGGACTACTTCCCGGATTCTGAACAATTTGTCGGATGGCAGCCTAGCTAGCATGTGTAGCGCATCTAGTTCTATGCCCAGAAAGGTAATGGTGGTAGATGGGCCCTCAACCTTCTTGGGGGAGACGGGGACTCCTAAGTGAGAGAAACAGTCTAAGAGTCTCCCTAAACCTACGGGGCGGACCCTGGCCTCTCTATTAGCAGGAAATCGTCCAGGTAGTGTATGACGAATTCACAGCGGACTTTGTTTTCTAGGATCCAGTGGAGGGCCTGGGCCAGCTGATCGAACAACCACGGGCTACTCTTGGAGCCGAACGTCAGCTTGGTAGCAAAAAGTATTGCTGCCTCCACTTGATCCCATGCCACTGCCAGAGCGCCGGCAGTATGGGGAGCAATTTAAAAGCGTCGGATATGTCAGCTTTGGACAAAGACGCACCGGGTCCTAAACGGGTGAGGAAGGCGATCGCCTGGTCGATGGAGGAGTACCTCATGCTTACCTCCTCTGACGGAATGAGGGAGTTGAGACTGGGTATGGGAGAACCATGTGGAGCAGAAAGGTCTATTATGAGACGCTCTTTTCCACTAAACTTACCCGTGACTACCCCTATGGGACTGACTCTCCACCGCAGAAAGGGGGCTCTGAAAACGGGCCGATTACAAAACCCTTGTCCAGTTCAATTTTAATTCAGCCTATCGACGGCGTCGGGGTTTCTGTCGGCTGACTGCAGATTTTTACACTCATGCGTACTTTCAGGCGCCGTGATCAGCCCCGTGTGGAACCCTGCCTGAAACCCGGAGATTAAGAACTCCACGAACCCTGGGTTGTGGTGACCCTCTAAGGACTTCCTAAGTGACACGGAATCCACGACGCTCATATAAGTTCTCACAGACTTTAATGAGCACATAGTTTTAGGATGAGCCCTAAAACAATTGGTACATACATGCAGGAGGCGGCACTGACTGAAATTGCAGGAACCAAAATTATAATTATTGCAGAGCTGAGCCCTGCCCAGCTGAACGATGGGTCTGCCTAGTTTGTCAACCGGATTAGGAGGTTTAAAGACGTCTAGGGTGCAGCCGCCGAACCGGAAGGGCTGGACGACGCACTGGACACAGATTTGTGGCACCACTCTGCAGTGTGAAAGATGGAATGGCACAGCGAACACGCCGGTGCCCTGAGCCCTGCGAAATGTCTGCAGAACAACTCTGTGTCCAGGTTGGACCAGTTAGTAACGAATTGGAACTGCGCCAAGGCCGCTGCGGCCTTGGCAGAGAAGGAGCAGTGGTAGTCGTAGAATGAACTACCACCGTACTTATAACCCAACTCGGTTACGCGGAAGAGGTAGAGGTCTAACTCCTCCCTCCTCTCCGGCCTAACCGAGCAAATGACGTCCCGGTAGAGGCTGAACGCCAGGACGAATTCTGGTATTGACAGCTTGCGGTAAAGCCTGTGGTCGCGGCCCTTCAGAACCACAGAAACCTCACCGCAAGCGATCACCTTACTCTCTGACAAGTCCCTAGAGGCGATCAACAGGGAAGCAAGATTGACGTCCCTACCCTCCAGGATGTCCTTCCTAACATTGTTTGGAATGAAGTGCGAAGGGGAGACGCTAGGTACTGGTGGAGCTGCCTGAGCGCCTCCTGCAACGGAGGTAGAGGCGATGGGGACATCAGTCACGTGGACCGGGCGACCGAGCCACGACCTTCCACGGCCTCCATTCTCGCCTGGAGGCCATTGAGAGACGAGGACAGACTGTTCAGCATGACGTGAAGTTGTGTCAAGGACGCTTGCATAGTGGCCGTAGAAACGCCGCCCTGACGCGAGGCCAGAGAGTCTCTCAGTAGCCGATAGAGCTCTGCCTTCCTGGCGGAAGCCGGGAAAGGGATACCCTCTTATTCAACTCCGCGATGAGCCTAGGGATAGTCCACAACCGTAGGGACCGGATGCTGCCTCCTTCTGAGAACCCTGGCACGTTCTCGTCTACGGATGCCTCCACGATGTCGGAAGCACGTGACATATCGACTGGAAGATAGAATGTGGATAAATGGCTAAGCGCACGGTCCCCGCTCCTCGGGGTAGACACCCTACCACACGTGCACCATACCCTAGCTGTACCGTGAACCACAACATGCTAAAGGTGAGAGACAGGGGAGACCGTGAGGCAGAAGAGCAGACCCCGACACCGAGGGAGAAACACACAGAGCGTGGCCGTGAGCTTACCGACTGCTGAACGTCAACAGATCACACTACGAATCTAAAGATGGCGGTGTAATTGGAGTGGAACCTGAACGTAAAATCGTGAACAAGATATAGTAAACCTAGCCATCACTCCGCTCGTTCCTACATGATGAAAACCCTACTACCTGGCTGATATGCCCACTCTGGCCGAGACTTGAGAAATGAGCTTGCACCTAAAAGCAAACAACAGCAAGGGTCAAGCCGAACGAAACCTGGGCCTACCCTCGCGCCCTTGTGGGAACAGAAATAAACGGACCCCCCCTTTTTTTTTTTTTTTTTTTTTACTCGCTCCCTGTGCTCCTCTACCAGAGTACCCAACCCTAACTACTGGCTCTAAACCTACCCTCTAAAATATGCAAAACATTATCATCCTCCCTCTTTTCGCTTTCCCTTGGCAAAACCCTTTTTTTTTTTTTTTTTTTAACCTTGTCATTATTACACTACCTTTTTCTTTTTTTTTTTTTTTTTTAACCACCTTTGTTCCTCCCCCTTTTTTTTTTTTTTTTTTTTTTTTTTTTTTATTTTTATAGACGCCTGACAACTGCCCCTGAGTGACTGCTGCCTAACTAGCAGACTACTCATTCAGACCCCGAGCGACGGCACGGACATGCAGGAAGCCCCGCCCCTTACTCCCTGCCTACCTAGACGCACGGCGGCCCGTGCGAGACTTTAGAGGTGCTGTGGGCCGATGAAGCGGGATACGCTCTCCCCTGTGCCCTGGAGTGTCGCCACGTGGGGAGCATGCGCAGCTCCCGGCGCGGACTTCAGTGCGGGCTGCTCCCCCCGAGCGGCGGGGGAGCCGAACCCTGCCGGCTGGAGTGCCGCGCGCCGGGGGAGACTGCGATGCTCCCTGACAGACCGAGCCGGTGCGGGGGTGTCCCCCCTCACCTAGGGAACCGACCCCCGCCGACCGGCGATGGAGGTGGGTTGCATGGACGTGGCAACAACATACCTCTGCAGAAATGTGCTGATCCGGACACGACGATCTTTGGATGCGCGATGGTCTCCTGGACGCTGATTCACCGACACCTCTCAGGTACTGATAGCGCTAACAAACGTAGCGCGTCGTACCAAGGGGGTGTGGCGCTGTCGTGCTTTATGCGATCGGCAGCGCCACGCCCACAAACACAGGCCAAATCAATTGGCCTTACACTTATTAGATGTACGTCTACCTGTGTCATCTATTTGCTCACGTGTTGTTGTGGCAAACAATACGTGGGCAAAACCAAACGTGAGCTGAGAAGAAGGATTGGCGAACATTTCCTGGATGTGCGTCATAACCGTGATACATCGGTGGCACGACATATCAATACCTGCCACAGTGGTGACTGTACAGTCCTGAAAGTACAGGGCATCTACATGTTACAAAGATCGGCACGAGGAGGTGATGTTGATACACCTCTGTTACAGAAGGAGGCTAATTGGATCTTCAGACTCCAAACGGTCCAACCACAGGGACTTAATGAGACTATATCGTATGCATGCTTTCTTTAAAGATATAGTCAATATGTAGGTTGGACCTAATCCCTTGATGACTCAGTGACCTCCTAATGACAATTCTTGAGCCATGCAGACTATTACTGCTGTATGTTATTGACTTACCTATTAGATGTAAGTGTATGTTCACATTAATCGTACATCTATATATTTTCAAACTGTCGGGAGTGATAGTCTGCATGGTGTGCTGCTCTCTCAAGCGCAGTACAGTGTAACTGATCACTGATCCCTAAATCCAACAGTTGCATGATTTATTAATGAGCTTATCATACGCAACTGAATTAATGCGATGCGATCATTTGATATATAGGATACAACCTTGATGACAAATACAGTTTCTTAGTGTTGGAGTGTTCGTTCTTCAGAGATAGTTCCCATATAACTCCCACCACTGACAAGGAGCTAATATATAGGGACGCATGATGTACCGCTAATAGCATCCCCTCAGACACACAGTGCTTTTCCCACGGAGGCATATTCAAATATTGGATGCGTACCTGATCGGTGGGCGTCAACAGACAGTTACGCCTCTATGCACCGAATGGTGACGCATCATCACATACGCCCCTCCAGTGGGCGGGGTATAGGTTACAAATATCCGGCGTGTAAGCGGCCACGTACGGCCGACATAGCGCCGGAGCTCTGGCACTAGACGGTGCAGAGCATATCCTGGTTAGGCAGAATTATCTGCTACACATTTCTAGAGAAGCTCCTGAGGATATGTGGTCATTATCATGCTGCATAGAAACGCGTCGAGCTGCTAAACTATAGTTAGATTATGATTAGCCAGCTATAGGTCTTGCATGTATGCCTGTGTGAATGTCGTCCTGCAGGGCTAACTGCCGCTGATACCTTGTGATTAATAGAGATACAACCCCTACACCCGACTTCTCTATCCCAATGGATGTTATGGTGAAATGAGTGGATGTGTATCGTTCTAATTTATATCATCACGAGATAGCATACAGGCAGATCACCCGTAGCAGGCATAGCAGACATACATCGGAGCATTTCTATCATTATACTCCGTGTACGATAGTGGGGAGCGAGAGGTGCACTGCAATCTGAGCGTGCACATACTCAAAACTAGTGGCAGCTTGTTACACCATATTATACAAGCTGCAACACTAGATTCCTCCACTATATCAACTTGATTCAAGTGTAACACTTACAGTGCTCACTGATTATTGACCGGCTGGTCTATTCACGATCTATACCTCACTGTTCAGGTGGTCAGGTCAATACCTGATTACAACAAATCATTTCCTGGACAGGAGTGAGTGATTTGTGGTGCATGTTGATACCAGAAGGTTTAATACAATCCCGCTCTGGTCTAGACATGCACTTTTGCCTGGAGACATATACTTTATTCCCAGAATTATGGAGCAATTTCGGTGCAAAATGGCGCATCTTAGGCCCTGCTCCCTTTCCCATGAAGCTTGACCCCTTTCTAATTAGCCCCACCCCTTGTCGAGAAGCATGTTTGGAAAAAATGTGTATTTGGGGAATACAATATCTCCTTATGGAGAACGCCTTAAAATTGTGTAGAAACTCAAGATGCGACAAAGTGTGACACTTTGTAGACAGATTTTTGGTGCAGACACATTAATAAATCTAGGCCCACAGTCCAAAAAAGCCAGTAGGACTGGTTCCACGATGACCAGGTCATGCTGAAGGCTGGTTACTGTTCCCTCCACAAATACCAGATGGGAACGGGGATGGTTACTAATGGAGCCCCACACCCGCTGCTGGTCCTGTGTGTCTCCACACTATGCATGATGGCGGTAGGCTCTCTCCAGCCCTCTTGATGTGGTCATCATAAGTACCAACAGGGCCGGTGCAAGGACTTTTGCCGCCCCCTATCAGATGATCTGTTACGGGGGGATCTGTGGATGACGCACTATTATGGGGGGATCTGTGGATGACGCACTATTATGGGGGGGATCTGTGGATGATGCACTGCTATGGGCGGGATCTGTGGATGACGCACTGTTACGGGGGGGATCTGTGGATGACGCACTGTTATGGGGGGTATCTGTGGATGACGCACTATTACGGGGGATCTGTGGATGACAGCACTAATATGGGGGATCTGTGGATGACGACTGTTATGGGGGATCTGTGGATGACGACATGCTATGGGGGATCTGTGGATGACGCACTGTTACGGAGGAGGTGTGGATGACGCACTGTTATGAGGGTCTGTGGATGACGCACTGTTGCGGGGGATCTGTGGATGAAGCACTGTTATGGGGGATCTGTGGATGATGCACTGTTATGGGGGATCTGTGGATGATGCACTGTTATGGGGGATCTGTGGATGACGCACTGTTATGGGGGATCTGTGGATGACGCACTGTTACGGGGGATCTGTGGATGACGCACTGTTACAGGGGATCTGTGGATGACGCACTGTTACGGGGGATCTGTGGATGACGCACTGTTACGGGGGAATCTGTGGATGACGACTGTTACGGGGGATCTGTGGATGACGACTGTTACGGGGAATCTGTGGATGACGCACTGTTACGGGGGATCTGTGGATGACGCACTGTTACGGGGGATCTGTGGATGACGCACTGTTACGGGGGATCTGTGGATGACGCACTGTTACGGGGGATCTGTGGATGACGCACTGTTACGGGGATCTGTGGATGACGACTGTTACGGGGGATCTGTGGATGACGCACTGTTACGGGGGATCTGTGGATGACGACTGTTACGGGGGATCTGTGGATGACGCACTGTTACGGGGGATCTGTGGATGACGACTGTTACGGGGGATCTGTGGATGACGACTGTTACGGGGGATCTGTGGATGACGCACTGTTACTGGGGATCTGTGGATGACGCACTGTTACGGGGGATCTGTGGATGACGCACTGTTACGGGGGATCTGTGGATGACGCACTGTTACGGGGGATCTGTGGATGACGCACTGTTACGGGGGATCTGTGGATGACGCACTGTTACGGGGGATCTGTGGATGACGCACTGTTACGGGGGATCTGTGGATGACGCACTGTTACGGGGATCTGTGGATGACGCACTGTTACGGCGGGGATCTGTGGATGACGCACTGCTACGGGGGATCTGTGGATGACGCACTGTTACGGGGGGATCTGTGGATGACGCACTGTTACGGGGGGATCTGTGGATGACGCACTGTTACGGGGGATCTGTGGATGACGCACTGTTACGGGGGATCTGTGGATGACGCACTGTTACGGGGGATCTGTGGATGACGCACTGTTACGGAGGATCTGTGGATGACGCCTTGACGTCGTCATCGACAGATCCTCGTGAATGACGTACGTCATTCACAGATCCGAGATGCTGTCAGATCTGACCGCAACAGTACGTCAGATCTGTGACATCTTGAGCACTGCTCACAGATCTCGTGCAGTGGCAGCCACTCTTAACAGTGCGTGATGCACAGCATCTGTCTGACGGGTGCCATCTGACTGGATCGCCACTGTTAGGGGGATCTGTGGATCACGCACTGTTAGGGGATCTGTGGATGACGCACTGTTAGGGGGATCTGTGGATGACGCACTGTTAGGGGGGGATCTGTGGATGACGCACTGTTAGGGGGGGATCTGTGGATGACGCACTGTTAGGGGGGGATCTGTGGATGACGCACTGTTAGGGGGGGATCTGTGGATGACGCACTGTTACGGGGGGGATCTGTGGATGACACTTATGTCAGCCATAGATCCCCCATCAGATGCATCAGTGTGGAGGAAGGAGGCGGAGACACTCATGGTGGGGCCCGGTGCAGCGATTCTACTCTAATACACCGGGCCCCGCCACAGCTGTTAAGTACATTCAAACTGAATGGGTCCGCAATTACTGTGCTGTACTTACTGTACCTTATGTATAGCATTAAGATGGCGCAGACCGGCAGCTCCCTCAGTCATGTGCCGCCTGCCTGCTTATCTCACTTTATGAATGAACAGGCAGACTGGCAGGTGACGCATGAGCAGGGAGCTGCCGGTCTGCGCCATCTTAATGCTATACATAAGGTACTACAGTAAGTACAGCACAGTAATTCTGGACCCATTCGGATTGAATGTACTTAACAGCTGCGGGGCCTAGTGTATTAGAGTAGAATCACTGCACCGGGCCCCGCCATGAGTGTCCCCTCCCTCCACACTGATACTTCGCTGGCCGCGCTGTGCAGCATAGCGGCCAGCTAAGTATCCGCAATCCGCTTTATAAGACGCACAGCCATTTCCCCCCCACTTTTTTTGGGGGGGGGGGGGGACTGCATCTTATAAGGCAAAAAATACAGTAAATAATAAACATATTGCACATTGTCTACTGACTACTTACCACCAGGACAATAAGATGAGCTGGTCTCTGGCTGCAGTCTGGCTCTGGGGACTGGAGACAGACACGGTACGTACACCATTCACCAATGTCACCCTGGGGTCCTGGGGAAGAAGAAAGCAGCTGCACCTGCAGGCTGCACTCCGATCCAGGGAGGAGCCCACTCCTGTTCTGTCCCAGAAGGAGAAGGTGCTGCCGCACGGGGGGTCGGGGGAGGCGAATTGGTGGACAGAGGTGGCCGTGGCTGGCTGCTCGGCTGCTCGGCTGCTTGCTGCTCAGTGTGCGGCCTTCTCTTCCTCTTTCGCTCCACCCCTCTCTCTGCGTCACGTGCTCAAGGGTGGGAGGGGTCAGGGGGTTCAGATCAAGATCATTCAGGCCAGGGCGGCAGAGCTCCGCATCCGCTCCCCACCCTCAGCAGCCTGTAGCCAGCAGCCAGGTAAGCTAGCAGCAGTTATAGTCACTCAGACCACCAGAGAGACAGACAGCACAGCGGTGTCAGACTGTCATTGTCACTGTCAGTGACAGTCTGACAGACTGTCTCTCTGGTCCGCCTGCTGCGCCGGTGCTCCCCCGCCCCACCCCCCACGACTTCACTGAGGCAGGCGGCAGCGGCTCAGCCTCTGCCCCAATTCTCCTCCGACATGTCAGACAGCACAGAGCAGACACAGACAGCAGGCGCAGGCAGGCTGCGCAGCACTGAGCCGGCGGCCGAAGATTCTTTTGAGCGCTCAGCCTCAGCCGCTCAGGCGCCGCCACTTAAGTTAACTTATATAACCAACGTTTTGGGTTTTTTTTTTGAACCGCAACGAGCGCCCCCTGCTAAATGGCGCCCTAGAACCGGCCCTGGTGACAGTCACTTCTTTATACTATGCGATCGCCGAATTAGATCGGCATCGCATAGTACTGTCCTGTGTGTGTGTGGCTCCTCCCCTGCCTTGCTGCGCGGCCGAGTAGCGGGACCGCGACCGCATGATGATCTTGTGAAAGTAAGTGTCCCTGAATGGCAGTTAGGAAATGTGGTCACCCTAGTCGCCTCTTGCCCTGGGCCCCATGGCAGTCGCATGGCCTGCCGCTATGGTAGTTCTGCCCCTGTATATGTGGTTACCAGTGATACTCCCAGGGTAATGCACAGGCGTAAGGTAAAGCTCCTAGGACCCGATGCACAATATGTAACAGAACCACCCCCCATACACCCATCTACCACATGCCATCTATAATACTGGTATCTTCTTATTTTGCAGAGGGGCTTTGGGCCCCCTTAGGATCCGTGGCCCCGAAGCGACCTCTACCGCTGCACCGCCTATAGCTGCACCCATAGTAACATGTGAACCTATAGATGAACTCATGGCCGTAGTGTCGCCCTCTATGTCACATTCCCGTCATTCCATCTCTGCACTGCAGATTAAAATAGCTTTCTGTCAGCGGCGTATTTCTAACCCCTCCCTGCGCAGGTCTCAGTATCTGTGCCTCATTTTACCAGTAAGACCATAATAACACAACGATACCAGTTATCCATACTGGTCATACCCATCCACATTCCAGCAGATATCAGGTTACTTTCTGTATCAAGTCTCAGACAGGCCTTTAAGGGCTATTCCGGTTTTATGTAATCAAAGATTTAAGGAGTGCTCCCTACTAGAAGGGCCCCTTGAAGATAAGCTGGTCCCAAAGTGTCCCCCAGCTGCCCCCTCCACAATGAAATCAGCTGCAATCTGTAGGAAAACCGTACAGTAAGTTTCTGGTTTCCCTGCAGCGCCACCACAGGGCAAATAAAGTATTACACAGTGAATATCAATGGGTCTGTGTGATATAGGACAGGGCAGGTCCTCCAGAAAGAGAGAGAGTGGCCAGGATTGTGGGAATCTCTGATTCTACCAATTTAAAGAGAACCTCTCCTGACATGTCCGGTTTCATAATTACTTGCATTCCCCATGCAATACCAATTCGGGAGCATCTATTCTTATGATTCTATCTGCCATCCCTCTGGTATTCCTTCCAGAAGTTTATTGCTAGCAATTTGCAATGAAAGGGCAGCTGGGTGTGTCCCTGCACAGTCTGACATTACTCAATCAGTGCTAACATTGTTTTTTTTTTTTTTGTCTCCTTCGGCCTTAGCCATACCTGCTGCTGTGCCAGTGCTAACATTGTTAGACTGTGGAGGGACACACCCTAACTGGTAACATCCAGCTGGACCATCATTGCAAACTGCTAGCAATTCAGCCATAAACTTCTAGAAGGAATAATAGAGGAAAGGCACAACATAGATGTATAAGAATAGATGCTCCAGAACTGTTATTACACAGAGTATGGAAATAGTTATTAAAACAGTGTTACAGGCATTGGGCTATAAGGGCGTTATCCTGGTGGTCTCCTAGTTTTCACCCTTTAATGCCTATACGGGGATCTGGACTTCAATGCAGGGAACCCATCAGGCCGCTACCTTTTGGAGCAGTCCCGGTATAATTAGCTGCTGACCCACGGGGGTCAGGAGACATTGATGCGAAGCACCGACAGAACAGGTAAACTCAAACTCGTAGTCAGTAACAGATTGACATTAGGGCAGGCAGAGTATATGCAAATCCGAAAAACAGGTCTGTGGTCAAGGTAGACAGCAAAGGGTCAATTAGGTAATCAGGTACAGGTCAGGGCAGGCAGCAGAGGGTCAGAATCCAAGAATAGGGCAGAAAGTGGTACACAGGCAAGCAATCAGATACAGCAGACGTTAGCAGGGACTAGAAGACTAGTGAACCTATTGCTCAGGCAATAGGTTCAGGTAGGTTAAAGTAGGCAACAAAGGGTCAATACGGTGATCAGGTACAGTTAAGGGCTGACAGCAGAGGGTCAGAATCCAGGAATGGGACAGAATTTTTACACAGGCAGGCAATCAGATAGAGCAGACGTTAGCAGGGACTAGAAGACTAGTGAACCTATTGCTCAGGCAGAGAATGAGACAAACAGCACAGCAGATATAGCAGAAGCTGATTAACACATTAGAAGCTGCCTAGAAACTGCAAACACGACCAAAGAGGGGGTTAACCCATGCAATACTGCAGAATGAGGTGAGATTTAATGAAGAACATCGGAATACATTTCCCTCAAAAGACACATAGGACATTGGCACACGGGCCTACTGCTGGAGCATCGGACCTGTGGCAGACACAGCATGAGTGGAGCAGCGCTCATGGCTGGCCGAATTTGCGGTGCAGTAGCGGGCAGGGGCTACCAATGCAACAAACAGTCATGTCAGGAGATGTTACACGTCCTCTTACCACTTGGATGCAAAGAAATTCAATGGCGTGGATTCGGGCCTGTCATTTCTGATGCCAATCTTAGGCCCCATGCACGCGCTGTATCTGTTTCGTGGTCAATGGGTCGGCGGTCCGCCTACTCTATCTTTTTTGCCGAATGGACATACGGATGATCCGTGTGCTTTCTGCATCCGTATGTCCATTCTGCCAGAACATGTCCTATACTTGTCTGCAAAACCGCTAATTCAAGTCAATGGGTCTGCAAAAAACGCAGATGCAACACAGAACGCATCCGTATTTTGTGGACCACAAATCTGATACGGTCATGTGCATGTGGCCTTAACAAGAAATCTCGCTGGCATACGATGCGCCAAGGCAGGCCTCTTAATAATTTTGGTGGATCCCCACTAGGAATTTAAATGTACTCCAACAAGATTTCAAATGCATCTGGAAGAGGAGGTCCCACCCGACCCACCATCTCACGACCCACGTACTTTTTGTAAAATTGCCAATGTCAAATCCTGTTCATGGAACTGCGCCATTTTCTTCTGACCCATTGACCCTGCCCATGGTTGTACCAGTCCTCGTACACAACGAGGCACAATGTGCACAGGCTCTGCGGCGCTGTAATGTGCGAGTCCCATTATATTGGGACAATCGGACGGTGTTGTAATAGACATAAAACCAATACAAGCCCCATTGTTCCCATCATGCCGCAGTGATATGACACGGGATACAAGACGCTGCAGAGCTGCACCCGGTGGGACTGGCGTGTAGCAGGTGTGTGTTTGCTGAGGACGCACCTTCCTTTGTGGCTTGTTTGATGTTGAAACTCCTTGTGGTTTCCATGTCAGATCTCTAGTAAACACAAGCAGGAGAATGGTATCAGCTGCCCGCAGCCAGGCACAGGGCAATGGAGGGGGGCACTTACTTATTGTAGCCAAATCATTAACAAGTAGATTGATCCAGACCAAGCCAAAACTGCCTGGTGACCACACAGAGCACTGAGCTCCTTTCTGGTTGAGGTTTCTTTGGGAAGTATACTGTACGGGCAGAAATTGGCTGATGATCTAAACTGCAGTGTAAAGCATGAGGAAGGGAAACAGTAGCAGGCTAAACAACACCCTGTGGCCACTGCTGTTTTAAGACGAATATTCTCTCTCTCATGGTTCGCACAGACACTACGTCATGCCAGTCAACCAATCACAGAGCCAGGGGTGCACCACCAATGGGGCCAGGTGAGGCGACCGCCACCGGGTAGGGGCAAGAGGGGGGCAGCAGAAGGGCCATGGGCAATGAGCGCTTTTATTGTGGCAATGGGGTTAGGTGGAGAAATTGGCATGGGGGGGGGTCGCCATTTCAGTTTTCGCCTCAGGCAGCAGAAAGGCTAGGTGCACCCCTGCACAGTGCCTATATGATTGTTTGGCTGCTCTGTGATTGGCTGAGAAGTTTACCACCACAGATGTGAGAGGAAGAAGACTTTGCATCTATCAATAGGCATAGTTATCCTCAGGGAGTTAACTAGTCCGGCACACTATTTGGGACCACCAGGAATGCTGCTGGTAACCCTTGAATCCTCTACCCTACCAGGGATTTTATCATTATCCCTATTTACTATCCTAGCCCACCAGGGATGTTATCATTTTACCCATTCACTCCTCAGCCCACCAGGGATGTTATCATTATTCCCATTCACTACCCTAGCCCACCACGGATGTTATCATTATTCCCATTCACTACTCAGCCCACCAGGGATGTTATCATAATTCCCATTCACTACTCACCCCACCAGGGATGTTATCATTATTCCCATTCACTACTCACCCCACCAGGGATGTTATCATTATTCCCATTCACTACCCTAGCCCACCAGGGATGTTATCATTATTCCCATTCACTACTCAGTCCACCAGGGATGTTATCATTATTCCCATTCACTACTCACCCCACCAGGGATGTTATCATTATTCCCATTCACTACCCTCGACCACCAGGGATGTTATCATTATTCCCATTCGCTGCCCTCGACCACCAGGGACGTTATCTGTTACTGAGAGGGACGTTAACACTATCTGTCCATTTTCTGGACAGATAAAATAAAAACACAGGGACCATCATTTATCCTCATCCACTTCTGCTAGGGTTCATTTATATATTGTGGCGCTCACAATAATTTGTTCTAGGTGTGCAGAGTGTACATGCTCAGCAATCTTATAAAAACAGATGTAGTGTGATAGGTCTCTAATATGAATTAGACATCTATGTACCTGGTAGGACTTTATGGGACTTTCCAATATCTGAGGGTCCCTGATAAGACTGTTATCACATCTGCATGCCCCTGAAAGTACTGTCTCCAACAATAGGTGTAACTAATATTACTGTCAACATCTCTGTTCCTAATAGGACTGTCACCACATCTCTGTCTCTGATAGGACTGTCACCACATCTCGGTCTCTGATAGGACTGTCACCACATCTCGGTCTCTGATAGGACTGTCACCACATCTCGGTCTCTGATAGGACTGTCACCACATCTCGGTCTCTGATAGGACTGTCACCACATCTCTGTCTCTGATAGGACTGTCACCACATCTCTGTTCCTAATAGGACTGTCACCACATCTCTGTCTCTGATAGGACTGTCACTACATCTCTGTCTCTGATAGGACTGTCACAACATCTCTGTTCCTAATAGGACTGTCACCACATCTCTGTTCCTAATAGGACTGTCACCACATCTCTGTCTCTGATAGGACTGTCACCACATCTCTGTTCCTAATAGGACTGTCACCACATCTCTGTCTCTGATAGGACTGTCACCACATCTCTGTCTCTGATAGGACTGTAACCACATCTCGGTCTCTGATAGGACTGTCACCACATCTCGGTCTCTGATAGGACTGTCACCACATCTCTGTCTCTGATAGGACTGTCACCACATCTCTGTCCCGGATAGGACTTTTACCACATCCATTGTATGTGTCCCTAATAGGGCTCTCACGTCATCTACTGTATCTGTATCTAATAGGAATGTCACCACATCAGTGTGATAGGACTGTCACCAAAGCTACTGCATGTGTCCTTAATAGGACCACATCTGTGTGTCCTTGATAAGATTGTCACCTGTTTCATAGGACTGTTATCACCTCTCGTATAGGACTGTCACCTCTCGTATAGGACTGTCACCTCTCGTATAGGACTGTCACCTCTCGTATAGGACTGTCTTCACATCTTTGAGTTTCTTTGGCATCTCAAAATGTTGGAGGAACCAAATACAAATCCCTTTAGGCAGGTGCGGCACTTACAGTGCTTTGTAGTCAAGTGGCATGCAGGTTGGTGCTGCACTCTGCCGATTCTGCGGCCGCCGCCAGTCCTCCTCCCCTCCCAGAGGGATTCTGCTGCACCTGCCAGAGTAAATAGGAAGCATCTTAAGACACTTAAGCATTTAACACTTGCAGACATGATGGCTGTGGCCACTTCCCCATAGGCTCCTAGGATGATGGGCACTGCATAGAAAGGTTCCCATGGCACTGGACCCCGGAAAGTAACCATAGTCACATATGTATACAGACGCTTCATTTTCTTGTGAAATTGCACAATGCAGTTACCATCAGATGTTTGGATCCTGCATTATAGGCAATTTACTTTCACCAGTAGTGTAACTCCTGTAGAGGTACACCACGCCACTGTTATGAGCCTCGTGATAGACTGCTTTCACCTGCTGCCACAACTAGGGGGAACTCACTGTATACAGATTTTTACAGCTCTAATTGAGTTCCCACTAGTAGTATAAATCCATTTGCGGTGAGCTCCCTCTAGTGGTCGCCGCAGGCTGCAAGATTTTAATTTAGGGCTGTATTCTGTGAAACCGGGATTTCCAATCCAATACAGAAATATTACAAAATAACAGTGGACAGCAGTATATTGTACTGACAGAAGTCCGGAGCACTCGGTAGGGGGTGGGCCCTTTCAGCATTTAGCTATGGGTCCTATGATTTCTGGGTACGCCCCTGGCGTTTATGATATATATTAGACAGGCAATAAAAGCTGACGCGTGCCATAAATCTGATTTGTCACCAGAGGCTATATGAATATGTCTGACACTCATTTGATGCGTTCATGAAGTTCCTAGAAAGAAAAGATGGGTGGAATTTTCCGCCGTCGTTAAAATAGCCGTATTAAAAGACTGATGTAATTGATGTAACTCGAATTAGTCACAGGAGGAACAGAACCGTCCTTCATTGCCTCAGGTATCCACTAATTATACAGTGTTACAATGTATCCTAATTCTTCTTGTCTTGGTCAGTTGCCATGGTGATGTTTTAGTCCCAAGATACAAAATGTCATAAACAACACTGTAGCCTAGAGGGTGGGGGGGGGGGGGCTGATTCTTTCATACGTACTTAGTGCACTATGTACGGTATAAATAATACATTCAGATATGCACACAGGTACATACCGTAGCCTGGGAGCCTCTTCATGTGCCACGGCCCGGCTGTGACTAGGACCCCTGCACCCCCCGTAGCTATGCCCCGCTAAGAGTTCTGTATGTGACCATGCCGTACAATAGTAGGGCTGTACTGTACGTTTACAGCTCGGATGCCCCAGTAGGAAATATAGACAGGACCTGTACCTATGTGTCCCCCTCCTTTAAATTTAAAGGGAATGTTGTCATCAGAAAATGGCCTATTGTTTCAAGGGCATTTGTCCCTATGACACTGGCTGACCTGCTACATGTGCTCTTGGCTGCTGAAGGCATCTGTGTTGGTCCCACGTACATATGTGCCCGCACTGCTGAGAAAAGTCTACTTTTAATATATGCAAATGAGCCTCTAGGAGCAATGAGGGCGTTGCCGTTACACCTAGAGGCTCAGCTCTCTCTGCCACTCCTGCGCCCGCTGTGCTTTGATTGACAAGGCCAAGCAGTGTAAATATCATAATGCCTGCATTCTGATAGAGATGAATAGAGCAGCAGTGCACATGCACTGTATGGCGGTATGAGTGGCACTGCTATTTAAGCACTGTACGGTATATTATTTTTGCAGCGTCATCGTACTGGTCCTCACTTGTCCTGCAGTTATGTCATCACGCTCATCGGTCATTCGACCGGCCTCAGCTGTTACGTATGAAATAGGGCACATGACCGCTGAGCTTAGTGATTGGCTGTGGCGGTCATATGAACGATGACCATGAGCTCCTCGCTGCTGGACCAGAAGGGATTGGAGCCCCGGCATAGTATAAAGCAGGCATCCTCAAACTGCGGCCCTCCAGCTGTTGCAAAACTACAACTCCCAGCATGCCTGAACAGCCTACAGGTATCAGCCTACAGCAGGGCATTGTGGGAGTTGTAGTTTTGCAACAGCTGGAGGGCCGCAGTTTGAGGATGCCTGGTATAAAGGGTGAGTCATTTTTTCCCTTTATTTGATAGTTTCCAGCTCTTTACCAATATTTGAAAATCTCAGACCAGCCCTTTTAGGGCTCATGCACATGAACGTATTTTCTTTTCGTGTCCGTTCCGTTTTTTTTTTTGCGGACCGTATGCGGTTACTCCGTGTGCATTCCGTTTCCGTATTTCCATGCCGCAAAAAAGTTGAAGATGTCCTATTATTGTCCGCATTACGGACAAGGATAGTACTGTTCTATTAGGGGCCAGCTGTTCCGTTCCGCAAAATACGGAATGCACATGGACGTCATCCGTATTTTTTGCGGATCCGTTTTTTGCAGACCGCAAGATACATACGGTCGTGTGCATGAGGCCTAAGTCTATGGGAGCGACTATTTTAGAATTCAAAAGTGCTACATCACTAGAAAATGCTGGATCGGTAGATCAGTAGAATCAGCCTGATTGTGGGCAGGGGCGGAATACGAACTTAAAGTGGCCCTGGAAAGAAAATGCTGAGTGTATCAGATTGTTATGTTCCAGAAGACGTGAGAAGGGCACATGCGGCACCATGGGCATTGGTCCACCGGTGAAATTTCCCTATAGAGGAGGGGTAGGCAACCTCCAGCTGTTATAAAACTAGAACTCCCAGGATTCATACTTCCTCTGTTCTTCTCAGAACTCTCCTAGAAATGAATAAAGAATACTGGGAATTGTAGTTTCCCAACAGCTGGAGTGCCGAAGGTTGCTGACGCCCGCTATCGAGTATCGTAAGTGCATAAAATAATTCAGGAGACTAGAAAAGCTGAAAGACAACCCTTTCTACAGCTGGAGGATGGCCATACTCGCTGCTGTCATGCGATCTTTTTCAGATTATCGAACAGAAAGACAGAATAAATAAAACTGGCATTAGGGTACTTTCACACTTGCGTTGTGAGGATCCGGCAGGCAGTTCCGTCGCCGGAACTGCCTGCCCGATCCGGAAATCTGTGTGCAAACGGAAAGCATTTGTAGACGGATCCGGATGCGGATCCGTCTAACAAATGCATTGAAACACCAGATTCGTTACTCCGGTGTCAGTTGAAAAAAGGGATCTGGTATTTATTTATTCTTACGTTTTTAAAGGTCTGCGCATCCGCAGACCGGAAAACCGGGTCCATTTTGCCGGAACACTTGGTGCCGGCATTAATGCATTTCAATGGAAAATAATGCTGGCAATCCGGCAAGTGTTCCGGAATTTTGGATGGAGAAAATACCGCAGCATGCTGCCAAATACCGTAAGAGTGACGGAACTGAAGACATCCGGATGCATACTGAACGGATTGCTCTCCATTCAGAATGCATTAGGATAAAACTGATCAGTTTTTTTCCGGTATTGAGCCCCGAGGACGGAACTCAATACCGGAAAAGTTTAACGCTAGTGTGAAAGTACCCTAACGTAAAACCAGCTACCGTCACTTTAAATCGGGGTGCTCCATACTTCTATGCTGTTCTATGCTGGAAACAAGCGCCGGATAAAAGGAATTTCTGCAGAGTAGTCCTAAAGGACAGGCGTGAAATCATAGCAGAATGATGAAGAGATACAATGTAACTGACACTCGACGCGTTTTATTACAGGATCTTCCCATATTTTGATTTATTGACACTTACAGAGTCACGGGGCGCTTATAAACGGCGCCTTTTCATGTGTATAATATTTACAGCGGTTACTGAGTGCATGATCGGCCATACATTAGAGCTGTGCGGATTTTATATACTGTTAGCTGTCATCTCGCCGCAGGAGAGCTGTTATTACAGCACAATGCAGGCTATAATTTAGGAGGCTGAGAAGACAGGATTCCTGCCTCAAGGGGGCGCAGAGGAGAACAATACGGCAGTACAAGATCGTGTGATTATTATTATTGAGCTACGGCTATTATGGAATTATTCTCTAGAGGAACTGAAGGATTTCTTAAGACTGGTGGAAGGCGATGTGGCGTGTAGAAAAATACCTTAGTAGGAAATTTACAGCTAATGCCCAAAGTGGCCACAAACAGCGCCCCTTGCTCTGGAGGACCCAGAACCTCCGTGCACTACATGGACAGTCCATTGATTTCTATGTAAAAAGTGCAATGCTTTAGTCCAACCTGTGGTGGCGCCGCAAGAAAATGAAACACATTTTATGCTCTTTGATGAGCTCTCTACCGCCTCCACATGGCTCATGGATTCTTTAGCAGATTTTGGTGACACTCCCCATCAATGCATATGGGCATATGGCTGATCTGGATGTGGAACACAAAGTTTGGGAACCTTCACCCCTCCCTAACATACTGACCTCACCTCCACAAAAACAGCCCTAGCACACAATTTAAGGGCTATTTCACACGACCGTATGGTTTTGCGGTCCGTTTTTGCACTGATCTATTGTTCCGTTTTTTGGATCCATTGTGTTTCCGTTTCCGTTCCGTTTTTCCACAAAAACTGGAACTTTGTAATCATTGCAAACACCAAACACGTGCAAAATGGGCTGGGCATAGCATTTCTACAGCATGGATCCGCAAAAAACAAATGACATACGGACATGTGTTCCATACGCATTCCGTTTTTTTTTTGCAGACCTATTGAAATGAATGGTTCTGTATACGGACAGAATACGGAACGCAAAAAAATGGCCCGTATATTGAAAGCAAAAAACGTTCGCGTGAGCCCTAAGGGTAACTCCAAACGGGATGGAATTGCTGGGGATCTGCACAGGTAAAACCCGCAGAGGAATGTACAGCAGTAGAAGGCAAATGGAGGTGTTTTTACAAATCTTATCCACATGCTGGAGACTTCTTCCATGCTAAGACTGACGTGTGATGCAGATTTTACCATGGATTTCACCCCTTTAAATATAGCAGGGGTCAAATCCAAGGAGATCTGGCAGCAAAATCGGCAAGTGACATATGTGGTCTTGCTGCAGATTTGCTGAATGTTGCCATAGTTCCCGGCAGTCAGCATATCTATATAGTGCCAGAGTGCCCCGATGAACAGTTCCGGACAGTCTGCATATCTATATAGTGCCAGAGTGCCCCGATGAACAGTGCCAGGCAGTCAGCATATCTATATAGTGCCGGAGTGCCCCGATGAACAGTGCCAGGCAGTCAGCATATCTATATAGTGCCAGAGTGCCCCGATGAACAGTGCCAGGCAGTCAGCATATCTATATAGTGCCAGAGTGCCCCGATGAACAGTTCCAGTCAGTCAGCATATCTATATAGTGCCAGAGTGCCCCGTTGAACAGTGCCAGGCAGTCAGCATATCTATATAGTGCCAGAGTACCTCGATGAACAGTGCCAGGCAGTCAGCATATCTATATAGTGCCAGAGTGCCCCGATGAACAGTGCCAGGCAGTCAGCATATCTATATAGTGCCAAAATGCCCCAATGAACAGTGCCAGGGAGTCAGCATATCTATATAGTGCCAGAGTGCCCCGATGAACAGTTCCAGTCAGTCAGCATATCTATATAGTGCCAAAATGCCCCGATGAACAGTGTCAGACAGTCAGAATATCTATATAGTGCCAGAGTGCCCCGATTAACAGTGTCAGGCAGTCAGCATATCTATATAGTGCCAGAGTGCCCCGATGAACAGTGCCAGGCAGTCAGCATATCTATATAGTGCCAGAGTCCCCCGATGAACAGTGCCAGGCAGTCAGCATATCTATATAGTGCCAGAGTGCCCCGATGAACAGTGCCAGGCAGTCAGCATATCTATATAGTGCCAGAGTGCCTCCATAAAAGTGCCAGACAGTGAACTATTCTATATACAGTGCTAGAGTGCCCCTGTAAATAGTGTTGGACAGTGAGCACCTCTATATACAGTGCCAGAGTGCCCGCTTCAACAATGCCAGACCAATAAGTGCTTCTATACACAGGGTCAGAATGCCCCTTTGAACAGTGCCAGATAGAAACCACCTATATACTCAGTGCCAGAGTGCCCCCATAACAAGTGCCAGACAGTGAGTACCTCCATATAAAGTGCCAGAGTGACGCCATGAATAGTGCCAGACCAGTAATTGCAGGGTCAGAATACCTGAATACCTATGAACAGTGCCAGACAGAAACCACCTCTATACACTGAGCCAGGGTGTCCCCATAGAAAGTGTCAGACAGTGAACTCCTCTATATACAGTACAGTGCCAGAGTCCCCCCATAAACAGTGCCGGATAATGAGTGCCTCTATATACAGTGCCAGAGTGCCCCCTGGAACAATGCCAGCCCAGTAAGTGCTTCTATATATGGGGCCAAAATGCCCCTATGAACAGTGCCAGACAGAAACCACCTCTATACACTGTGTCAGAGTGCCCCCATAAACAGTATCAGATATTGAACTCCTCTATATACAGTGCCAGAGTGCCCCATCAACAATGCTAGACCAGTAAGTGCTTCTATATACAGGGTAAGAATACCCCTATGAACAGTGTCAGACAGAAACCACCTCTATACACTGTGCCAGAGTGGCCCCATAAACAGTGCCAGACAGTGAACTCCTCTATATACAGTATAGTGCCAGAGTGCCCCCATAAACAGTGCCAGACAGTGAACTCCTCTATATACAGTATAGTGCCAGAGTGCCCCCATAAACAGTGTGGGGCAGTGAGTACTTCCATATACAGTGCCAGAGTGCTCCCATGAATAGTGCCAGCCCAGCAGTGAATTGCAGTACAGTACAGTGTGTGCTCTCCGCATCCATCACGTCCCCATTCAAAATGAATGGGTCCGCACCCTTTCCGCAAATTTGCAGAACGGGTGCGGACGTAGAATGGACGTGTGAATAAGACCTTATGGAAGAAAGAGACTCATTAAATATCATAATCATTCTTAAGCAACTCTTCATTATGCATTGCTCCAATTATGTAAACGCATCCTCAGCGCTGCAGGGAACCTCTGGTCGCCTAAAATCCACTTCCTATCTCACATAGGCTCAGGCTGGTGCTTTATCTCTCCTCTATGCTTTACACTGCAGCTGTGCTTGTTCAGGTTAACAGATCCAGACAAGCACCACAGAAATTCAGTGAACGGAAAGCTGATTTCCATTAAAGGGGTTGTCTCATCTCAGCAAATTGGGGCATATCGCTAGGATATGCCCCCATTGTCTTATAGGTGCGGGTCCCACATCTGGGACCCGAACCTATATCGGGAACAGAGCCCAGCAAGGTGGTGGCTGGAGGATTTCGGTCCGGCCACCACCAAGCTTTCTCCCCATAGTACTGAATAGGAGCGCACCGCGCATGACCGGCCACCGCTTCCATTTACTTCTATGGGCCCGATGGAAATAGCCGAGCCAGTGCTCGGCTATTTTCGGCGGCCCCATAAAAAATGAATGGCGGGAGCGTGCGCAGTGCGCCCTCTGACATTTTCGGGGTTCCGTTCTTGATATAGGTACTATTCCCACCACTTGGACCCGCACCTATAAGACACTGGGGGCATATCCTAGTGATATGCCCTCATATTCTGTGATGAGACAACCCCTTTAAACTGAGGGAGAATGATTATAAACTACAGGAAACAATGTTGCAAGGAGGAAAGGATGGTTACTTTGTATCGGGGTTCCCACTTACCAGGTGCTGTAATCCAGGCTCACGATTATTCCAGAGGTGTTCTGGGTGGTGGCCAGGACCTACCGCAGAGACGGTGCCCAGACCTGCCCCCTCTAACATTCTCATAAAGACAGGAATGTCCATACGGTTTAATTATTGCAGCCATGTTCATGCATCTCTTTCTTCCATTAATTGACTTATATTGTTAGGCGGCTGCAATCAGAGAGGATTTCAGAGGTAAAATTTGAAGATTATGGGCCCCAATGCAAAATGTGTAACAGGCAGGGGCGGAATTGTCATAGACCTTACAGGGAAATTTCCTGGTGGGCCGATGCCCAGGGGGCCGGCCAGTGGAAGTTTTTGGGGATGTATTTTGTGATTGACTGTGGTATTTGGCTCTATTGGGGTGGTATAATGTGCCACAATATGGTACTGCTGGCCCTGCCTTCCATCAATTTGGACCCAACTACAAAACAAGGCCACTTTTAGCATTTTTTCCAGGGCCGCTTTAAGTTCCCAGTCTGCCCCTGGTAACAGGATCCAATGTGTCATTTAGGGCTCATACACACGACCGTGTGCCGGCCGTTACATGCAATTGCGGTCCCCAATGCATGGGCAACATCCGTGCGGCTGCCGCAGACGGATCCAGACCCATTCAACTTGAATGGGTCCGTGATCCGTCTGTTCTGCAAAAAAGTAGTGCATGCACTACTTTTTTGCGATGTGGAGGCACGGCTAGAAACACGACGGAAGCACTGTGTAGTGCTTCCGTGGGGTTCTGCTCTGTCCTTCCGCACCGCATCTCCCAGATCACGGACCAATTCAAGTGAATGGGTCCGTGATCCGTGATGCAGGATGCACACGGCCGGTGCCCGTGTATTGCGGACCCGCTGCGCTGTATGCAGGCTGCAATACAACCACGGGCGGCACACGGTTGTGTGCATGAAGCCTGGTGTCTTCGAATCTGGCAAAA
Source organism: Bufotes viridis (assembly GCA_033119425.1). NCBI lineage: Eukaryota > Metazoa > Chordata > Amphibia > Anura > Bufonidae > Bufotes > Bufotes viridis. Next base: position 30,574,489 of record CM065589.1, read on the forward strand.
GCGTCTTCTCAGGCAGCAGAGTCAAGTTTTTATGCACATTTGCTTTTACCAGCCTAACCAAAACCATCCTCCTGTAGACAGTGCTGTTTCAGGTTTTTGCCCCTCATCAGTACAGAGGAGGACGCTGGTTTGCTAGATGACATGCCTTAGATAAAGCATGGAGTGATTTAGGTACTGTTTCTCATTGAAGAGACACAGCAGTGTATGATCCAGGTGACATGCACCCCTGTATTATAAGGGAGTCAAGTCCTGTTTCAGGCAGAACCTTATTTGTAATATTCACAGTGTAACTATTCTAACCTTTCAACAAACACTGCATTAATCAATAGTACAATATGTGGACATGGCGAATAACACGTTGACCCCTATATGAATTGTATCTGACATTTTCAGCACCTCTCTGTGCATGGTGGATGTCTAGTTTGCAGTTCTCCCAGAGATGGTAGGTGGAGACTAGCTCCTATCCACTGCACACAGAAAGTAGGGTAGACCCTGCTTCCCAACCTTCACTTACTCATTCAGAAGTAGCCCCAGGATCACAAAGGACATTATACAGAAGTACCGACCTGTATGCTTGTGGATTTAGGACACTCCTTGAGTCCTGCCTCACTCATGCTCCTGCTCACTTCTCCCGCCTCCCCTCTGCATAGACTTTTATTGGAGAACTGGCTTCAAAGCATATTTCAAGTAGAAAAGCAACTAGCAAGGTGAGGGGAGAGGTAAACAGCCGATAACATGAGAACTAGACATTTCTCTCCAATTGGATCAACAATACAGGATGGTAGACTGAACTGGATGTAACTGGACTTTTTACAAACTATGGGGGTCATTTATTAAGACTGGCTTTTTAGACGCTGGTCTTAATAACGCCGGTCTTTTCTAAGCCTAAAACAGGCGTCGAAAATAATAAATGAGATGGGTCTACCGGGCTGTGCCCTTCGCCACCCACGCCATGTCTCCTTTTTTTAGACCTGGCGTGAGCGGGGAAATAACCTTAGCGCCACAATCTGTGCCAGAAATACGCCAAAAATAGGCGAATTTCTGTTAGTAAATGACCCCCTAGGTTTCTATATTATTTTTTAATCAGTGCTCCATGGGAAAAAGTATGCAAATCAGATACCAGCCAAACGACAGACTTCTGTCTACAGATGGGCGTCTGTGGTTTGGCTGATATGATCTAATTTGAATGCTTTTACCCGATAAGCATTTCTTGAAATGTAAGCCTCCAAACAATGCCGTGTGTCTTGGAAAAAGAAATAGTATCACCCCCCCCCCTCTCCACCACCACCTCCACCACCATCACCCTTACCACCACCACTACAATCACCCATCAAGTTTTTAAAACATTCTTTTTACCTGTTTCTTAGTTAAATCTGTTCTTTGGAAATCTGAATTACAACCAATAAGTAGAGATGAGCGAACTTTAAAAAAAAGTTTGGCGTTCGGGTTGTGGTAATCGCCGCATCCCGTTATGGATTCCACTATAGCGGCATATGGAATCCATAAGGGGCGGCTTCCACGAACCCGAACTGTTGAACAGCCGAAGGACCTGGGGTGACGTCACCGTCATGTGATCAGTGCAGGGGGCGTGGCTCAGCACTGGATTTGATCCCGTGCTGAGCCACGCCCCCTGCACTGATCATATGACAGTGATGTTACCCCAGGTCCTTCGGCTGTTCAACAGTTCGGGTTGGTGGAAGCCGCCCCTTATGGATTCCATATGCCGGGATAGTCCGCGGTAGTGGAATCCATAACGGGATGCAGCGATTACCACCACCCGAACGCCAAACTTTTTTTTAAAGTTCGCTCATCTCTACCAATAAGCCATTACACCACTACAGCTCCTGCAGTAGTTGTCACCCGGCTTTCCTAAAATTTTGAAGGGCATATCTCGTGAGGTTTGTGGAGATACATCAACCGCTACCATAAGGTTGTAGAACTGGACAGATTTGCCATTCCGTTGGCTTTCTCGTGCCCAGGGTAAAGATTCAGCTGTTGCCCCAACCCTGTATCTACATGCTCTGAGAAAGGCAGAGAAGCTTGTGGGCACAGCACCCCTGGCATCCAGCACTTGGCATAACTTCCTAACATGTAAAAAAAAAAAAATTTTTTCAAAACGTATACATATAAAAATAAACAATGAAAAAATAACATCATTGATATCGCCGCGTCTGAAAATGGAAAATGTCAGAATTAATAAAATATGAAAGTATTTATCCTGCACAGCGAATGCAGTTATGGAAAACATAATCAATATCCCCGAATCACTTTATTTTTGTCACCTTGCGCACCTTAGCACACAGTGAACTCTATGAGAATGACACCCAAAAAACAAAGTTTGTAAATCTTTATGCCATACCTTGCCTGTTTGCTAGGCAGGTACTGGCGCAATCTAATCCTCCCTTTGAAGAGTAAGGCCCCTTTCACACGGGCGAGTTTTCCGCGCGGGTGCAATGCGTGAGGAGGACGCATTGCACCCGCACTGAATCCGGACCCATTCATCTCTATGGGGCTGTGCACATGAGCGGTGATTTTCACACATCACTTCTGCGTTGCGTGAAAATCGCAGCATGCTCTATATTCTGCGTTTTTCACGCAACGCAGGCCCTATAGAAGTCAATGGGGCTGCGGGAAAATCGCAAGCATCCGCAAGCAAGTGCGGATGCAGTGCGATTTTCCTGCATGGTTGCTTAGCAACGGGACCCGATCTCTATTATTTTCCCTTATAACATGGTTATAACTATCTATTTGTATTCCGGAGCTGCCCACAAAATCCGGAATGTGGGGCTGATAATTGTCAGGGGGTGTGATCCATATGGGTTCACTCTGGGGGGCTGCCACCGCTGTTGTTCTTGGGAGCCTTCTAGAGGATCGCTCATCAGCGGATGATGATGAGGGGGAAGAGGAGTAGAGGAAAGTGGAATCCTCTTCTTCCTCACTGGCAGACTCAGTATCGGAGGCAAGGATGGCGTATGCCTCTTCAGCTGAGTATACTCGTTGGGATGAATTGGACATTTTTATTTTATTGGGGTGTGAAATGTGTAAACCTTTGTTTAGTGTGAGGGATGTGTATGTTGTGTTTTCACACGTGAAGGGGCTTGTAATACATTTAAAATTAAATTTAGAAGAAAAAAAAATTTGTAAAAAAACGTCTTTTCTGCAGAACAAAAAAAACTCGCAGTGCAAACTGAGCAGACGCGATCAGTAATGGGCACTACTGATCGGTGCTCAGTGGTTGCAAAATGCACACACGCAGATGGTGCGTTCGAGCAAAAATCTAAACTGACACTAACTGGAATATATACATCTATCTACCACTAACTGCAGTTCTTTTTTCACACAAAAAAAAAAATCCTCAAAAATGTGCAGATGTAAATGAGCACACTACTGATCGGTGCTCTGCAGCACGCACACAGATCCTGGGGTGGTTTAGAGATCTGGAACAGCTGCAAATGAAAAAATAAAATCAGTGCAGCAATTCCAGATGTTCTTTCTTTCTTCTTTTTTTCTTCTTTGACCAGGAAAGGGTTAAAAGAACAGTGGTGGTGCACCATAAGTCCCAGCAAGCCAACAGCAGCACAGAAAAGGACAGAACCTCTCTGCATGCAGTCACCAGCTAGAATGGCTGCATGCAGGGAAGTTCAGCCCTTTCCTGTGCAGCTAATAGCGCTGCCATTGGCTGGAGCGTTGTTCCAGCCAATCGCAGCGCTGGTAGGGGACGCCAAACACTAGTGTCCCCTGTCTCACCTCGGAGGAGACCGCTGCTGACCAGTTTAGCACCGGTCTCCTCCCCCCACCCCGATGCTTCCGGCGCTGTCCGTCTTCATCGGCCGCCCAATCTCAGCTCTTGGAGCTGCAGGGGGGCGGCGCAGCACCATGCTGCCATTACCCACCATGGCTGCTCTTACCGGCAGGCAGCCATGTTGGATAATGGCAGCATGGTGCTGCGCCGCCCTACAGCTCCAAGAGCTGCGATTTCCCCCATCGCTCCCCAGGGCCCCGCGGACCTTGCGTCGTACATGTCCTTAAGTCACGTCTGGTTGCGCCGAACATGTACGGTGCTGGTCCTTAAGGGGTTAAATAATATAATAATATAATATAACAAACTACTACTACTACTATTATTATTGCTACTAATAATAATGTAATCATATAACTGTGCTACAACAAATAATAAAAGTACATAAAAATAAAATATTATAATAATAACATTCGTAGAATATAATATTAAATAATATAATAATAATTATAATAAAATAAACTACTACTACTACTAATAATAATAATGTAATGATATAATACTACTACAACAAATAATATAAATAGATAATAATAAAATATAATGATAATACTAATAGTAATAACAATCATATAATATTATTCTACTTAGAATAATATAATCATATGATAATACAATCTACTACTAATAATAATATATAAATATCTACTGATAATACAACAAATATAACTAAATATAATTAGTAATAATAATTAATAAATAAATAATACGAATCAATTAGGGAGGCCTTTACAGTGTGTCCACCACAAGGCAGGATGTTTATACAGAAACCTGTTATCTTATTAATACAATAATTAGACGATAATTTGTTTTCGGCAGTAATTGGGCGCTGCTCCAGATAAGGTGTCATCCAGGAAACCTGCTCTGCCTTATGTACGAGTCCTCCGGGCCACGCCTGCGGACAGGGCTGTGTATGGAAATCACTGGATGATGTCACCGACTCCTGGGAAGGTCTCATTCATTTTCGCAGATGGGAGAACGACAGAGATTCGTGATCGTGGATGAGACGCGGAGAAAGGAGCCTGAAACCAGAAGGAGAGCTGAACTTTGTACTCTCTCGCCTGGGAGTGGTCGATTCAGATACCTGCTTCCCTCTAGGGTGTGTGCTCTGGAAAGGAAAGAGTTAAGAGGAACAGGAGCAGCCACCCTGGGAAGATCTTATTTTTTAATCCTTGAGCAGCTTTGACCTGGATGCATCCAGATTTTTTACGATGACATGGTGCTGGGACCAGAAATGCGTCAGCTAGACCTGCAGACCATGGAATCCTGCTCCACAGGTACGACCCCCCACCTGCGGCAGCGCTGCCAGCTCCAGAATGCCATGTTTCCATCTAGAATTGGAGACCTGTCAGCGTAGAAAGGCTCAACTGTGCTGCAGGCTTTCAAGGAACGGGTCTGTTGAAAGGGTTAATAGAGACAAAGCAGAATGAGACTTGGAAACTGTCAGCATTACAGGTGAGTGTGAGTCACTAGGGGGCGTTACCAACTGTCAGTCCTACTGACTGAACCCCAGGTAAAGGGACTGACCAGCGATCACCTTCTGCTGGGCGACTGGAAGGCGCAATGCTCCTAGCAAGGTAAGTGGGGACTGTCAATGAAAGGGGCGGTAAGTCACAGGAAGGCATTATAAGATGAGCTGCGCCTATCAGCCCCAGGTGTGAAGGCATGCTGCAGGCATGCTGGGTTTGCATGCTGGGAGTTGTAGTTTTACAACAACTGGAGAGCAACAGGTTGGCGATCCCCGGTCTGGAGGTTTGGAGAACTGTAGATATATGAGATCAAGCAGTGACCACTGGAGAACACTGCAGTCCTCGTCCTCCGGCAGAACCGGAACAGATATGGTTATCTCTATATAGGGGTACATGGAAGATATTTGGGGTCGGGATAGCACCAATCAGAATTGCTTAAAGCTCCACTGCATTTACCTCAGCATCGCTGGGTTAAAGGGGTTACCCGACCCATAGGTCCAGCACCTGAATTACACAGGACACGCCTGCAGGAGAAGGTTTGTAATTTATTATTTTTTTCATCCCGAATTTGTGTGGATCAGTCCCCCGAGAACGCGACCCTCCGCTTCCTTTGTGACGTCACTTCTGTTATGGACAGGTCCAGAACTATTCCTCCCCCTGGCACATGCACAAGCTCCTGAACCCACCTCATCTGTCCTGCTGAACCCCTTTAACCCCTTATAGTCACTGTTTAAAGGGCTTCTGTCAGCAATTTTGTCCCTATGACACTGGCTGACCGGTTACATGGGCGCTTGGCAGCTGAAGGCATCTGTGTTGGTCCCATGTTCATATGTGCCCGCATTGCTGTGAACAATGAGGTTTTCATATATGCAAATTAGCCTCTAGGAGCAACGGGGGCGTTACTGTTGCACCTAGCGGCTCCGCTCTCTCTGCAACTGCTGAGCCTTCTGCACTTTGATTGACAGGACCAGGTGTGATCAAGTTTACACTGTCTGGTCCTGTCAAGCAAAGTGCAGAGAGAGCAGAGCCTCTAGGTGTAATGGTAACGCCCCCGTTTCTCAGCAATTCGGACACATATGAACATAGAACCAACACGGATGTCTTCAGCGTCCAAGCGCACATGTGCAGCGGGCATGTCTCGTGCCAGGGGTCTCTTCTAAGGTGTTATGTGAGTTTTTGTTGTGACGCCAGTTGCATTTCAGCAGCGAGGGACTAAGTCCCCCTATGTAGAAGGTGATGGTGGAACCCAGGTGTGGGAATGCCAGAGTGGTATGAGGGTGGCCTATAATGTCCCTCTAGGTGCGGGTGTGCCTTTGTCACAGTTCTCCTACCTGGATATCCTGGAACCCCAAGCATAGTCGTCCACAGCAGTGCAAATAGGGTGAACAGTTAAGGGATTTGTAGACTTGGCCTGAAGTTGAAATAGCTTTCTTTACTTGCATAAACTTTCATCAGGAAACAATATTCCAACTTTAGCTTGGTTATCAGCAGGTTTTGGCATTAGTTCTGGCAGGCAAACACATACGGCTCTGCTACATCTATCACTTTCTCTAGCTCTGCTGTGTTATCAGAATTAAATAGAAACTGTTCCTTTCTGCTGTAGGCTGCAACTTAGCTTTCTGTAGTCTGACTCTGTCTTGATCTGGATCTTTCTCTTTTGTCTTTAGCTGGATCTTTGTCTCTAATCTTTATCTTTTTCCAGGGAATCTTCCTTCCTGGCTTCTGAGGCCTTTAGTTCTCGTTTCTGATTGCAGCAGAGCAGACCGTGCTCTGCTGGCTGGCACACAGCCTTACCCTTGCAGGGGGGTAAACTCAACTCAACTTTAGCAGGACTCGTCCAGGAGGGCTGGGGGCTTGCTCCTTCCCCTTACAGGGGGTAAGCTACTCTGAACTTTACTAACATTGAACTCCCCCCTCTCTAGAGAGGGGGTTAGAATGCAAGAAGGGTTCCATTCTAGCTAACACAGCTCTGCCATAGGTGCCGCCATCTGCTGGTAGACCAGGCACATTACATGAACATTGCATTTGTAAAGGAATACAAAGACACATGGCGCAGGACATGGAGATTGATGCATACGATGACACAGAATGACCCATAGGAGATAGTAGAGGGGCGAAAGAGGTGGAAACGCCACTCTGCGGCGTTACACATGTAACAGGTCAGCTAGTGTCATAGGTATAAATCTGCTGACAGATGCCCTTTAAGCCAGATTTTGCACACTCAGTGTTTGATCAGTGATTTCCATCAGTGATTGCGACCCAAAACCAGGAGTGGAGCCTACACAAAGATAAGGTATAAGAAAGATTTGCTCCTGTTCTGTGTTTTTGATCTGTATCTGGTTTTGGCTCAGGATCACTGATCAAACACTGACTTTGTGAAAGCAGACTAAGGTCTAGTACTCACCTCAGTGTTTGATCAGTGATTTCCATCAGTGATTGTGAGCCAAAACTAGGAGTGGATCCTACACAGAGATAAGGTATAATGGAAAGATCTGCACCTGTTCTGTGTTTTTGACCTGTATCTGGTTTTGGCTCAGAATCACTGATGGAAATACCTGGCCGAACACTGACAGTGTGAATAGGGCCTAAAGCTGGGCCAAGATATAATATGAGGCTCATGTATTTAAGGCTGGTCGATTTCTTGGGGCCTGGCATGTCGTTATCACAGCACTGTCCACTTCACTTTCATTAGCTGCGATGCAGGCAGCGCTACGCTGCGATCTTGGGCTATGCAAAGCGTGTCGCAGACAAAGTCGCCATATAGCCCAAAACTTAAAGGGAATCTGTCACTGGTGACCTCCTTGTCCAACTGTTTGCGTAGACACATATCTGTAGTTTTCCTTTCGTTGATCGGAGGTGCCGTTCCAGTGTTGAGACTTTTTCTTAATAAGCAAATTAGATCTTTGGTGCAATGAGGGCGTCACCGTTGCTCTTGTCACACTTCAGTTCCGTCCGTTTCTGTGACTAGCCCCTCCATGGCTGCTTAGATTGACAGGGCCAGGCAGTGGCAAAACAGCATTTGAGGGGCTGGCCACAGAAATGAGTGACGCTTGGGTGCAACAAGAGCAAGGGTGATGCCTTTATTGCACCAAAGGGCTAATTTGCATATTAAGAAAAATAACTCGGGAACAAAGCCTCAGATCAACAAAACAGAAACAGCGTTTTAATCAGGAGGACGACAGCTATGTGTCTACTATGCAAACAGATAGGGAGGTGACAGATTTACTTTAGAGGCATAAGCTTCGTTGTTGCAAGTGGAGTCGTTTATGGGATATTCGGCATCATGGCTGTGTCTGAAGAACTACAAGTTCCAGCCTTCCATGTCAATATTTCTTCCTTGCATGATCAAAATGTTCATCTGATATGAGCCCGGGCCCTTCCCTTCCAGTTCTCAGTGGTAAATGTCACTGGGATGATAAGAGAATCTGTTGTTACCTGTTACTTCCTGAAATTGTGCAATACGAGGTATCATGTGAGCAGCGCAGCAGAGAGGCACTCAGTGCCTCCTCCCCGCCAGCGCAACCCTATGAACTGATCACCTCCATTCAGGACCTCTATCTATCTATCTATCTATCTATCTATCTATCTATCTAATCTAATCAAAGAATAAGCCACAGTACTCCAGCCAAGGGCTTGATAAAGGTCCTATGGTAGGACTGGAACGTTGTTGTCTTTACATGGTGAATAAACCACCATCTTGAATGAAATCGTCTGGAGTACTGTGATTTCTTTTCTTATGTGAATTTGAACTGTGTATCTTGGCACCCGTGGCATCTCTCTCTCTTTTTGTCATTATCTCAAAGGACAGCCACATCAATGTCTTTGTGTTTTCTATTTTATAATGGAGAAGTAGAGACATAGCCAATTAAAGTCATGCTTATGGCTCCTTCTAACCTTAGGCCCACCCACGAGGACCCAACCAACAGTGAAGCATAACTTTACTGATTCTCAATGAATTTTCCTGCAGATGTTTGTGGCTCTACACAAATTTGTCCATACCTGATGATGAAATGAACCCAGCGTGAGCTCATCTCAAAAATATCAAGAGAGATTAATTGAGCTGCTGGATAATAAGGCATATTAATAACAGTACTTTGTGTCCATTCATATGCAAGTATCTGACAGGCCATGAATCCACTAGTCAGCTCTGTGTGACCTTTGAGTTTTATCAGGTTCCCTATGAGAATAATAGATTGTAAATCATATTCTGTGACATGACAGGAGTGACTGGGTTCCTGAGTCACTGGGTTCCTGAGTCACTGGGTTCCTGAGTCACAAGCCGCTCCATGGCTGCTCAGAAGGAGATTGTGATGTAAATAAAGTCTTGATGTCTTAGAAATTCAAAGGACTAGGTGAATACAGAAGATGTCAATGACAGACGTTACCTGCACAGACAGTAGTGGAAGGACTTTGCTTGGAGAAGTTGTCCATATGATCTTTCAAGCCGTAAAGATGGGGAAGATGATCCTGCTTGGAAATCATAGTACTCGTTATAATAATCCATCATTCTGTATTGTACTTTATTATCTCCATTGACAGCTGTAGTAGATGCTCAACTAGTGGTCACCATAGTGGTTCCATTCTAGCTAACACAGCTCTGCCATAGGTGCCGCCATCTGCTGGCAGACCAGGAACATTACATGACCATTACATTTGTAAAGGAATACAAAGACACATGGTGCAGGACATGGAGATAGATGCATAAGATGACACAGAATCAGCCCTAGGAGATAGTAGAGGGGCGAAAGAGGTACAAATACCACTCTGGGGCGTTACACATGTAACAGGTCAGCTAGTGTCATAGGTACAAATCTGCTGACAGATGCCCTTTAAGGCAGATTTTGCACACTCAGTGTTTGATCAGCAATTTCCATCAGTGATTGTGAGCCAAAACCAGGAGTGGAGTCTACACAAAGATAAGGTATAACAGAAAGATTTGCTCCTGTTCTGTGTTTTTGATCTGTATCTGGTTTTGGCTCAGGATCACTGATCAAACACTGACTTTGTGAAAGCAGACTAAGGTCTAGTACACACCTCAGTGTGTGATCAGTGATTTCCATCAGTGATTGTGAGCCAAAACTAGGAGTGGATCCTACACAGAGATAAGGTATAATGGAAAGATCTGCACCATATGATTGACAGCTGTAGTAGCTGCACAACTAGTCACCATAGAACTCAAGAGAGGGGGGAAATTATCAACCCTGTTTGTTCAATAATGCCACAGTACCTACACTGACCGATAAGTGTGGACCTTAAAGGGGTTGTCCGCAAATAATATTCTACAGTTTTTAAACCAGCACCTGGATCTGAATACTTTTGTAACTGGATATAATAAAAAAATGTAGTATAGCCACTGAGTTATTCACTGACCTCTATCTGTACAGCGCCACCTGCTGTTTGCTCTTTTTCTAATTTCTCTGTCCTACTCACTGAGATGGAAGCACATGCTCAGTTCAACTGTTCATCCTTCAACTGCCACCAGCTACAGTAGAAAGGACATTTCCTCTGAGAAAGGACACGCCCCCTGAGCTTCCAGCTTAAATTAATAGGCAATGAATGGGGAGATCTCTGGATCCATTTGAGGTACAGGGCGGGTTCTAGCTTTCTTAGAAAAAGACTGTCATGCATTATATCATATTGGGTTTTCATTTTTTATATTAATCATGGGATGACCCATTTTTTTTATTAATATTCATTATCATTATTATTATTTATTTTAAAGTGCCATAAGAGGGGTTACACAAATATAAAAATACAAGAAACAAACTCTTAACAGACTGGTACAGAGGGGTAGAGGACCCTGCCCGCAAGAGCTTACAATCTATAAGGGAAGGGGAGAACACAGTAGGTGAGGGTATAAGCTGCTCTTGTGGCTGCGGGGTGGCAGCATGCTCAGTGCAGATGGTAGGCTTTCCTGAAATTGTGCGTTTTCAGGTTACTCTTGAAGGTTTGGATGTTGAGGGAGAGCCTGATGTGCTGGGGTAGTGAGGTCCAGAGTAGGGGAGAGGCACGCGAGAAATCCTGCAGTCGATTGCGTGGTATAAGAACTGGAGGAGAACTGAGGAGGATCCTGTGAGGATCGGGGATTACATGTGGGGATGTATCGAGAAAGCAGGTCAGAGATATAGGGAGGGGACAGGCTGTGGACGGCCTTGTATGTATGTAGTTGTAAGTATTTTAAACTGAATTCGCTGGGCAATGGAGAGCCAGTGAAGGGATTGGCAGAGAGGAGAAACGAGGGGAGAGATGGATAAACCAGGCAGCGGAGTTAAGAATAGATTGGAGGGGAGTGCTGGATGGGAGGCCACACAGGAGGATGTTGCAGTAGTCCAGGCGGGAGATGATAGGAGCATGCACTAGTATTTTAGTTGACTCAGGGGTGAGGAAAGAGCGAGAACCAGAGATGTTCTTAAAGGGCTTCTGTCACCCCCACTGACGAATTTTCACTAGCTGACATTAGCTACTTGCTAATGTCAGCTGAGTTCAAACATATGTTTAATATTTTTTTTCTGTTTGCAATCTTCTTAAAAACTTACTTTTGTCATATGTAAATTAGCTTCGCTACCAGCAAGTTGGGCGGGTACTTGCTGGTAGCCGCCGCATCTTCATGGCCTTGGAACGCCCCCTCTTCTTTTGATAGACAGGGCCAGCGCGCTCTCCTCCTCTCGCTGGCCCTGTCTGCAGCTGCAATCCCGCGCCTGCGCCGTCTCGGTCTTTAGTCGGCGCAGGCGCTCTGAGTGAAGGACGCTCGCTTAGGCGCTCCGTCCTCAGTGCGCCTGCGCCGATGACGTCAGCGCTACACCCGGAAGAAAAGACGCCGGCATCGCCTGCTCTTTACCAGGGATGCCGGCGTCTTCTCTTCCGGGTGTAGCGCTGACGTCATCGGCGCAGGCGCACTGAGGACGGAGCGCCTAAGCGGCGTCCTTCACTCAGAGCGCCTGCGCCGACTAAAGACCGAGACGGCGCAGGCGCGGGATTGCAGCTGCAGACAGGGCCAGCGAGAGGAGGAGCGCGCTGGCCCTGTCTATCAAAAGAAGAGGGGGCGTTCCAAGGCCATGAAGATGCGGCGGCTACCAGCAAGTACCCGCCCAACTTGCTGGTAGCGAAGCTAATTTACATATGACAAAAGTAAGTTTTTAAGAAGATTGCAAACATAAAAAAATATATTAAACATATGTTTGAACTCAGCTGACATTAGCAAGTAGCTAATGTCAGCTAGTGAAAATTCGTCAGTGGGGGTGACAGAAGCCCTTTAAGTTGAAAACAGCAGGTGGAGGTAAGGGTTTGGATGGAGGACAGGGCAGAATCCAATGTTACCCCCAGGCAGCGAGCCTGAGAGACTGGAGAAAGCGTTGTGCTATTAACTGTAATGGAGAGGTCAGGTAGGGGGGCTGAGTGAATTCAGTTTTCTCCATGCTGAGTTTTAGGAAGCGGGAGGAGAAAAATAAAGACATAGCTGACAAACACGCTGGGATTCTGGATAGGAGGGAAGAATTATCTGGGCCGAAGAGGCAGATTTGAGTGTCGTCAGCATAGAGGTGGTATTGAAAGCCATGGGCGTCTATGAGCTCTCCCAGGCCGAATGTATAAATGGAGAAAAGTAGGAAACCCCTTTAATAATCGTATATAAGAAGCAGTCACTATATAATCTAATAAAAAGGTGGAACTACAATTTCCATACTGCCTTACAGTGCCATATTGCCTCTACTGATTATTTAAGCAGTCGCTACATTACAGAAGGGCGCAATCGTCCATATATATCGCCCCACAGTACAGAAGTGCTCCCACTGACTGCATTAGGGCTCATGCACACGGCCGTAGCCGTTTTTGCGGTACGCAGATTGAGGATCTGCAAAACACGGGTACTGACCGTGTACATTTTGCGAAACAGAACATCCGGCCCATCAGAACAGTCCTATCCTTTTCTGTAAAATGGACAAGAATAGGAAGTGTTCTATATTTTTGCAGATGCAATAGAACGGACATACGGATGTGGACAAAACCACGGTCGTGTGAAAGAGCCCTTCGTTTTTAAAAAATTCACCAGGGGCCAGATAGTAAATGTGCCATAATCCAGGTCTAATCTCACTTTTCTGCCTTACACATAGACCACTCTGAAAAGTGGCGTCTCCTAAATGTTGCAAAAAAGTCGCAACTTGCATGTTGTGCGAAATTTTAATATCAAAAAACGTATGTATCTGTGACATTTTCTAAGACCCTTTTTAAAGCATTGCTGATTCTCCTGCCCCAGGTACCTAGATTTGGCTCCTTAATATTTCCCCATTCTCTGCTACAATGTTGCAGAATTCTAATGAAAGGGAGACATTGTAGCGGCCGGATCATCTCCTGAACTGAGTGAAGAATTGTCTTACAAGATCGCCCATTGTCTCAGGAGATGCAGACACTAACCCACCTGAGGCGCAGGCAGGATGACGCTCCCTTAAAGGGACAGGAGCGTTACACAATCGCCTTCTGCACATTCCCTCAGTAACAATTGCTGCTTTGTCTGTAAGAAATAGAACCTACAGATCTCAAGAGCTTATAAGACAAGTCCTTAGTTCTTCTATAAAAAGTATTTCAAACTCATTCTTAGGCTACATTTATAACGTGCGGTGGACAGCAAACCGCGGATCCGCAAAACACGGGCGCTGACCTTGTGCACTCCGTATCGCAGTGCCCTTGGCTTCAATGGGTCAGCTATTCACAAGATGCAGAAAAAGATAGGATAGGTCCTATCTTTTGCAGTGTGGAGACATGGACCCAGAAGCCCACGGAAATTTAGGCCTGTTTCACATGTGCGCGTTTTCGCTCCTGATATCATGCATTATCTTTGCGCTCAGGGAAAATCGCAGCATGTTCTATATTGTGCATTTTTCACGCAACCCTGGCTTCATAGAGGTGACGGGGGCTTGCAATCCAGATGCAATACGTTTTTCACTGATGGTTGCTGGAAATGTAGATTGTTATTCTTAAGCTTTTCTTCACGCATATGAGAAACTAATGCAATCCAGACCATCAGCTTTTCCTTGAAAAGATCCTGACACGGTCCGTATCGCTCATGTGAAGGACTTTTACATCCGGCAGGCTGTTCTGGCAGGGAACAGCCTGCCATATTTCTCTAAGTTCCTGCATTGCCGGAAGCTACCGCGTTGCTGTCTGGCCCTATTACCTATCATGGGGACTGGCGGAGATCCGTCCGCAACCCGGTAAATTATGCCGAGAATCAGCTGGACGAAAACGCTAATTTTCTGCATATTTGCTGGGTTGCGGACGAATCTCCGCCGGTCTCCATTAATAGGTCCAGTGGCCATCAGGTAGCGTCTGGCAGGCCTGACGGAGATGTCGAATGCTAGTATGGAACCAGCCTAATATTACAGATCTCCAGCATGAATTTCGCCCAAATTTAGAAGGTGAAATCTGTGGCAAGTCTGCAAGATTTACGCATCCAAAATCCACAGCAAAATCTGCAGTTTGGTGTTTTGCATAAAATCTGGATGGACTTTTGTGCAGATTTCTGTGGGTTTTGCACCAAAAACCATGTGTTACTTGAGGTTTTTGGCGCGGATTTGATGCAGTTTTGTCGCAGTTCTCACTCTTGCATTGAAAAGGGTAAGATCTGCACAGAGGAAGCGCATAAAAAAATTGACATGCTGTGGATTTCAAAATCTCATCCCCTTTGCTGGTGCTGTATTATGCTGCGTTTTTTCTGCACGAGAATCTGCTCATGATCCACAACAATGTGCGCTGAGCCTGAGGGCATGTTCATAAGGTTGTCTTAGCACTAGTAATCAGCAAATCAAGTCAGACAATCAAATTTATTCAAAAATGTGCCTCTTTGAGCAGTGAGGGGCTGGTCCCAATGCTCAAGAGACACCCATCCGCCGCCGAATATATCCTGAGCGCTGAGTGAAGCCCAGTTCAATTATAAAAAATGTAACAGAAATATGTGCAAGCCTCGTGGCTGAAAACCACTGCAATTTGTGGTAAAGCCACGTGCTGTTTTGCTGTGCGGTTCTTGGATTCGTAGCACACTACAGATACAGTACACCCAACGGTTGAAATCATAAGGCTGCATTCGCACACGCAGTACTCGATGCAATATCTGATTTATTTTTTCAGTTTTTGAGCCAAACACAGCAGTGGATAGAAAAGAGAGAAGAAACGTCTGCTTTTTCTTTATACTTTATTCGCCTTTTTGGCGTAACTTCAATGGAGGCGGCCATGCAACTGCTATGGGGTCCAAGAAAGGAGGGGCCCATACTAAATTTTGCTATGGGGCCCTATGAGATCTGTGTACACCCTTGGCTTCACTCTTAGGTTTTGTCTAAGTCTACTTTCACACTCACGTTTTGGCTTTCCGTTTGTGAGATCCGTTCAGGGCTCTCACAAGCGGTCCAAAACGGATCAGTTTGCATTCTAATGAATTCTGAATGGAAAAGGTTCCGCTCAGAATGCATCAGTTTGCATCAGTTTAGTCTCCATTCCGCTTTGGAGACGGACACCAAAACACTGCTTGCAGCATTTTGGTTTCCATCTGATGAAACTAAGCCAAACGGATCCATCCTGGTACACAATGTAAGGCCTATTGCACACGACCGTATGGTTTTGCGGTCTGCAAAAAAAACGGATGACATCCGTGTGCATTCCTTTTTTGCGGAACTGAACATCTGGGGCCCTAATAGAACAGTACTATTCTTGTCCGTGATACGGGACGGATCCGTTTTTACTGACACAATCTGGCACAATAGAAAACGGATCCGTCCCCCATTGACTTTCAATGGTGGTCAAGACGGATCCGTCTTGGCTAGGTTAAAGATAATACAAACGGATCCGTTCTGAACGAATGCAGGTGTTTGTATTATCTGAACGGATCCATCCATGATGGATCCCCACAAAACGCGAGTGCGAAAGTAGCGTAATAAAAAAAACCTGGTTTGAAAAGTGCATAAAAAATGGTCGCCACCTAATCTTACATTTCAGTTGTTTACTGGAGGGGTGGGATCTGGATCCACAACATGTCCAATCTGTGATGAAACCACCCATTTTAAATAAATGGCAGAATGGATTATTGGATTTCATTTCCATACGTTATTACTGCTATTTTATTGTACTGTACGTGGCGTATTACTTTTATGTTTGTAATAGTCTTTTCCCCTTTTCATCATCTTCCAGGAAATGAACACAACCAACAAATTATTAACCCTTCCCTTCATAAAGTATAACTTTTAATTGGTTAATTAAAACATATAGAATGCCCCTACTGGATTGTACATTATCGCTCAGATATATCTTGATCATATAGTAACCATATCCACAGGATAAACAGATTTATAAAAGCGGGACCAACTGAGTGTCCTTCTCACCAGTGATGAGCAGCAGGGGCAGTATTCGAATTTGTGATATTTGAGAAGTCATATATTTGAGAATTCGTGATCTCCAGTCATTATTTTCTTGATTGCGAAAATCGACAATCGGAAAATTTACGATAAAAATTCGTGATACGAAAATTTGCGATCAACACTACTCCTAAAGTCAAAGATATTGCAGCCTTCTCATTGGCCCACAAGCAAGAAGCAGGGAGGGATCATGGGTACTGATGAAAAAAATCTACAATATTCACGATTACGAAGATATAGCACTGTATTCTAGATATTCGCAAATTCTCGAAGTGCCAATATTCTCGATAAAAATGTATTACTTGTTACTAGAGATGAGCGAACTTTAAAAAAAAGTTCGGCGTTCGGGTTGTGGTAAGTCGCGCATCCCGTTATGGATTCCACTATAGCGACATATGGAATCCATAAGGGGCGGCTTCCACCAACCCGAACTGTTGAACAGCCGAAGGACCTGGGGTGACGTCACCGTCATGTGATCAGTGCAGGGGGCGTGGCGGTGACGTCACCCCAGGTCCTTCGGCTGTTCAACAGTTCGGGTTCGTGGAAGCCGGCCCTTATGGATTCCATATGCCGGGATAGTCCGCGGTAGTGGAATCCATAACTGGATGCGGCGATTACCACAATCCGAACGCCGAACTTTTTTTTAAAGTTCGCTCATCTCTACTTGTTACTCATGGTTTGATGATTGATGACGCCTGACATCCAATAGCCCATATCTGAGGTGGGGCTCCTCAAAAAGTCCCTAACCAGAGGTTGCCATATATTATTTAGTAGCTGGATTACTAAGCATGCAGTAGTCAATATTATAGGACAATATCTGCTTTTGGTTTTGGTTTTGTTGTCCAGCATGATTTATTTTTGTCCCCTGAAGAAGCAGCAGGATGCTAGGGAAACGCAGTGTCGGGACGCTTGTATTGATACTAAGGACCTTTTTGGGATTTTTGGATTTATACTAAGGATGTCTTTCATCTATTTTTATCTTATTTTTGGGACAAGAAATTTTCTATCAGACAGGATATTAACAGGTACCAGAGATGGTCTTAGCCACCGAGAGGTGGGGTCGCCCCTATCGGGGCGGGTGCTCTGCCTATAGGCAGGGTTAGTTTTAGGGATTGAATAGGACAGACAAGTTCCATGTCCCAACCTAGACTGATGTTCCTCGCTATCACAATATACGAATCATCAAACCGTGAGTAAGAAGGACACTCAGTTGGTCCAGCCTTTATAAATCTGTTTATCCTGTGGATATGGTTACTATATGATCAAGATATATCTGATTGATAATGTACAATCCAGTAGGGGCATTCTATATGTTTTAATTAAACGATTCAAAGTTATATTTTATGAAGGGAAGAGTCATATAATTTGTTGGTTTTGCATACTCCCTATAGGTTTTTTTTGGTTTGACTTAGTGCTTTGTTGATCTTCCAGGAAATGCTAGAAAAATGGCAACAATTTCACCTTCAGAAAACGGCTTCATGAGAAAAGTTGATCAAGGTTCACCAGAAGATGACATTTTTTACATGTATGGATCGACGGCGTCTCACATCAAAGAGGAGACTGAATATGTCCGCACTGTGAGTGATTGCTGTGCTTCATACTCCCTCCTGATGCCCTTCTAACACCTTTACACCAAGTAAAACGTATACAATATATCCTGTGGTCAAGTCTCCAGCAGAATCCATGCTGCTTGTGAGATCTGTGTGTCCAGGACGCTACTGCCTTCACTAGCTATCAAGTCACAGATCATATAAGACCCATATAAAAACACAGTATGCCCCCTTCCCAGTGAAACTTCTGACAAATTTATGTTTTTTTATTTAATAACTGGAGGAATTTTACTAAAAAGTTGTAACTACTGTCTTATTTTACCAGACTTTTCTTGTTGGAAATGCTTCATAAATATGGTGTCTATTCTAACCACCATATTCCTCAATATACTTATACCAAACAAATGCCAGAAATATATGGTTAAATCTCCCCTATACAGCTCTAAAGCCTCTGCTTACTTTCACATAGTGCATGCTAAAACTGGCTGCCTACAGCCACCACTAGGGGGAGCTCAATGTATAGGAATTTATAATGACCATTTCACTCAATGGACCTTATAAAATCTCTGTGCTATGAGCTCCCCCTAATGGTGACTACAAGAAACCACTGTGAATCTACGTTGGGAAGAGGAAAAGCAGGTCAACATTGGGCTGCTCTTCCCTTGGGTCCCATATCAGTTGCAGGGTCTGCCTCCATGGTAGTTTCTCCACTGCTCTTATGTATCAGCACAGCTTCATTTCTGGACTGATTTACCCTTCAAATACAGCCCCTATATAAACACTTATGCTGCATATGTGTCAGATCTCTCCCTCCCCTTGCAAATTCTGCCAAGGATGCCCTCTTCTTTAACTACACCCATGCTGCTTCTGTGATTGCACTCCCTTGCCTCACAGACTGGGGGTAGTCTCTGCCCTCTCTTGCACATCTCATTCACCATTCACAATAGGTGATGTCAAAACGTATATCTGCTCCCCCTCCCTGCACAAGGGCCCCTGCACATGTCACAGAGCCTGTGTAGAAAACTCTCCTATAGATGTCAATGAGGTCCCCTCCAGTCTATTGTGTCTATGGCCCAATTGGATGCTGTAAAGCATTTTTCTAAATGCAGCCAACAATAGATCAGACAATCATAAAAAAATCTTCAATCAGAAATTAAAGCAAATTAGAAAAAAAGAACATTTATCACTATTTGGTTTTAGCTGGTAAAAATGTAATAAAGTTTTCGGTTGTTTTTTTTTTTTTTTTTACTTTTCAGATCCGGGCAACTTTAGAGAAGATTCAGAATCAATTATTTAAGGATGAGGTAAATGAATAGTTTTAAACCATTGCAAGATACTTTGCCCATGTAAAAAAAATATGACTTTTTTTAACTTTGCCCTATTGATAATTCACATTTGTCTACTTAAAGGGGTTGTCTCATCATAGACAATGGGGGCATATCGCTAGGATATGCCCCCATTGTCTTATAGGTGCGGGTCCCACTGCTAGGACCCGCACCTATATCGGGAATGGAGCCCCGCAAGGAGGTAGCTGGAGGACTCCAGTCCGGCCACCACCAAGCTGGCTCCCCATAGAAGTGAATGGGAACGCACCGCACATGACCAGCCCCTGCTCCCATTCACTTCTAGCCAAGCCAGCGCTTGCCTATTTTCACCAGCCCCATAGAAAATTAATGGAGGGCGGCTGCGCATGCGCAGTGTGCCGTCCTTCACCTTCGGGGCTCCGTTCTCTCTATAGGTGCGGGTCCCAACGTTAGGACTTACACCTATAAGACAATGGGGGCATATCCGAGCGATATTCCCCCATTGTCTATGATGAGACAACCCCTTTAAGAGTAGAATTATATATATCGGCTGCAATGTGGCCCAAAAATACTTGTTTTAGCTCAAATTGGCATGTTTTTATAATAACTGTTACTGTCCTTATGGTAAAAAAAAATGCAGATTGCTTTTCAACCACTTCAAGGTCCTATCTCTGTTGGACAGAGTCCGCTCTCAAATTGTAAATCAGAGTTGACTCATTATATGTCATGGAGACATCACAGAAGTCATTAGGAGACAGTGAGTTTGGACCACCACAGATTCCCAAATGGACCAACAGAGATCACCCAAGCCAGTCCCAACATAGTGGGAGATTTCTGTAACTGGACGTCTCATGTATTGCAGCTCTAATGAATTTAGTAGAGAGAAGTGTGAAAGTTGGGTCAAAGTCTTCCAAACATTGGGTTGTCTGTGGAATACAGGTCAGGTCCCCTAGACTGAGAGTCACTCTATGTAACTGCTCTCTACTCTGGCCAAAAGACGTTGGCTCCTGAACAGAGGACCTTCATCATTTAAGGACAATTATGGAAAATCTCTGTCCTTATTTCTTATTCGAGAAGGGATATCATAGATGCATTGATGCCCCTCCATGAGCCAGAGCAGAAAGCCCCTGCAAATCAACCTCTACCTCTCCGGTGAGCACATGACCATGATATTACATGGTCACCCATCAGGGACGGACTGGGAACTTAGTGGCCCTGGAAAAAATACTAAAAATGGCCCCATTTTGTAACTGGGTCCAAATTGATGGAAGGCAGGGCCAACACAAATAGCTGGGCCAGCACTACCATATTGTGGCATATTATACCACCCCAACAGAGCTAAATACCACAGTCCATCACAAAATACTGCCAGCAGCACAAAATACATCCCAAAAACTTCCATTGGCCAGCCCTGAAGGGGGCCCAGGCCGCCCCCTGGGCATCGGCCCACCAGGAAATTTCCCTCTTAGGTCTAAGGCCAATACGTCCCTGTCACCCATTTAGGTGGCCACAAATAGCTGATCATCAGAACATTTTCAGTAGGGATTGTCCAACTGAGGACTTGGTTTTAGGGTCAGGAATTAAACGTAAGTCTGTAGTCTAAAGATGTGTCAAATTTATCAGTGTCTCTCGTTCTATGTTAACTTTGGGGCATCTTTAGACACTTTTGTCTAACTCTACACCGCCAATTGGTTTAGTTTACTTTGCGCCTATATTGTTACAATTTTGGTGCCCATATTCTCATATAAAAACCACACTCGCATCCTGATAAGCCCCACCTCTTTCCAGATAAGCCCCACCTCTTTCCAGATAAGCCCCACCTTCTTGTCGAACCTTCTTGTTGAACTGTCTAAAATGCTTAACAGATGTGGTGTGCGACACGTGTGCAAGATTTCTGTCTCAATTTGCTGGAGCGGCCATACTGTTGCACTCATCATCTGTACAGTGAAGCGGGTGTGTGTGCGTTATAGCGGCTGCCAAGAATGTGAATTAAATAACAGAGGAATGTTATAGATTATCAGTCTCTGGGCAGTTATCAGTACATCCCATCCCCCAGACCTCCAACAGTACTATAAAGTTGTCATTAAATTCCTCAACCTCTGCTGACTCTGTCCCTGTCTGTACAGTAAAGCTGAAAGGTGAAGACGGGAAAATGTCAGCCTGTTGTGCCTGCTTTAGTGTAAATACTGAAATATTTCAGTTTTTTCTTTTTTAAATGGTCACATAAAAAATAAAAATAAGCAAATATATTATACATTGGCCAGATTCCCTAAGGAATTTTTAACAGAGCTAAAATTGGAATGCAATACTAGTAGTTAATGTATTAAATCCAATAGGTATAGAAAACGAAGGACATGACGTAAAAAAATAACCTATTTGTATATTTTCTTATATTTACACTCTTTTTCTCTTCCACACTGCACTGCAGTCATCGACTTGGACTTTCATATGCAGCAATTATTGTATCCCGGCGATGTTTGCTCTCTGCAATTACATTGGATTAGTGAAACCAGATGAGCTGTAAAGTTGTTGACATATGCTGTGTGCTAAATGGGTGTATTTACCCGCTCTGCCTTCATACTCATGTTCCCTGATAAGCATCATTTGATTATTTTACATGCACAGGGTCAAGTTTCTCTTAGACAAGAACATATTGGACAACCAGAAAAGTGCAAAGTACAGATTCAACTTGCTGGTTCTCATCAGTTGGCTCCCGATGTGTTGGCTCTGTAGAGCCATGTTTGGCAAGGCAGTAAACATAGGTTACCAGGAGTGGTATTAGGGCTTTCTCCCAGAGGAGGAATATTTTTGTGTTGGTCCTCTGTAGTAACAAGGTTGAGAAATCATTGTGTTACACCGATGAGCACTAACAAGCCTGAAACCGTGCTGTTGACAGATTACAATATATACAGAGAATTTTGGACCACTTCTTTAGTGTTTTGACTACGGTTCCTCAGGCCCACCAGAACATGTGATGTCCACTTATAATTACATTGTAATTTCTGTTGTTACATTATAAACAGGACGTATGATCAATAAGATCTAATAGGCTATTACTGATAAGAAATGGACCCCAGTGGTAGATGATTGCTCCAAAGTCACCTCCAAATGCGGTTGTCTTCTGCTGGACCATTAGGGACCTTTATTCCCTCAGAGCCTGACATGATTGGACAACCCTCAGGTACTCTGGTGCGTCCGTTCCGACCCTGTACACCAGCAGTTACAGATGTTTAGTCAACAACAGGCATGGAAATAAATACAATTTTAAGGCTATGTCGACTAGCTTAAAAATCCAAAAAGAACCCTCTTGTTTTTGATATTTTTGATGAAGCTTTTGGGGTTGTTCACATTCATGAGAGGAGGGCAATTCCTTGATAATTCTTACTGTAGTCTAATATTTCTGTATCATCTAAAAGAGTATATTGAAAACAAAAATGCCCAACATTGACATCTTCTTAAAGCAAGCTTCCAGTTCAAGAAAGCAAAACACTTACCTGGTGACCTCCTTTTCATCTTTTCAGCTGCAGATCGGGTTCCTCTTCTGCTTTCCAAGATGGCTGCACCACTTTTCAGACTACCTGATGCATACTGTGCATTTTGTAATCCAGGAAACTTCCTGCTTGTTCAGCGCTGCATTTGGATTGGCCAGCCAATCTGAGGGCAGCAGGACGTGTCTTGAACTACCAAATGCACAGTGTGCATCAGGTAGTCTGAGAAATGCTGTGGCCATCTTGGAAGGCAGAAGAGGAGCCAGATCTGCAATTGAAAAGATGAAAAGGAGGTAATCGAGTAAATGTTCTGTTCATTCCCCAGTTAAAGTAAAAAAAAAATCTTGAACCTAGGATTGCTCTAAACGAGTTCTCCACTTTGGACAGTCTCTACTTGTTAGAAGCGTCCCTTAACAATAAGCTGATCAGAAAGTGTTTTCGTGCTCAGCTGTAATGTGTGTGACAACCTGGATGTAAGTGTTTCCCTGCAGCGCCCCCACAGGAGAAATCAAGCAATACACAAGCCCATTCAAATTAGTGGGTTGTCTATGTAATGCAGGACAGGTCCTCAAGAGAGGTAAACACTTTTTGTAACCGCTCTCCACTGTGGCCTAGACATGAGGATGGTGAACAGAGGACTCCCTCTATTAACTCTGAATCTCCTAATAATCAGGGGTGCACCTAGCCTTTCTGCTGCCTGAGGTAAAAATTGAAAAAGCGCCCCCCCCCCATACCAAATTCTCAACCTAACCCCTTCCCTCCTTACATTACGTATATCACTACAGAACATATGGGGTAATACAGCGCCCCATACCTCTTACATCCAGTGACGTCTCCTTTGATGTAGATGTTCTCTTTCCTCCTCATCTTCTCCTTTCAGACCTTCAGACCAGACCACCATTTTTTAACCATTTCTCATCTCTGCAGTTTGACAATAAAAATCTTAGTTTACTACTTTTCCATCATCCTCCCATCTTCTGGACAAATCATCCTACCACCCCCAATATTGTGTCACTGTGCTACTGCAGAAACAGATAAACCCCCTAATAATACTAGTCTAGTACTATGCAGATAGTGTCCTTCAATAATTATTGGCACGCAGTGTCCTAAAATAACTGTGCCCAGCAAATAGTGCCCCTGACACTAATAGTGTAAACATAACGCCCACCCAAAAATAATTGTGGTAAGCTGATACTGTGCCAAGGTGCCCCCACAGTAATAGTGCTCCCAAAAGTCCCACCAATAGTAATAATTCTCTGCTAGAGCACACTTGGTAGTAATAGTGCCCCTACAGTGCCCCCAACATGTCCCACTGTGCCCCAGAAGTAATAATACTCCCATAGTGCCCATACTAGTAATTATGTTTCCCATAGGCCCCCAGTAGTAATAAAGCCCACCATAATGCCACCCAGTAGTAATATTTCTCCTTATAATGTGACAGTGCAAAATATACCCCATTTTAATGCCCCCAGTTGAGCTAATGTCCCCATAGTGCCCCCATAATGCGCCAGTATAAAATACCCCTATATAGTGCCCCCAGTAAATGTCCCCATAGTGCTTCTCTCCCCCCTTCCTCCTGGTGCTCCCCATAATGTACCAGTATAAAATGTCCCATATATAGTGCCCCAGTAGATGCCCTCAGTGTTCCCCATAATTTGCAAGTATAAAATACCCCTTCTTAGGGCCCCCCGTAGATGAACCCATAGTACTCCTTTCCCCCCTTCTGCATAGTACCCACCATAATGTGTCCCAGTATAAAATGCCCCTATACAGCGCCCCCCATAAAAAAATAAACTTCTTTGTGGCCTCAGTAGATGCCCCCATAGTGCTCTCCAATAATGTACCAGTAAGAAGTGCCCCCATAGATGCCCCCATAGTGCCACCCAATAATGTGTCAGTAAAAAGTGCCCCCATAGTGCCCCCCAATAATGTGCCAGTGAGAAGTGCCCCCATAGATGCCCTATAGTGCCCCCAATAATGTGTCAGTAAAAAGTACCCCCCAATAATGTGCCAGTAAGAATTGCCCCCATAGATGCCCCCATAGTGCCCCCTAATAATGTGCCAATAAGTGCCCCCATAGATCCCGCCAATAATGTGCCAGTAAAAAGTGCCCCCCTAATCATGTGCCAGTCCCACAGCGCTCCTCTCCTGTATTATTGTCAGTCTGTCAGCGATGCGATGCAGGCCTCTTCCGGCCTGTGTCCCGCGCTGTACGGCTCAGGACGAGCGATGTCATCGCGCCGCCTGCACCAGCCTCTGAGGAACTATCAGAGGAACGGGAAAGGGAGACGCCTCTCCCCTGCCCCGCAGCATCCATTTGTATCGCTGCTCTCAGGACAGCAATACAGATGACTATGGAGATGAGGGCTTCCACAATGGAAGCGCTCATCTCCCTGTGCCCTGCCACCGCCCCCCACGTGTCACCAGGACCGCGCCGCCTGAGGCGATCGCCTCACCTCGCCTAATTGGTGGTGCGGCCCTGCTAACAATGTGTATGGAATTGGGTTTCCAAAATGGACAACCCCTTTCAGATGCAATGCTCTACTTTCAGAATAAAAAAAAAAATCCAGATTATATTCTTCAAATGCTTGTGTCAACCTCATAGAAGAAGGTACACTTCTTGAGATCCCCTTCTGTGATCAGAGTGAAGGGACACAAAGGAAAAGGAGATCTGCCTCTGGAGGACTCAGCCCGGCCATGTACATTATTATGTGGTCTCCCATTCATTTCACGTGGCACCATGTAATAACACACTTTAGTGGACATTACAGGAAAACTGTATGGTTGGCCACAACCTCCGCCAGGGATAACAATGGATGTTTCAGAGATTGTCAAGTTGAGACCCCATCTTTTATTTTTCTGTCGATCTATTATGGGTTATATGATATAGATATAACTTATATCTACTTATTGATGATGATTAACTCACGACTAATCTTTATCTCAGAATTCTTCTCACATAAAACAAAATGGGCACAGCAACGAAGACGAGGATTCCTTTGGCTCGCGGTATAAACGGATCCTTGAGAAGTTAAAGGATCAGGACCTGCAGATTGTGGATGTTCACAGAGAAAATGAAGATCTACAGATTAAGGTAGAGTGACCAATTTTTAAAACACAAAGTAGTTATGGAGCTCATGGCCAGGTTTTTTAAACTTCCCATCTCCCCTACCTCCCTAAGAACCTACATGGTCAAAAAATTGGACAGAAGTAGTCATTAGCCCCGGTGGGCCTCGCTATAAAAAACCTAGAGGTGAAAGTGCTAGTGCTGTTACATCAATAAAACAGTACAGTATGGTGGAGAAGGAAAATGGAGATCTGGAGTAGTCACCTGCTAGCTGTGGCTTCTGTTGCTAGGTAACAACCCTAATAAGATTGGGTTACACTAGCTAACCCAGGCCATAAAGAAATTATAGTATGTTTCAGAGTTATATAGCAAGTTATATTTGAGTGTAATGCCGGTTCTGTTATTCCAGTTGGAAGCGACACGTGAAGCTGGATCAGGTGCCATAAGGGACGCCACCCGTAAACTGTACGAAAATTACAACAAGAAGTCTGAACAACACCGGAAATCCCATGAAGAGGAAAAGCAGCGCTTACAGGTAAGCGGTGTGTTGGGATCCGTATGTGAAAGGGGGATTGGCGATCACAGATTTCACAGGATTCAGCAGTTTAAAAGTCCGATATCATTTATTTTCCATCCAAGTTATACAGTCAATTGAGTAAATGCACGGCACCAGAACAGAACATAAACTGATCTGTCACTGTCCTGCAGGGACGGACTGGAAACTTAAAGTGGCCCTGGAAAAAAAATAAAAGTGGCCCTGTTTTGTAGTTGGGTCCAAATTGATGGAAGGCAGGGAGAACACAAATGGCGGGGCCAGCAATACCATATTGTGGCACATTATACCACCCCAAGAGGGCCAAATACCACAGTCCATCACAAAATACTGCCAGCAGCACAAAATACATCCCCAAAAACTTCCACTGGCCGGCCGTGAAGAGGGCTCAGATGGCCCCCTGGGAATCGGCCCACCGGGAAATTTCCCTGTAAGGTCTATGGCCAATCCGCCCCTGCTGATCTGTCATGGCTCTGTCCAGTGATGCATCTGCAGAGCAATTGTAGATGATGCATCACAGACTCTCATACAACTCATTTATTAAAGAGGACCTTTCATGGGTCCAGACTTTATGAGATAAGTAGCACCTTAGGTAGGGCATAAAGCAGGGATCCTATAGTGCTTACTATTATTCCTGGGCACCGCTCCGTTCGCCCACTGTGCCCCCCGGTATTTTCCCTGCTGAGTATGTTACTTACTAGCATCAGAACAGGGAGGATGAGACACCAGGGTTTCTCAATGCACAACTGCCAAAAAAAGGGGTTTAGTCAGCACATCCCAATGTGCAGGTGCACGCCGCCATGGCCAGAAAAACAAAGAAAAAAATGATTATGCAACAGCACTCTGCAGACACAAATAAAGTACAACAATGCCATAATTATAGAAAACATTTTCGTGCTTATGCTACGCTTATAAATTAGAGATACTTGGCAAATACATTTTGTACAAAATTATGTGGGCCCGTCTGCCAAACGTCAAGGCGATCTTTATCAGACGGGAGCCTAAACCTAAATACTACCTGTAATGTGCAAAAATGGCCACCATAAAATTCAGGGAGTGCAGGTTCCACATGCATGCTGGGTCCACTCTGCTTTATACCATTTTGGCACATTACGGGTAGTATTTAGTGTAGGTTCGCGTCTGTTAGGCCTCTTTCACACGAGCGTGTCCGAATTTGGTCCGGATGCGTTGCGGATGCGTTCAGTGAAAACTGTGCGATTTCACAGGCAGTGTCATTCAGTTTTGCCTGCGATTGCATTCAGTTGTTCAGTTTTTTCCACGCGGGTGCGATGCGTTTTAATGCGTTTTTCACGCGCGTGATAAAAAACTGAAGGTTTACAAACAACATCTTCTAGCAACCATCAGTGAAAAATGCAACGCACCCGCACTTGCTTGCAGGTGCAATGCGTTTTTCACGCAGCCCCATTCACTTCTATGGGGCTAGGGCTGCGTGAAAAACGCAGAATATAGAACATGCTGCGATTTTCACGCAACGCAGTAGTGATGCGTGAATAAAAACGCTCATGTACACAGTCCCATTGAAATGAATGGGTCAGGATTCAGTGCGGGTGCTATGCGCTCACGTCACACATTGCACCCGCGCGGAAAACTCGCCCGTGTGAAAGGGGCCTTAGAGATCGCCTTGACGTTTGGCAGACGGGCCCAGATAATTTTGTAAAAAATTTATTTGCCAAGTATCTTTAATTTATAGGCGTAGCATAAGCACCAAAATGTTTTGTATTTATGGCATTGTTGTACTTTATTTGTGTCTGCAGAGTGCTGCTGCATTGTCATTTTTTCTTTCTCAATGGCTGTAGCGCTGTCCAATTTTGGCGTAGAGCGTCACGGCCAGGGAGAAGGAGACGCCCACTGAGAAAGACTCAGTCTCCTCCTTATTGTTCCGATACTCCTCATTATAATACAAGGCGCCAAAATCAACGGGGGCCAAAGCGGACAAACGAGGGGGTCTTTTGAAACAAAGAAAGAAAAAAAAAAACCGCCATGGCATTAGTGGGGGCTGCCCTATAAGGTAAGGTTAAACTTTTGTAAAACTGATGAAAGGTCCTCTTTAAGCTGATGGAAATATTGGGTTCTTTTTGGTTCTATTTTTTAGGTTTCTGCTGCAGAGAATGAGGATCGGTTTAAGAAAAGCATCAAGAGGTTGAATGAAGTGGCTGACAAAATTCAGGAGAAGCACAGCCGCATCAATGAGCTGGAGAAGCTGATGGAGCGGATGGAAGCAGTAAGTGATCTAGACCTCATAATATTCACTGCAAGAGACATTATATTCTACTTAAAGGTTATGTCAACTTTTTATTTCAGTGCGTCTAAAATAAAACATAAAGCAAATAATCCAGAAATAGCCAACCTGCGGCTCTCCAGCTGTTGCAAAACTACAACTCCCAGCATGCCCAGGCTGCCAACAGCTATCAAACTACAGCAGGGCATGAGGGAGTTGTAGTTTTACAATAGCTGGAGAGCCGCAGGTTGGCCATCCCTGAAATAGTCAATTAAAAATTTTCATCTTGTGTTCACAACTCCTATGAATGTCTATATGTTTCCATGGCAACAGACTACAAAGTCTGATCCTGCAGTCATACACTCCTCCATTGGTCCCCTGTATGTCAGTGAGAATTCACAGACTGTAGGCCCAGACTTGTGTTCATGTCCATAGATTAATGCACATGTGATATACTATACTTATATAAATCTTGTGAATTTTTTGTATTTTCCTTATAGGAAAATGCATCTTTGGTGGAAAAGAAACGTTTACTTGAAAATGAGCTCTCGAGAAGAATGTCCGATCCTTCCAACCCCAATGGGTTAGTAGTAAATCTGTTTATAGTGGTGTAGGTATCTCAGGGTACAACCACACGGTCAGGTTTCCTGATGCGGTTTTAAAAGCCAAAATCAGGAGTGAATTCAAAATAGAGAAGTTGTATCTGTCCTTTATATTTCCTCTCCTTCTGGTTTTGACTTCCAAAACATCATTAGAAAACCTGACCGTGTGGCCATACCCTCAAAAGTGCTCAAAAGAAAATAAAAGAAAAAAATATGTATATATACAGTCCTCAACATTAAAACTGCAATACCAAGAAGGAAAGGTAGTGGAATTATGAAGACTCGATAGACATGTTAATGATATGCAAATGATAAAACAATGGAAGCAAAATATTCAAAACATCTTGATTTATTCGGTATTGAGTATGAGCGACACATGGAGGAATGTACACACTTACACGCCTAGGAATGCTATCAATGCAGTTATTGATGATTGTCTGGGGAATGTTCTGCCATGCTGAATGATCTTGGGCACACAAATCATAAAGATCCACTGCTGGCAGCTTCCTATATAATTGCCAACCAATGACATATACCATACGTGCTCGATGGGAGACAAATCCAGAGAGGCTGCAGGCCATGGTTGGAGGCTTAGGCCATGCAGCCTGGCGTCATCCTCTTGACGCTTTGCAGAAATGGTGGCACCACTGGTTCCACCGTCAAATTAATTAACTCCAAACTATTAGTGTATCTGAAATGAAGACTAGAGGGGTCCGACCACTGTATGTTATATCATCCCACACCATAATCATGGGAGTAGGACCAGTGTAATGCTCCCCTGTGAGGGTTTCTTCCTGACATTGCACGTATGGTCTCCAGACCAATCTCCAGTTGCCATTGCATCCGAGAAAAAAGCGTGACTCCTCACTGAAGAGAATAGACCTCCATTCTAGATTTAATTGCTGCTTTGCTGTTCACCACGATAGCCTTTGAGAGCGGTGATATGAGATGCAACAACCGAAGCTGGACGTCTGGCCCAATGTTGTGCGGACACCTTCTGATGGTCTGTGTAGACACTGTTTGCTGCCTTAGGCTTTGGATGTGACGTCCATTTTGACTTTACGTCGTTCTTCTAATCAAATGGTCCATCCATGCAGAGGTTTGCCTCTGTGCACCAGCTCCATGATGTTCTCTCAACTACCGGTACACACAATGCTAAATGATGCTGACATTTTGGCCTAGATGCACAGTGATCTACCGGAGTGATAAACCAAGGTCTCTCAGTTCTAGGATTCTGTCCCTCTCAGTTTGCGATAACTGGCACGTCGAGAAACAGACGGCATCGCACAATAATCACACACGACTTGTTCTGATTTTTGAAGTTTCATAAGGGTAAAAAAATTGCTTTTAATCTGGTTTTTATGCCCCTCCCACAGGCCACAGATTGGAGCTAGGTGCTTAAAAAGTCATCATTTGCAGATCTTATTTCCTCAATTAGCATACCCTTATGGCTTTCTCCTTCTTGGTGCTGCAATTTCAATGTGGAAGAGTGTAAATAACTATCTGATGGTGGGGGTTTGAGCTCAACTCTTAGTCAAACAACCACTCCATCAGTTTAGGGGCATGGGGCCCCGTTCTCATGATTGGTGGGGAAGGGGGCTCAGCAGTTGGACCCCTACCAATCACTTAGTTATCCCCTATCCAGTGGATAAGGAATAACACTTAGTTACCGGTAAACCACTTTACCCACCTATTTATAATGAGATGACCTGCCCCAATCCATACAGTAAAGCTGACACAGAAGCTAAAGAAGATAGGAAGCATCTGCCTATTGTGACTACTAAACTGGCCAGAGAGAAAACTGCAGTATTAAAGGTTTCCCTAAATGACAGGGGTTGTCTCATCTGGGACATTTATGGCATATCACTAGGACATGCCAGCAATGTTTCATAAGGGACTTCTATGGGACATAGAAATGGATGGAGAGTGCACTGCGCAAGTGCGGCCATTGCCCCTATCACCTCTATCGGACAGCTGGATAACCAAACCAGCGCTCGGCTATTTTTTTGTATCAGTCCCATAGAAATGAATGGAGGGTGGTCGCGCATGCGCAGCTGCCCTCCGCTCACTTTGGGGGCCCATTCTGGAGATTGGTGCAGGTCCCATAAGTCACCAATGTCTCAGATGAGACAACCCCTTTAATATTTATATATTTTTTTAATATATTTATAAATTTTCTGTTCAGGGATGAGGTCAGACATCTGAAAAACATCATGGAGTTTTTCGGACGCAGTTTTAATCTAGGTTTTGACTGCACCTCAACAGCTTAAATTTTTGGTATTTTTTATTTTTTTTCTGTAGCTGTTCATCGATTCAGGTTGAGATTTTTACGACAGAAGAACAAATTAATCACCTGCAGGAGCTGATGATGTCCCAGCACCAGCATCTCCGCGCATTGATACAGGAGGTGAGGGGCTACTGAGTAGCAGACATTCTTAAATGTTTCAATTTTTCTGGACTCCCGACGCTCCTTCCAGCCCCAATGTGTTACGTACAGTGGATATAAAAAGTCTACACACCCCTGTTAAAATGTCAGGTTTCTGTGCTGTAAAAAAATGAGACAAAGATAAATCATTTCAGAACTTTTTAATATGACCCATAAACTGTACAACTTAATTGAAAAACAAACTGAAATCTTTTAGGTAGAGGGTGTGCACACCCTTAAACTTTTTTGAAGCACCTTTTTAATTTTATTACAGCACTCAGTCTTTTTGGGTATGAGTCTATCAGCTTGGCACATTTGACTTGGCAAGATTTGCCCACTCTTCTTTGCAAAAACACTCCAAATCTGTCATGGGATGGTGTTCTTTTGGTGATGTGCAGTGTTGTTTTTGTGCCAAACATATCTTTTGGAATTATGGCCAAAAAGTTCCACCTTGGTTTCTTCAGACCATAACACCTTTCCCACATGCTTTTGGGAGACTTCAGATGTGTTTTTGCAAAATGTAGCCTGGCTTGGATATTTTTCTTGGTAAGAAAAGGCTTTCGTCTTGCCCCTCTACCCCATAGCCCAGACATATGAAGAATACGGGAGATTGTTGTCACATGTACCACACAGCCAGTACTTGCCGGATATTCCTGCAGCTCCTATAATGTTGCTGTAGGCCTCTTGGTCGCCTCCCAGACCAGTTTTCTTCTCGTCTTTTCATCAATTTTGGAGGGACGTCCAGTTCTTGGTAATGTCACTGTTGTGCCATATTTTCTCCTCTTGGTGATGACTGTCTTCACTGTGTTCCATGGTATTTCTAAGGCCTTGGAAATTCTTTTGTGCCCTTCTCCTGACTGATACCTTCTAACAATGACATCCCTCTGATGCTTTGGAAGCTCTCTGTGGACCGTGGCTTTTACTGTGAGATGCGACTAAGAAAATTTCAGGAAAGACCAACTAGAGCAGCTGAACTTTATTTGGGGTTAATCAGAGGCGCTGTAAATGATGGCGGGTGTATGCTGACTCCTATTTAACAGGATTCTGAATGTGATTGCTTAATTCTGAACACAGCTACATCCCCAGTTATAAGAGGGTGTGCACACTTTTATGTAACCACATTATTATTTTTTTTGCTTTCTGCCCTCCACCTAAAAGATTTCAGTTTGTTTTTCAATTGAGTTGTACAGTTTATAGGTCACATTAAAGGTGGAAAAAGTTCTGAAATGATTTATCTTTGTCTAATTTTTTTACAGCATAGAAACATGACATTTTAACAGAGGTGTGTAGACTTTTTATATCCACTGGTACACTGGGGTGGTTGAGGGGGGGAAGTTCTGTTGGAAACCCACAAAAATTTTATTTTATTTTTTTATTTATAATTGCTATCAGAATTCTTTATCTTGTTTTGGTATCCCGACATCCTGTGCGGGCCATGATAATAACGACACTCCTTATACAAAGCATCTCCTTATGGTTCTAATTGGACATTACATAGTCGTAACAATGAGCAATGGAATACCTCGAATTCTAACAGCAGTTCTATTGGAGAGTTGTATTTTTTTTTTATTTCTTACAAGTCAAACTTTCAACACTCAGACAACCACTTTAAAGGCTGTGTACACTTTTGGGGGCAAATTTTATTATTTTTATTAAAAATATAGCGTCCTTTTTTCTGTACAGAGCTGAGATGCTCTAGAACCACCCTTTGGATTTTCTTTCTTTTCCGTCATACCAGGAGCTGACAGACTCCTTATCGCTGATCTCTGACATTATAAGCACTCATTATAGCTCAGGTCTTATCTTATTGGTAATATTGTGGCTTAAATAAGTGTTTATGACCTCTTAGTAGTTTACAGATAAGGGTTATTAGATGTTGGCACACAGTAAAAGTGAAAGTATCAGTCACACAGCTAGAAAATGTCACAGACGTACCGAGAAATACCCCCAACAGTGAGTAGCAGGAGATCTTTGAGACTGGCAACACGTGGTTTGGTTTGACATGTTTACCTTGTGGATCAATAGGCGTCTGTGTGCTTTCTGGTACTGGCCACACCCTTAACCTCCAGGTGTTGCTATTGTGGTCATTTAACTTTCCCTATTTATAGTTGTTTCTCCCACAATGTTGTGCGGTTTATAGCTTCAGTTGGACCTGTGGATAGCTGGTGTTTGGATCTCGGCTGAGTTCCTGGTGCTGCCATAGCTTCTTGGAAGTTAAGTGTTACCTTTCCCTTTGTATTTTGGCTTTTCTGTGTGTTGCATTTCTTTGTTGTTTTGTATTAGGCCTTAGGTAGAGTCCAGTTCACGTTTGGAGGAATAGGATGTCTCTTTCCTGCCATTAGTACCAGGGTCCTTTAGGGTTAGATGGAAATTTAGGTATTCCTGTGTAGGAACTCACCTACCTCTGGGGTCTGTTCATACTGGTAGTCAGTCAGGGCTTTGATTAGGGTTTTCACTAGGAGGTGTCCATCTTCCTTCCCTAGTTTTCAGGCCTTATTTCCTTTTCCCTTTCACTCCTATGTTTGGTGGGGGGTTTACCTCCCACACTAGAGCGTGACAGAAAAACAGTTAACCCTTTGTGACAGAACAGCTCACTATTTTTAATAAAAGCCAATTGAAAAAAAGGATTTTTAGTCAAAAATGAGTAACATGCTATCATAAAAGAAAAATGCCTTTAAAGGTGTACATAGCCTTTAAGGCTTCAGGATGTTAAGTATATATGCAGTGCTATTACTGAACCATCATAGTACAGGAGGAGCTGAGCAGATATTCGGGATTCTTTATAACTTGTATATTATATCTGTGAATCTCTGCTCTTTTTATGCTTAGGAGTCAAGTGGGCGGTCCTAATCTGTGATCTCTCTATGCACAGTCATGCAGGGAAGGCTACCAATCATTGATAGGTCCGCCCCCTGGACTCCTAAGCATAGAATGAGTAATGAGCATGGATATAAATGAATAAAATACAAGTTATACTGATTCTTTTCCCATAAACCTATATATCCCTCTGCTCAGCTCCTCCTGCTCTATATCATGCTTTCTGCAGGTCAGACACCATGTTCCATGTGACAGGTTCCCTTTAATAAAAGTGTAGCACTCCACTTCAGTTTATGCCTGTGTTGTAGTAGTAAATAACACCACACTATGTCTACGCTCCCCTGCGATTTC
Organism: Bufotes viridis; assembly: GCA_033119425.1. Classification (NCBI taxonomy): domain Eukaryota; kingdom Metazoa; phylum Chordata; class Amphibia; order Anura; family Bufonidae; genus Bufotes; species Bufotes viridis. The sequence continues at coordinate 30,609,549 of CM065589.1, forward strand.
CTAATATAGTCCATTGACAAAGTGATATTGGACCCGGAAGCAGAGATCTCGGTTGGTTTATGCAGGGTGCTTCTTTAGTTGTTTCTATACCTGCCTGCGACTCAGACGTGAAAAAGTATATCAATACTTTGCTACCAAATGTGAAGATCATGCACACAGCTGCCCTGATCTAAGCTTCCTATATCTGAATCATGCGGTTTGAACAAAGGTTCACTTTAATTCTTATATGATGAATCTTTTAAAACCATATACGGTATCTCAGACATGTATGGTGTGTCCTATATCTTCTTATAAAGCTTTATCGCCCTCTGGTGGCAGGCTGAAGTTATTGCAACTGTTGTTTAAATGTCTAAGAAGTTTACTGAAATAAAAATGACCTAACGAAGGAGCAGTCTATCCCCTTTCACAATTTCCTCACCATTTTCAAGAATTCCCAGTCAATAGTTTTGTTGTCTGCAGTTTTCCATAGTGTTGTACAGTGCACCAAAGAGTATACTACTACAGCTGTATATGGAAGCATCCTATGCTTAATTTTGCAATTATTTGGCATGTACGTGTATGTTAGCCGTGTCTGTACCTGTGTAGGGGGATGAGTGTCCCTCCTTTAGAGCCTCCAACACATTACATAGCATACATACAAACCACCTGTAATACTTTATATGCCCAGTGGTGGCGCTGCAGAACAATTGAACACTTCCTGCCACAATCCTCCACAATCCTTCACAGATTACAGTTAGGTTCCAGAAGCAGAAACATTTCTAACAAAAAAGAGAATATCTAAAGTGAACACCTCCTATAACAAATTTGAATGGCGAAAAAAAAATTAAAATTTGCTATTAAAAAATCTACTTTCTTGCTGTGCTTTCAGAGGGAAGAACTGAAGAACCGTCTGAAAGAGCAGGATGTAACGATTGGGGAACTGAAGGAAAAGATCAGTTTTCTTGAATGTGAGGTAAAAAATATATATATATCCAAATCAATAGTTATCGGGTGTGTCCTGGACGGTGCAATTGATGGGGTTTTGTGCTATTAACAATTATAAAAATCTTTGAAAAAATAAGGTCTGTGGATTTCTAGAGATCTTGCAAGCAGAGAGGGCGCTGTGATCCAGGATCTATAGACCTCCCTGCATGGCACTTCCCTACCAGGGACAGATTTTGGTGGAAGGGAGGCAATGGGGTAGTCGCCCCTCCCTCCCAGCAGAACTGGATTATCATTGGAGCTATTGGTGGACCCCAGGCTGAGCCCCAATATCCTGTTTCTCTCCCACTGGTACAGAAGGCCCCTGGCTGTGGTGGGGAATGGTCAGACCCTATGTAGAGATATATACAGTATCAATACATAATTCTATGTGTGCCCCACCGCCTTCTCTGTTCCGGTGACTTTACGTAGGAACACGACCTCGCTTGTGCTGTTTCGGCTGAGAAAACGAAAGCCTTTTCCCCTTGACGAGCTAGGCAAGGTGGATTTTTCAAAAACTAGCTGTGCCACATTGTATCAAATGCACCAAACGGTGACAATCTGAGCTCAATTTTGGCCCAATTTGCAACAAAATATGGGTGCACCGACATTAGTAAATGTGGGCCACTGTGTGTGACAGGTATGTACAATGTGTGCATGGGGTACTGTAGGTATGTACAGTAGTAAACGTCTGTATAAATATCTGATTAAAACACAGTGTATATGGTATATTAGTGTGTAATGTGCATGCTATGTATATGAGTGTATATAAGTATGTATCATTGTATGCATATGATGGTATTGTATGCATGATGCATGTGCTGTGTATAAGAATGTGTAATAAATATATTCATCGGTAGGTAAACAGAGTATATGTTACATATATGAGCGTCTGTATGTATGATATTTGTGTCTCATGTGTATGACAGTATAGTATGTGTGTTTGCCGTGTAGTTATCTGTATATGCACGGTGTTGTAACATACGGTATGAGCATATAGTATATATGAAATGTGTGTGCGGCCTTTGAATATTAGGGTAAATATTGTGTGCATTTGTTTATTTATTTATTATACACACTTATATAGCGCTGACATATTCCACAGCGCTTTATGGATATTACCATCACTCACTGTCCCCATTGGGACTCACAATCTAAGTTCCCTATCAGTGAGTCTTTGTAGTGTGGGAGGAAACCGGAGAACCCGGAGGAAACCCACCCAAACACGGGGAGAACATACAAACTACATGCAGATGTTGTCCTTGGTTGGATTCAAACCTAGGACCCCCGCAAGGCACCATTGATAACCACTAAGCCACTGTGCATCCTCCATTTACTGCTCGCACAGCCCAGGGAGTGCAAAAGGGAGAGAAATTAGCCACAATGAGGACTACAATTACCATCATTGCCACCACTACTACTCCCAGCTTCTCTAGTTGCACCCACCCATCACTGCAACTCCCCTCAGGTCAGCGCACTGCACATATCAGTGTCAGGAACCATTAGAGCACTTTTCTTCAGTTGCTGCACTTCACCAGAGCAAGTGGGTTTTCTCATCTCAGACAATGGGGGCATATCGCTAGGATATGCCCCCATTGTCTGATAGGTGCGGGTCCCACCACTGGGACCTGCACCTACAATGAGAACAGAGCAGGTAAATGAATGGAGGGCGCACTGCGTATGTGCAGCCACTCTCCATTCATTTCTATGGGGCAGCCGAAAATAGCCGAGCGCTGGCTCGGCTATTTCCATCTGCCCCATAGAAATGAATGGGAGCATGGGCGCGCATGCGCGGTGCACTCCCATTCACTTCTATGGGAGCAGCGCTTGGTGGTGGATGGACCCCGGGAAATCTGGGGTCCTCCAGCCACAGCGCTCCCCGCTTCGTTCTCGTTGTAGGTGCGGGTCCCAGCGGGGACCCGCACCTATCAGACAATGGGGGCATATCCTAACGATATGCCCCCATTTTCTGAGATGAGAATAGCCCTTTAAGATTTAAGACCATTAAATATTTCATGTGATGTCTTCTGTCAACCGAGAAGCGATGTCGTCCGGACATTTACCATCGTGCGTACATGTGCATTATATGTGGTCGACCTTTCGTTCTCAGACCTCCGAATCCTATCCTGGAAATGAGGTCTGGGATTCTGGGTGCGGTGAGGACGTTCTAGGTAAAATGGGGTAAGGCTTAAAAACTTGGAAGATTGTGATTTGAGAAGAATAAAGACTCCACAGCAGCAAGAAATTGTTTAAAAATCTGGTACTTCTGGACCCAAAGGACCTAAAAAAGTTAGAGAAATGAAGTACAAGTATGTCATATGCTGGGAAGGGGTTATGGTGTCTGTTCTGACTCTGTATTGTTGGGATCTGATCTGTATCTGTTTTATTTAGGGTGATGTATGCCATTGTATTGGAATAGCATAGTGCAATACACTGGATTTTTTGCAGTTTATTGTCATGAAAACTTTGCCCTGGGCCCACCAATGTGTTATAATGACCCTGAGTATAGGGCACCTATTCCCGGCCTTAGGCCAACAACATCTGCCAAATCCTTGGAAAAATTTCCACTGCCTTTTGCCACCAATAGAGGGAGATCTGTATAACCTATTTATGGTTATACAGATCAGAGCGCCCCCTAGTGGCAGAAACAGGCAGCTGATGATTTTACAAGTTGTGGAACATTGTTCTGTACTAAGGGAAGCGCTGGATCAAGTATCAGCAGATAACTACATATAATGTATGATACCGGGGGCCACAGTATAACCCCTTCTGACGTAACTGCATAATGGTTTGGGGAGCTGGTATTTCCCTCTGATGCTGCCTCTGTAACCCCTCAGATGCTGGTGTCAATGGTGATAGCAGCCAGGCACGTGATCAACATAGCATATCTACAGGACCCACAGCTATCATAGACTATATACTGAAAAAGTTAAAATATAACTTTTTTTCGTTTGTTTTGTTTTCTTCAGAACAAAGAATTGAAATATAAGGTGGATCACTGGTCCAGCCCCAGCAAATTCAAAGTATCTAAAGCGACGTCAGTGAGGTAAGTGTCCTGGATTTTCTGTTTTGTAGTGTATTATGCCAGTTAGGCATATTTACCAGTATTTTTTTTAACCCACTAAAGCCACTTTAATTTACGCACACACATCGGCCTATCGCCAGCGTCCAATCTGTTAATGTCCAACCACTCTGACCACCACCAATCACCAGTCAAGCAGTGGATCTAGGGAGGCACCATGCTACTTTTTATTATTGCATTATACTCATTTTGAGCTAAAAATGTTTTTTTTAATTGGTCTTTATTAAAAATATGGCATGCTTTTTTCTGTACATAGTTAAGATGCTCTACTAGTTGCCTGTGGTTCTTCGGTCTTTTCCTTCAGACCAAGAGCTGATGGGCTCCTTATCTCTGCTCTCTGACATTATAAAAACTCATTATAGCTCAGTCCTTATCTTACTGATAAGAATGTGGCTTAAATAAGTGTTTATGACCTCTCAGTAATTTAGAGATAAGGTTTATTAGGTGACCAGCAAAAAGTGAAGTGTAAGTACCAGTCACACAGTTAGAAAAACAGTTAACCCTTTGTGATAGAACGGCTCAATATTTTTAATAAAGGCTAATTTAAAAAAATGGGTTGTGCCAAGTTTACAAGTTATCCCCTATCTACACAATAGGAGAAAACTAACCGATTAATGGGGGTCCTACTGCTTTGGACCCCCACCAGTCCCGAGAATGGGGGTCCCTTTCACCCAATCCGATGGAGCAGCAGGTCAGATATGTGCCCTGCTGCTTCATTAACTTTCTATGGAACCACTGGATATAGCTTAATCCAGCACACTCTGATGAGCAATTTCCGACGGTTCTATAGAGAGTGAGTTGAGTGCCAGGGTGCATGCTCGATCTGTCACTTCATCGAGTTGGGGGACCCTGACCCCCGTTCTCAGGATTGATGGGGGTTCTAGCTCTTGGAAAACACTGATCAGTTAGTTATGCCCTATCCTTACTGCTCCCCTTTCCACAATTGTGGGGCGCCAATGGGTTTCCTTTGCAACCAGAAACCTAACAGAGATGACCAGGCTTGCCATGCAACACACAGAAAAGCCAAAATACAAAGGGAAAGGTAACACTTAACTTCCAAGAAGCTATGGCAGGACCAGGAACTCAGCCGAGATCCAAACACCAGCTATACACAGGTCCAACTGAAGCTATAAACCGCACAGCATTGTGGGAGAGACAACTATAAATAGGGAAAGTTAGATGATCACAATAGCAACACCTGAAAGTTAAGGGTGTGGCCAGTACCAGAAACAACAGACGCCTATTAATCCACAAGGTAAACATGTCAAACCAAACCACGTGTTGCCAGTCTCAAAGATCTCCTGCCACTCACTGTCGCGATGACGTCCATATGTCTCGGTACATCCGTGACACTGGCAGGCTATGATAATTTGGTATACTAAGCATTATATCAGCAATGAATCCGCATTATAAACTTATTATAAAACACATTTTAATAATTTGTATTTGGAAAAAAAAATATTTAAACAATAAAACAATATTTTCCATGAAAAGTGGTATTATAGTTTAAAAGTGGTAAACAAACAGGCACAAGTACACAGGCACATTTTTCACCCTATAAGACGCACCTACGGTTATAGGTGCGTCAGATCAGACCTCCAATGTTAATCAGACCTCAGATCAGACTCCCATGTTACTAAGATCCCCAATCAGACCTCAGATCAGACTCCCATGTTACTAAGATCCCCAATCAGACCTCAGATCAGACTCCCATATTACTAAGATCTCCAATCAGACCTCAGATCAGACCCCCATGTTACTAAGATCTCCAATCAGACCTCAGATCAGACCCCCATGTTACTAAGATCCCCAATCAGACCTCAGATCAGACTTCCATGTTACTAAGATCCCCAATCAGACCTCAGATCAGACTCCCATGTTACTAAGATCCCCAATAAGACCTCAGATCAGACTCCCATATTACTAAGATCTCCAATCAGACCTCAGATCAGACCCCCATGTTACTAAGATCTCCAATCAGACCTCAGATCAGACCCCCATGTTACTAAGATCCCCAATCAGACCTCAGATCAGACTCCCATGTTACTAAGATCCCCAATCAGACCTCAGATCAGACTCCCATGTTACTAAGATCTCCAATCAGACCTCAGATCAGACCCCCATGTTAATAAGACTCCCAATCAGACATCCTTGTTAATAAGACCCGAAAGGTAATCAGACCTCAGCTCAGATTCCCAATGTTAATAAGACCCCCAACCAGACCTCAGATCAGACTCCCATGTTACTAAGACCCACAATCAGCCCCTTAGATCATACTCCCTTGTTACTAAGACCCACATTCAGAACTCAGATCAGATCCCATGTTACTAAGACTCGAAAGGTAATCAGACTTAAGCTTAGATCCCCAATGTTAATCAGACTTCAGATCAGACCCCCAATGTTAATAATACCCCCAACCAGACCGCAGATGAGATCTGAGATCCCCAACGCTAATAATATGCCCAATCAGACCTAAGATCAGAGAAAAAATAAATAAATCAACTTACCTCTTTTTGGACAGACCCAGTGTTGCACAGCATGAGGTTACAGAGCACACCCACGTCCTCACGCTGTGCGCAGATCACAGCACAGCGTGCGGCCAGCATAAGGAACGCTGCATTCACTGCTTCCTGGTCCTCCTGTACTAATAAGCTCTTCTATAAGGGAAGCATTCATTAGTATTTGCCCCATAAGATGCACTGATATTTTCCCCACACTTTTAGGTGAAAAAAGTGCGTCTTATAGGGCAAAACATATGGTATATAGCATCAACATAATATCTATGATGCAAATAATAAAGTTAATTAAACCACACAGTGAACAAAGTACCAAAAAGAAACAAAATGAATTTTCACAAGACATGCTTTGCCATAATTGTACAGACCTATAGAATAAAAGTAAATTGAACGATGCAAAATTTTGAATGCAGAATTTCAGTTTTGTTTTGTTTTTTTCCCAGTAATTGTAAATTTTTCTCATTTTACAGTGAGTCCATGTTTGGCACCTTGTCTCCGTATTTAATGCTGCTGAATCACAGGAAAACCCCCGGAAGCAGCTAATGCCGACCTCTTCAGGATGTTTGGCCCTCTCCTGCTGGATTCCGCTACGTGACAACATTTCAGGGTCTGGGTTCTGTCACCTGTTGCATTTGCATCATATAAAGGGACTATCTGCATTATAACACCCGCCTTCAAATACCCTACTAGGGAATTCTGATCAAACAGCCAAAAGTCCCTCATTAGGAACCTTCATCGATTAGTCGGAGCAAACTAGACAGATACTCTCCTTCTGGAGGACCCGGCCCATTAATTTCATTAAGAACTGTGTAATGCTTTATCTCTCCTGCGGTGGCGTTGCTGGGAAACTGAAGACTTGCTGCCTGATTCCCCTGCAGATCACAGCTGATCGATGGGGATCTCTGCAAAGTAACAACCTGTGATCAACTCACTTTTGAAGGGACTCTTCTAATAAAGAAGGGGGTTCCAAAGTGGACAACCCCTTACTCTCTCTGCTGGTTGTGTGTTTAAAAGTTAGGCCTCTTTCACACGAGCGTGTGAGCCCCCTGCCCGTGCTGCCCGCAATGCACGGGCAAGAAACCGTGGGGCAGCCTCAGCGGATCGCGGGCCCATTCACTTGAATGGGTCTGCGATCTGCCCGTTCCGCAAAAAAATAGGACATGTTCTATCTTTCTGCGGGGCGGAAGTACTGAACGGAACCCACGGAAGCGTTGTGCTTCCGTAGTGTTCTGTTCCATCATTCCGTTTCGCATCTCCGGATTTGCAGACCCATTAAAATGGATGAATGGGTCCACATACGTCATTCGGAATGGCCACGGGAACCGTGCCACGTTTGTGTGAAAGAGGCCTTATGAAAGGTTTATGGCAAACGGGAAGAGCTTCCTTTTTGAGTAGAGACAGAGAAGTAGCCTAAGATACGAGGCGGATTTCAAACTACCTTACACTTTAAATTCCTTGTAAGGCCATTTTCACAACGTCAGTATTTGGTCAGTGTTTGATCACTGATTTCCATCAGTGATTCTGAGCCAAAACCAGGGTTGGGTCAAAAACACAGAACAGGTGCAAATCTTTCTATTATACCTTATCTCGGTGCAGGCTCCAATCCTGGTTTTGGTTTCACAGTCACAGATGAAAATCACTGATAAAACACTGACTGTGTGAAAGCGGCCTTGGGGAGGATAAGCCTGTAGACTCTAAGCTTTTACACTCCTTCCTCCAACCTCTATAAGCCCCACCCCTTGTCCAACTTGGACCGCCCTAATGCAAATTAGATTAAACTCTGCCCCTTTTTGCACAATCCTATGGCAATTGAGACTATCTGTGGAGGTGAGCTGACTTTTAGCTTGTAAGCTTGTAGTTTTCATATTTTTCTGTGCGCCTTCAAGTATACCAGCACCTTAACAATATTTAATGTACCCCTTTAAGAGGTACAACATTAAAGGGGTTGTCTGAGATTACAAAAAGGGTCTACTTTTTTCAAGATACAGCACCCATGGCTGGTATTGCAGCTCAGTCAAATTTACTACTGCAATACCAGACACAACCTGTGGACAGGAGTGGCGCTATTCCGGGGGTAAGTGTAAGGCCATTTGCTCTTAAAGCATGCCAACCCTGTATGTGGTCTTATATTGTATTAGGTGTTACATAAGCTCAGGACACTGGTAATCCTGGTCTTGAAAGTATTATAGTAATTGTTTGATATTGAACAACCTAAAGCTTAGGCTGGACGGGCATTTCATTGTTAGGCCTCATGCACACGACCGTTGTTTGATTCCATGTCCGTTGTGCCGTTTTTCGTGATTTTCTGCGGACCCATTGGTTTTAAATGGGTCCGTGGAAAACTGAGCAAATGCACCGTTTGTCCTCCACGTCCGTGGTCCGTGATTCCAGTCCGCCCAAAAAATATAACCTGTCCTATTCTTGTCCACGAAAAACGGTTCGCGGACCCATTCAAGTCAACGGGAGCGTGAAAAAATGCAGATGGCCATCCGCGTTCCGTGTCCGCATTTTTTTGCGGATCGCTTGGCAGGCATTTGGCAAAAATTGTCAGCCTGTCTTTTGGTAACGTCTAAAAAAAAACTAAGCCACACGGAAACAAAAAAGGAAGCAAAAACGGACACGGATCACGGAACAACGGAACCCCGTTTTGCGGACCGCAAAAAAATACTGTCGTGTGCATGAGGCCTAAATATAAGCTTGTAGCAATTGTTTTGATACTGCAAAAAGTAAAAAGAGACGGCTTATTGGATGTAGTATGGAACATTTCAGGCTGCAATGACAGTGTTGCTTATTGTAAATTAGATTTCAAAAGTTTTTTTTCTATCTAAGCCCAATTTTACAAAAATTTGATTAATACGGTAAGAAGAGATGAAGAGAAGCCCAGCTTCGATATTGCCAGGCCTCCTTGCCTCTTCTCTGCCCTCAGCTCCGTGCATGAAGATGAAGATCTGTAGCAGACTAGTTGCTAGGGACAAGTTGGCCGACAACTTTAAAGGGTTAAGTGAGGATAGAAAGATCTGATTAATAATGCCGGCCGAGGGGGGGAATGTCACCACTGGGATCACAGGGAGCCAACTGCCGCCCCTGGAAGCCCAGGTGTGTCACACGGGGGCTGTTCACACTGGCAGTGGTGCTAATGTCAACTGAAAGATGCGAGTTTTGCTACGGCCTCTTTCACACAAACGTTTTTTTTTTGCGAGTATACGGACCGTTTTATTGCGTTCCGTATACGGTCCGTACACGAAAACATTAATTTCAATGGTTCCACAAAAAGAAAAACGGAAGTGTTTCCGTGTGCATTCAGTTTCCGTTTTTACATTCCGTGCAGGGATAGAACATGTCCTATTATTGCCCGCAAATCACGATCCGTGGCTCCATTCAAGTCAATGGGTCCGCAAAAAAAAAAAAACGCATACCAAATGCATCCGTATTTTTTGCGGAACCATCTATTGAAAATTTTAAGCCCAGCCCAATTTTTTCTATGTAATTACTGTGTACTGTATATACCATACGGAAAAACTGAACTGAAACGGAAACACAACGGAAAGAAAAAACTGAAAAACGGTTCCAGTAAAAACGGCCCGCGAAACACTGAAAAAGCCATACGGTCGTGTAAAAGAGTGCATTTTTTCTTAAAGGAACAGTACTAGGAAAGGTACAATATATGGTACAGCTGTTCTTTACAGGACAGTGTAATTTAACTGTGTTATTCCTCCTAAAAATGCGTGTTTGTTCCTTAAAAAAGTCTTAAAAGCGAAATAGAACCTATATTTTTTTTACTAATTTAATCCAAACACATTTTTTTTTCTATTTTGTTATTTTTATTTTTTCTATTTTCTGTACATGATTATGGAGTCAGCCAACTTGCCTGAGATGCGGTTAATAATACTCGCTTTACAGCAGCCACATGGACCACAGGAACATATACTGTAGATACGGATGTGAGAGAGTGTTGTGGGCATGCTCAGTGACCTGTGCAGAGGTTATTGTGTAGGGAGGGGAAGTAGATGAGCTGTGACATCACCTATTGTGAACGGTGGATCCTGTCTTATCAATATATAGTCATAAGGCTGTGTTCACCTCTATGTTGGAGTCTCCATTCAGGGTCTCCATCACAGATTCGTTGAAAAAGAACGGACAAAAAAGACCTGCATGCAAGACTTTTTTGTCTGGTAAAAAAATCAGCAACCTGAATGCATCCCATTATAGTCAATTGGGTTTGTTCAATGTGGACCAGGGGCGTAACTACCGTAGTGGCAGACCATGCGACTGCTATGGGGCCCATGGCAAGAGGGGGCCCAGAGCAAGAGGGGTCCAGTTGGAATCATGGGGAGGACTTGGTCAGTACTCCACCCTCTAAGGCCCCTTTCACACGAGCGAGTTTTCCGCGCAGGTGCAATGCGTGATGTGAACGCATAGCACCCACACTGAATCCTGACCCATTCATTTCAATGGGTCTGTGTACATGAGCGTTTTTTTTCACGCATCACTTGTGCGTTGCGTGAAAATCGCAGCATGTTCTATATTCTGCGTTTTTCACGCAGCCCTAGCCCCATAGAAGTGAATGGGGCTGCGTGAAAAACGCATTACATCCGCAAGCAAGTGCGGGTGCGTTGCGTTTTTCACTGATGGTTGCTAGGAGATGTTGTTTGTAAACCTTCAGTTTTTTATCATGCGCGTGAAAAACGCATCAAAACGCATTGCACCCGCGCGTTAAAAACTGAACAACTGAACACAATCGCAGGCAAAACTGAATGGCTTTGCCTGTGAAATCGCACAGTTTTCACTGAACGCATCCGCAACGCATCTGGCCCTAATCCGGACACGCTCGTGTGAAAGGGGCCTAAAGGAACAACTTTTAGCAAATGAGGCAGTGGAAAAAATGGCCCAAGGGTCATTGAAAGGTGTTTGGGCAGAAACCCTTCTGTCCTGTGTGGGGGGCCTGGTTTGATCCTTGCTATGGGGCCCTTACTTCTCTATGTACACCACTGGTGTGGAACCAACCTTACCTGTAATTATAATCCTGTATGTTATGTTAATGAGATGACTGCTGAGATGTGATCTCTACAGAACAGGAAGTGTAAGCTTATTATGAGGTCCAGAGGCCAGTGCAAAAACTGATATCAGGTTTATTCTTAACACAGATAATGACATTGAACATTTAAAAAAATCACAAAAAAAATGTTAAAATTAAAACCAGGCCAAAACAGTCATTTTTTTAATGACATATTCCCTTTAAAATCATTATACCGTGATTGAAGAACCTTACCTAGGAGCAGGCTTGGACTGGCCCACAGGGGTACAGGGGAATCCCCCGGTGGGCCCCTGAGCAAGGTGGGCCCCTAGTCTCCCACCCCCTGCACATAACACAGTAGACTTACTGGACTACATACATATATTCAATGTACATCACTTTAACCAGCCTGTGTTCATATAAAAAACTTGTTAGATTATTTATTATATTTGAGTGTATCCGTACTGTGGGCCCCCAAAATAAATTTTACTGGTAGGCCCTAGGTACCCCAGTCCGACACTGCCTAGGAGATTATTTTTTGTCAGCAACCTGCTGAATGGATCAGCTTTGTTTGCCATCTGGTGGCCACAATCAGTACTACAGGAACACTCCCTCTGTCCAGTCAGTTGGAAATGTATCTAGACATACAGGATAACGAATTTAGCAATAATGAGGACTGCCACATAGCGGATTATCAGAGATTCTGGATAACTGGACAGATATTAAAAAGTGTGCAGGGCCTAAAGCACATTTCATACTCAGTTTTAACCCAGTCTTGGGGAATAAGAAAATAATACCCGTTCAGCTGTAAATGTAATTATGTGTATATGTTATTTAAATTGTGCAATAAAATATTTTTGGCTTTTGTATGCTGTATGTGTGTTATGTATATAAACAACATTTAAAAAAAAATGTTTTTTGAATAGGAAATCGGCAAAGACAAAAAAGGGGTATCAAAAACGGACTCTACATATCCGCCAGAGGCAAAGCACAAATGTATAGCATACAGCAATGGTTCCAAGCCTGTAGCTCTCCAGCTGTCCCACAGCTACAACTCCTGTGCTGTGTGGGGGCACTAAGGGGGCATAATTACTGTGCTGTGTGGGGGCACTAAGGGGGCATAACTACTGTGCTGTGCGAGGGCACTAAGGGGGCATAACTACTGATTGGGTATGGTTATATGGTGAGCGTGTGTGGTCTTCACTAGCCAAGGGAGTTGGGGCTATAGGGAAGTTGCTTTCAGGCAGGGGAGGTTTTTTTTTCAAAACTTTGCTATGGGGCCCAGCATTTTCTAGTTTTGTCCCTGCTGCCTAGGCTGATTTCCATCTTCCACAAACATTTGCTGAGTGGCTAACCCCAAAGTGCTGTGTGTGTTACCGCCCAGTATATATTTACATACAGCGAGCAGCGGGTATTGTATTACATGCGATTGCTTGTGTAATCTTCCCCAAGCAAATCACATTATTCATTAATGCTGGAAGGCGGCACATCAACCCCTCACTGTCATTGTCACTTTACAATTGTCCTAAATTGCTGATGTGTCACGCAAGATGGTTATTAAGAGTCAATTATTCTCTAGCAGCTTCCCAGATACACGACCGCCTAAATCTCTCTAGATCCCAAAAGAAATCAAATCTGTGTAGAAACAAGTCAAATAAATATTGCAGCACCTTTTCTGTATTATAAAGTTAGAAAGTAAAGGGGCAGGGAGAGAAAACAGGCACAAACATGAGGGCAGTATTATAGTAGTTATATTCTTGTACATAGGAGGCAGTATTATAGTAGTTATATTCTTGTACATAGGAGCAGTATTATAGCAGTTATATTCTTCTACATAGGAGCAGTATTATAGTAGTTATATTCTTGTACATAGGAGCAGTATTATAGTAGTTATATTCTTGTACATAGGAGCAGTATTATAGTAGTTATATTCTTGTACATAGGAGCAGTATTATAGTAGTTATATTTTTGTACATATGAGCAGTATTATAGTAGTTATATTCTTGTACATAGGAGCAGTATTATAGTAGTTATATTCTAATACATAGGAGGCAGTATTATAGTAGTTATATTCTTGTACATAGGAGCAGTATTATAGCAGTTATATTCTTGTACATAGGAGCAGTATTATAGTAGTTATATTCTAATACATAGGAGGCAGTATTATAGTAGTTATATTCTTGTACATAGGAGCAGTATTATAGCAGTTATATTCTTCTACATAGGAGCAGTATTATAGTAGTTATATTCTTGTACATAGGAGCAGTATTATAGTGGATATATTCTTGTATATAGGAGGCAGTATTATAGTAGCTATATTCTTGTACATAGGAGCAGTATTATAGCAGTTATATCCTTGTACATAGAAGGCAGTATTATAGTAATTATATTCTTGTACATAGGAGCAGTATTATACTAGTTATATTCTTGTACATAGATGCAGTATTATAGCAGCTATATTCTTGTACATAGGAGCAGTATTATAGTAGCTAGATTCTTGTACATAGGAGCAGTATTATAGTAGTTATATTCTTGTACATAGGAGCAGTATTATAGTAGCTATTTTCTTGTACATAAGAGCAGTATTATAGTAGCTATTTTCTTGTACATAAGAGCAGTATTATAGTAGTTATATTCTTGTACACATGAGGCAGTATTATAGTAGTTATATTCTTCTACATAGGAGCAGTATTATAGTTGTTCTATTCTTGTACATAGAAGTAGTATTATAGTAGTTATATTCTTGTACATAAGAGCAGTATTATAGAAGTTATATTCTAGTACATAGGAGCAGTATTATAGTAGTTATATTCATGTACATAGGAGCAGTATTATAGTAGTTATATTCTTTGTCAAATTTCTGTTTATTGAAAATATGACAGCATAAGACATTACAGAAGTGCAATAAATAAGAAAAAGAAAACAAACATAGTGTCAGTGTATACATTCCTGGAGACATAAATCAGAACAACAAGCAGTGATCACCCAGGAAGTCTGGATATGGGCAAGTCACAACTGTGGTTAGAAATACAGTAAGTATCACATTTTTTATTTTGATAGTGGAGGAAAATCGACATATCCAGGCACGATTTATGAAACAGAAAAAAGGGTGGGGGAGAGGGAGGTGGGGAAAGGGCTGGCCCATGAAACTGGGCAACGTGGTGGAGAATAATGGGGGGAGGGGGGATGGTCGTCTGGTTGCTCAAGTTTTCTGTATTCAAGGTCTAGTGTCAGAAGGAGGGTATGCCTGTGTTCACGGACCTGAGAGACAAGGCCTAAATGCGTCAGGCATGGGGGATACATGAGGCAATTACTAATGGTTAGAATGGCGTCACCTAGAGCCATATATCGCAGTATAGGTAGGGGACTGTCTGAACAGGAACCAGGGGACCACATCTTCTTATACTTCGCATGATTCCTAATTTCCCAACTGACTAGTTCCTCGAGCCTGCAGAGGTGATCCACTTTTGCCACCCAGTGAGAGAGTGATGGGGGCTCAACATTGAGCCAACGTTGCGGGATGAGCAGCCTGGCTGCCTGTATGAGATGTGTTGCCAGGTTTCCCTTGGAGGGTGCCAAGGCTGGAGAGGGCAGCCACAGCAAAACCAACTCAGGAGAGAGCGGAATTGAAGAGTGCAAGATGGAGTCAATAGTTTTGGAAACAGCCTCCCAAAATGGAACTATCTTTGGGCAGGACCAAAAGATATGTAAGAGTGATCCCCTATCTGCCTTGCATCGCCAGCACACATCACTATCACTAAGGCCACTGAGGTGTAGTTGTACCGGGGTACGGTACCAATGAGTGAGGACCTTGTAGGAATGTTCCTGGATTTTCACGCACCTGGAGAATCCATGGGAGTGAGCGTGCATACGCATCACATCGGTTTCAGTGAACGTCCTCCCCAAGTCAGTGGCCCATGTGTGTACGTAGGGAGGGGGCGTCCTGGACCTGGGGGTGTTCAGTGCCAAGTAAAGCAGAGAGATAAGTTTACGTTGAGGCTTAGGCGGAGACAGCATACTCTCAAACCACGTCAAACATGTGGTAGGGTTATACGTGCTTTTAATTTTCTTACAAACAGATTGCAGTTCGATGAGGTCCAGGAAGTTAGTCCTGTCCCACAATAGTTTAAGGGGGTGCTGAGCTGAAAGATTCCCCTCAAATTGCTCCATCAGATCCCTAACCTCAAAGCCCTTAAATCTGCGCCAAATTGGGGGTACCTGGGTATCTCCAGGCCTGGCCATGAACACCGCCAAGTCAGCAGGGGCCTTACCGGATGGGTTAGGGAGAAGTGCATGAACCTTATTCAACTGTTGGATCACAAGTCTGGTACCACGCAGGAGCGTGTGAGATTGGAGAGAGATCGGGGACATATCCCACAGTGACGCCCTCTGACTTGGGGAAAGCTGATGCAGTTCCAGGGGGGTGCTAGCAGTATGATAGCAAGGAGCGTGTAGTTGTAGCCACCTTCTCAGGTGTACAGCATAATAGTACAGGTGAACGTCCGGCATGGCTATTCCACCTTGGTTTCTCCTCAATACCAGCATACTGTGTGCCAACCTAGCGCCTTTTCCGCGGTAAACAGTCTCCTAATTTTGGAGAGGTAGGAATTGGGGAGGAAGATGGGTAACATCTGTAGTACGTATAGAATTTTGGGAAGAATGAACGCTTTTAGAAGATTTTTCCTGTCCATCCATGTAGTGTACGGGATGCGGAGGGGCTGTAAAGTCTTTTGGAGGTCAGCTAGTAGCGGTTCATAGTTAAGCTTAAACAATTGGTTGGGATTAGGTGGGATCTGGATCCCCAGGTAAGTAGCGACCCTGTCTGCCAGTGGAAAGGGGTGGAGGATCTGAGAACAGATAGGGTTGCGTCCGAGACTGTGACGTTCATCGCCTCAGACTTAGAAAGATTCATTTTGTAGTTTGAGACTTTGCTATATCGATCAAATATGGAGAGAAGACGCGGGAAGGCCTCGACCGGGTCAGACAACATTACCAGAAGGTCATCAGCGTATGCGACGTTTGTAAATTCTATAGCATCTCCCATAGCCCTGACTCCTCTGATGGCTGGGTCCTCCCTGATGGCTTGCAGTAGAGGCTCTATAACCATTATGTACAAAGCCGGGGACAAGGGGCAGCCCTGTCGTGTGCCGTTCCTAATGGGGAACGCTGAAGACAAGGTGCCATTCACACGTATCTTAGCGCTGGGTTCGCTATATAGCGACATGACTGCCCCCTGAAACCGCTCTGGGATACCGAACATGAGTAGTGCCTTCTTCATGAAGTCCCAGTTAACCCGGTCAAAGGCCTTCTCCGCATCCACGCCCAAGAAGACCAATGGGAGATGACGGTCAATGGACCACTGCATGTTATAGTAGTTATATTCTTGTACATAGGAGCAGTATTATAGTTGTTCTATTCTTGTACATAGGAGCAGTATTATAGTAGTTATATTCTTGTCCATAGGAGCAGTATCATAGTAGTTATATTCTTGTACATAGGAGGCAGTAATATAGTAGTTATATTCTTGTACATAGGAGGCAGTATTATAGTAGCTATTTTCTTAACCAAATTTCTTTTTATTAAGAAAAAGCATAGACATAGTGCGCCAAGCATGGCCGTGTACATAGTAAATTCTACATATAGAGCAGCAATCAGCATAAACACAAGGTACACTGGTGCAGTATAGTGCCGTGTGCACTATGGAACAAATCATTGCAGAAGTGGGGTACAAAACAGGGGGGGGGGGGAGAAGGGGGAGGAAAGTCGGGTGGAGGGAGGGGTACAGTCTGCTGCAATTCAGTCAGGTGAATTTCCTATAAGTTTTCCATGGTAACCATAGTTTCAAGAATCGTGGCCGGGAGAACAGTTCCCAGTGCGCAAGTTCTTCAAAGCGGTAGATCTGGTCCACCTTATCAGTCCACATTTGCAGCGTAGGTGGCGACTCGTCTTTCCACAGAAGTGGGATCAGTAACCTTGCTGCTGTAAGTAACATCGTCGGAAGGCTATTTCTAGTAGGAGTAAAGGTGTCATTAGGGCACCATAGTAGTATGAGCTTTGCGTCTAATCTAATGTTAGTAGAGCATATCTGACTAATCTTATCTGCAATCAAGTTCCAGAAGGGCTGAATTTTCTGGCATGTCCACCAAATGTGCGACAGAGTACCAGATTCCACGCCACAGCGCCAACATGCCTCCGGAATCTCCGAGTTCAATTTGTGTAAAAACTCAGGCGTCTTGTACCATCTGGTAAGAAGTTTAAAAGAATTTTCCTGAATTCTAACACAGCGGTTAAAGCCGTGTGAATGAGCAAGTATACTCGCCCTCTCCGGTTCTGTGAAGGTTAGGGAGAGCTCCTGTTCCCAAGATGTCATATAACGGAGATCCGGAGGCATGGAGGAGAGTAGCTCTTTATATATAAAGGACAGTGGCCTTCTAATGGGTTTAGAGGCCAGCAATTTCTTCTCGAGCCAGGAGGGTGAGTCCGGGCACGAGAAAGGTTTTGTGCAGAGTGTACTATCTCTTTTAAAATTCGCTACATGAAATAGTGGCGCACCTTGAACCCCAGGAAGTCGTAATATTGAGTCCCAATCTATCTTGCCGTCCGGGAGAAGGACATCTCGCAGAGCAACGTCAGCAAGCCTAGACCAAATCCCGGAGGGAGTAGATATAGAGGGATGAATGTGACACTGAAGAAGGCTAAGTGGCATGCTTGGGTTAGGAAAGCAGAACGTCCGTGACTGGACCATTTTGGACCACTCTGCTAACATACCCTTCAAGATAGGAGAGGAGAAAGCATGGTTGACTGAGAATATCTTGACCCCCCATAAGCTGAGACGTTCCTGTGTGGTAAGTAAGGTGGCTTCTAGGTGGGAGCAGGGAGAGTCAGTATTGCGGGAAAGGGCAGCTATACACCTACAAAGCTGAACCGCGGTATAATATAACTTCACATCAGGGAGCCCAAATCCACCAAACCGTTTGTCCCTAGTGAGGACTGAATAAGCGATACGAGGAGACTTGCCCTTCCAGAGGAAGCGGGTGAACACCCGACGCACTTCAGTAAAAAATGAGTTGGGGAGCCAAATAGGGAGGGATTGTAGAAGGTATAGGAATTTGGGGACAATGAAAGTCTTCAAATAGTTCTTCCTTCCCATCCACGAGACAAAAGGAAGCTTCAGAGACTGTAAGTGGGTGCGGAACGATTGTAGGAGAGGGACAAAGTTTAGAGAGCTGAGGTCCTGAACATTAGCAGACATATGTGTCCCTAGGAACGAAATGGAGTGGGTGGCCCAGGAAAACGGGGTAGTCTGTTTGAGGGTGTTTATAATAGCGGGGGGGCAGGAGATGTTAAGCGCCACGGACTTCCCATAGTTAATTTTGAAATTTGAGACAAAGCCAAAGTCCTCAAATATAAGCAATAATTTGGGTAGGGCTTCTTTGGGGTTAGTAGTGAGAATTAACAGATCGTCCGCAAATGCTGCAGTAACATGCGTGCGGGAGCCAACATATAGGCCTTTTATCTGTGGGTCCATCCTGATCCTACACAGAAGGGTCTCCATAACCAGGACGAACAAAGCCGGAGAAAGGGGGCATCCCTGGCGAGTTCCATTAGAGATCTTAAAGGGGGGAGACAGTGTGCCATTGACCTTGACCATGGCCGAAGGGGCCGAGTACAGAGTGTTGATGGCTGTAACAAACTGGTCAGGTATGCCAAACTTCGACAGGGTCCGCGACATGTAATGCCAACCGACCCTGTCGAAGGCCTTTTCTGCGTCCGTGCTAACCAGCACCAAAGGCTTCGAGAGTCGCCTGGCCCAGTTGATGAGATGCAGCACCCTCACTGTATTCTCAGACCCCTGTCGGCCCCGAACAAAGCCTACCTGCTCGCCGTGTATAAGATCAGGGAGCACTTCCTAGATTCTGGTAGCCAGAATCTTCGCCCACCACTTGACATCAGTGTTGAGCAAAGAGATAGGCCTATAGTTACTGCAGCAAGTGGGATCCTTATTATCTTTATGAATGACAGTGATATGTGCCAGTAGGGAATGGGGAGCCAGGGAGCCAACAGTAAGGAGAGAGTTGCACATGTTCCTAAAGCGGGGGATCAGGATGTCCTGGAAGGTTTTATAGTAGCTGATGGAGAACCCATCTGGGCCGGGGCTTTTGCCTGAAGGGATGGACATGAGCACTTTGCGTAATTCTAGGTCAGTGATAGGTCGAACTAAAAGGGCCCCTTTATCAGGGGGCACAGAGGGGAGGTCCAGGGAGTGCAGGAATTTGTCTGTAGCTTCTGTGAGTGTATGTGGGGATGTACCATCTGGAGGGGGTAAATTGTACAACTGTTCGTAAATGGCACAAAAGGCCTTTGCCACTGCAGGGGCGGACTTATGCCATAGGCCTTTGGAATCTTTAATAGAGGAAACATAGGAGTAAGTGAACTGTTTTTTGGCAATAGCCGACATCAGCTTGTTACCCTTGTCACCATGGGCATAGGCTCTAAACCGTGAGCGTAGGATCAGTTTGGCAGATTGAACATTCAACAGGTTCTTCAACTGGGATCTGGCCTCGGTCAATTCCGTGAGAGTTCGTTGTGCCTGGGACTCTTTATGGGAAGACTCAAGGCTTGCAATCCTGGCCAGTAAACTATCTAGGGCTTTTGATCTTTGCCTTTTCACATGTGCCCCAAGGGCAATAAGTTCTCCCCTTAGTACCACCTTATGAGATTCCCACAAAATGGAGGGTGAAGGAGAAGGGTCAGGTACATCATTAAATGCAAAAAAGTCAGAGATGGAAACCTTAAGTTTAGCAGCGTGAGAGGGATCTGAAATCAGGGTGTCATTTAAGCGCCACAGCCTCTCCTTTTTGCATGGGCCAGATAGGGAAAAAGTTAGAAGGACAGGGGCATGATCAGAAATGGTGATATTGCCTATACTCGCCGAGGAGACAGTATGTATATCGGCTCTAGAAATAAAAAGATAGTCCAATCTATGGAAGGATAGTTTGGCGTGAGAATAAAACGTGTAATCCCTACCATTAGGGTTCAAGGTGCGCCACACGTCCATGACCCCAAGTTTCCTTAGAGAGGTCTTCAATCTTCTCAGAAGCCTGTAAGAAACAGATGACTTTCCCACAGATGAGTCAAGTGCAGGTTCCAACGACACATTGAAGTCGCCCCCTAGAACCAGAAGACCTTCTGCGAAAGACTTCAAAGAATTGAGGGTGCAAACGAGCCATGGGACTTGTCCCCTATTGGGGGCGTACAGGTTGGCAAACGTGACAGGGGTGTCACCTATGGCGCCTTTTATGAACAAATAGCGTCCCTCTGGGTCAGTCATCACGGCCGAGTGAGTGAAGGGGAGCCGCTTATGAATTGCAATGCTGACCCCCTTACTAGCAGTTGAAGAGGTACTGTGGTACCATTGGGAATAACGTTTAGGGGGGATTGTGGGCACCTTTCCAGTCCTAAAATGGGTCTCCTGAAAAAATGCCACCAAAACCCTGTCCCTGGACATTAACGCCAATAGTTGGGAGCGTTTGCATGGCTCGTTTAACCCGTGCACATTCAGGGAGGCGACTACAACAGACGACATGATACCAGGCAGACACAAAGAAGGCAATTAGATGGGACCATGGAAACATCTAGCAAAGGAGAACATGCATGAGCAGACAAGAGGGCGGAAGGGAAAAAAGGGAAGGAAAGGCAGGTAACAGATATGAACAGGCAAGGTCGGATAAAATCCGGCCAAACAGTTAACCATGTGAGAGTGGGTGCATCACTTGTCACCACCCGAAACAAAGCCGGATGGGTGAGGGGGCAGGTGAGGCACCACACGGTCCAAGAAAGAAGGACCAACATAACAGTTATCCAGCAGAGTAGCCCACCGGACTTTGCCCCATGCAGGGGGATACATAAAACATGCAACATATTACATATCGTATAATGAGGACGTAGAAAAAAGTGCAAAAGTGCAAAACTGCAACTTGAGAAACGGCCCATTGAACACGAGCCGGATAGTAGAGGTGGCCCGCTATGTCAAATAACAAAGTGCGGCCGTCTCAAAAACGGTAGGCCGACATCATCAACAGAGAAAGTGCAAAACTTCTAGCGAGGTCCAAACACTTAAAGGCACATCAGTGCCATCGGGTAAAAATCTTAAGCCCAACTATAATTACTTGCCAACAAAAGTCAGGTAGGGGCATTGTCCATCCTGCTCCGCCGGGGTCTGTCTCGCTTACCGACCGGTGACTTCTGCCATGAAGGCGCAACAGGAGGAGCGGGAAGAGGACCATCTTGATCCGCCGGCATCCACGAGGGAATATCCAAGGGGGGTACATTCAAGGCGTCCCAGACTTGCTTGAGATCTTGCGGGATCGCACGGTAAGCATTTTACCATTTCTAGGGATCACCAGGCCAAAGGGATATAGCCAGCGAAATGGGGTCGAGGTCTTCCGTAGAACTTCAAGTAAAGGCCGCAGAAGGCGCCGTTTGGCCAGCGTCGATGGCGCCAGGTCTTGAAACATCTGGATCGTCGAGTTATCATACTCCAGTACCTCTAGTTCTCGTTGTTGCTGCAGAAGTGCAGCGGTGTCAACGTAGCTCAGTAGGCCGCAGATCACATCCCGCGGCGGCTCTTGCGGCTTGGGCTTGGGGCGTAGCGCCCGATGTATCAGTTCGATGACAATGGCTGCTGCTCTATCCGGGTCAAGGAGTTTGGCAAAGATTTCTCGCGCCACCGACGGTAGGGCCTCCGCAGCGTACGACTCAGGCAAGCCCCTAATTCGGATGTTGCGTCTGCGGCTGCGATTCTCCTGATCCTCCAGTTTCAGGAATGCTTCGTTTATCAGTGCCTTGTGCGCCGCCAAGACCTCTGCTGACTTGCCTTCGTATATCATGATGGCCTCTTGGGCCGACTCCAGGGAGACCACCCGGTGACCCATATGCTTGATATCGTCCTTAATATCCGAGAGGTCCTGCTTAATAGGAGACAGGGCCGATTCAAGCACTCTCCTGAGTGTGCGTTCTGTTATCGGTGGATCTCTGGGACGTCTTTCAGAGATGTCAGAGCCACTGCCTGCGTCGGAGAAACCTCCCGCGTCCGAGTCTTGTGCAGCAGTTGCCGCCATGATGGGGCCTAGCTGAGCGGAAGGCTTCGGCGTCTTTCGGAGGAATTTCTCCATTTCAGGTTGTTTGAGACGGTCTGGGGTAGCCTCAGGACCTCCTCTAGCCTTGTCCTTGCTGGTCTTCCCCATAATGAAGCAAATGATTAGCAGATTTTAGGGCAAAGGAGCCGGATTGCTGGAGGAGCTCAAGCGTGTGCAGCCATTCAGCAGCTTGGCTAGGCTCCGCCCCCCCCCTATAGTAGCTATTTTCTTGTACATAGGAGCAGTATTATAGTAGTTATATTCTTTTACATAGGAGCAGTATTATAGTAGTTATATTCTTGTACATAGGAGCAGTATTATAGTAGTTATATTCTTGTACATAGGAGCAGTATTATAGTAGTTATATTCTTGTACATAGGAGCAGTATTATAGTAGCTAGATTCTTGTACATAGGAGCAGTATTATAGTAGTTATATTCTTGTACATAGGAGCAGTATTATAGTAGCTATATTCTTGTACATAGGAGCAGTATTATAGTAGCTATTTTCTTGTACATAGGAGCAGTATTATAGTATTATAGTAGTTATATTCTTCTACATAGGAGCAGTATTATAGTAGTTATATTCTTGTACATAGGAGCAGTATTATAGTAGATATATTCTTGTATATAGGAGCACTATTATAGTAGCTATATTCTTGTACATAGGAGCAGTATTATAGTAGTTATATTCTTGTACATAGGAGCAGTATTATAGCAGCTATATTCTTGTACATAGGAGCAGTATTATAGTAGTTATATTCTTTTACATAGGAAGCAATCTTATAATTCTTCTTGCACATAGGAGCAGTACTATAGTAGTTATATTCTTGTGCATAGAGGACAGTATATTAGTATTATTCCTGTACATTGGAGACAGTATTATATAGTTGCAGTATAAGTTGTTGTTTGATTTTGGGGCATGAATGCTCACAAAAGGTTCCCATTCACTAACAACAAACAGGAGACTCGAAAACTGTGTTGCAGAACTTTTTCATTATAAAGTCATTGTGCTTTTGTTACATCAAACCCATTTCAGTTTCTAATCTTATATTTTAGAGTCTCTCTTACCTGAAAGCCACTTTTGTAAGTTGTCGCAGTTTTGTTGGATCTTCTGAACAGAGACTCCGGGTACAGAAATGAGATAAAATAGACACTAATGAATCAGATGGAAGCTGGCACTGAATGCTTGCCAGGCTGTGTTTATTAATGTGTAATTAGTCCGCTATTATATATTCATTAAAACAACATTTCTCCTACTAATTTAGTTGGATTACTTTGGGGTCTCAGCAAATGATGGTTCAAAGTCTTGATTATGAAGATGCACAAAGAATATAAAGTAAGAGCAAACAGAATAAACTTGTCGACTCGACAATTTCTCAGAACCTCTTCTATCAGCTTCCATTCATTGCTTGCATATCCTTACATAGAAAACAGTGGGCCACCCATTCACCTGAGTGATAGACATAACCACCGCCACCCGATCCCTGAAATATGAGAAGTAAAGTGATCCTGGGGTCATTACCCGCTTACATTGTTTCCTAATGTTGCGGCACCTGTGGAGATGGAGCGCCTAATAGATTTATTCACCTCCTCCCCTCCCATAGTGAAGTAAAATAGGGTTCCCATTTCCTGGAGTCCACAGTAGCCTCTGGTGTGATTGTGTAGGTGGAGAAGGGGGGTTCACAATGTCAGCCTTCTCTCAAAAACCGTCTGTAGTTATATGTATCTCCATGGTAACAGACTACAAACAGGCCCTTTGTAGTCTAATCCTGCAGTCTACTCTTTCTTTTAACTAACCTATCAAATGCATGTACCATAGGCTACATGCACACGACCGTTGCCTGCCTCTGCGTCCGCTCCTCCTTGAAATTTTGCGTCCGTCAAAAAAAACGGATGACGGACCGTTTTTTTTGACGGATCCGATTTTTATGGCAGATCCATTGTAAAAATGCCTATCCTTGTGCGCAAACGTGAAAAAAATAGGACATGCACTATTTTTTTGACGGAATGAAAACACGGATCACGGATGCGGAACAAAAACGGTTGACCATCCGCATTTTTTGACGGACCTATTGAAATGAATGGGGAAGCATCCTATCCATGAAAAAAAACGTAACGGACGCGGAAACAAACAACGGTCGTGTGCATGGGGCCATAGGCAACAGAAAAGGAGACAAGGACTGAGCATTAGACTACAGAGGATTTGTCTACTGTAACCATGGGAACACATAGGTCTACACAGAAGCTGAGGACACCAAATTTTATTTAACTGTTTCTATTAAAGTTTTCCACATATGCATAACAAATAATGAAACCAAAGTTGCTCACAGCAAAACAATCTATTCACTTAAACAGCACCTATCATCAGTATCAACCCAATTAAACAATGCATACTGCCTATAGGGTTGATCCTTCTGATTAAATGGTACTTGGATCACTGCTCAAGGGCTAATGCTGTCATTGTTCACACTCTAAAAGCTGTTAAAATGTTCAACGAGATGATCTGTGCACTATGAATCCCAAATGGTTATATATGGGCAAGAAGTAAACTGGCAGTTGTTGGTTAAAGTTTCTGGGTAGTGAGCTAGTCCCACAATCACCTGGTTAGTTAGGAAAGAGTCTGCTGCTGACCAGGCAAGAGACAGGGCCTGTTTGTATGTGGTGCTGAAAAGTAGATCAAAACAGAAGCCTTATCCAGGAAAACACCATTCCTGAGAGTGCAAAGCATCCAGAAAAGCAACCTCGCTAAGGATTACCCGAAGGAGGACACCCTGTATATTTCCGAAAAAATTAAGAAGCTTTCTAAAGGGGTTATCCGGGTAGAGATAATGATGACCTATCCTCAGCCTAGGACTTCATTATAACAGGGAGCTGTTTCAGGGAGCCGCTGCTCTCACCAGTGCTCTGCTGAGTGATGCAGGTTTCCACCATCTTTCCAAGGACAGGGCATAGTATAGTGGCAGTGCTTGGTAATGCAGCTCAGCCTTATTGACTTGAATGGGGCTGAGCTGCAACTAGGCCATGTGACTGTTGACATCTGAGAAATAAGACTGCAAATGAGGGCTTCAGTGCACTAAGAGACTCTCGGTGCACTGCAGCTTTCCAGTGCTGGCCTCTCGGTGCACTCAAGCCCTCATTTGCATAAATAATAAATGTCTTTTTTCTCAGGAACGCCTCAAGCGACTTTTACAAGACAGGTGTCATTTTGATCAGCATGATCCACCCTAGCTGACTAGGCTGGTTTCATAGGGTTGATCCTGCTGACCGGGCCATCAAGTAGGTGACCAATTACCCATATCAAAAGTGATAACAAGAGGGTACATGGATATCAAAACCGAGTGTCAGTAACAGAGTCCAATAATATAAAAGGAGTCCAACTCATTTCCACATCCTACGCTACAGCAATAAACGGAACATTTGCACTGGAGGCTGAGCGCCGTGACGTCCCTCTTATTTAGTGGTAGATTTATGACTTGAGCTAAATTCGCTAAGCACCACCTGAAGACCGGGCAGTAAATCACCGCACTCTCCGGCTTTCCTGATAAGACGCATGAGAGTGAAGATCGGCTGCCATCACACGGCCATTTACAGAACCAATTAAAGCCTATGGGGCTATTCACATGGCTGTTTTTTTAACGACCAGTGAAGAGAGGCAGTCAAAAAATAGCATGTCCTGTTTATGACCGGCCAGACGGACCCCGCTGAAATCAATGGGGCACAGAAACACTTGCTCCACACTTGATGCAGCAGGACCTGACGCTAACAGCATCGTGACATCACATGATCATGTTGGGAGTGTCAGGTCCTGCTGCCTCCAGTGCAGAGTGAGTGTTCTCATCCCTGCAAGTGGTGAATTTTTTTTTTTTACAGGATCTGTTGGCAATACTGGGGGGGGGGGGGGGCATTAAATATATACTGAGGCACTGAAATATACAGTTGTGTTCAAAATTATTCAACCCCCAATGCTGTAAAGGGTTTTAGGGAATTTAGTGTACATTTGTAATTGTGTTCTGAATGAAATCTTACAAGGACTTTTTAAAGAACCAAATGCAACTAAAATGACATCAATTGTTTTTGTAATACAGTATTAAATGTTTTTTTGTGATTTCTTAATTGACACAATTATTCAACCCCTTAAAGACGACCACTCTTAACCACTTGAAGACCACAGGTTTATACCCCCCTAGTGACCAGGCCCTTTTTTACAAATCCGCACTACACTACTTTCACCGTTTATTGCTCGGTCATACAACTTACCACCCAAATGAATTTTACCTCCTTTTCTTCTCACTAATAGAGCTTTCATTTGGTGGTATTTCATTGTTGCTGACATTTTTACTTTTTTTGCAATTAATAAAAATGTAACACCATTTTTGCAAAAAAATGACATTTTTCACTTTCTGTTGTAAATTTTTTATAAAAAACTACATTTCTATATAAATTTTTCACAAAATTTATTGTTCTACATGTCTTTGATAAAAAAAATCCAATAAGTGTATATTTATTGGTTTGGGTAAAAGTTATAGCGTTTACAACTATGGTGCAAAAAAGTGAATTTCGGCATTTTGAAGCAGCTCTGACTTTCTGAGCACCTGTCATGTTTCTTCAGGTGCTAGAATGCCAGGATAGTATAAATAACCCCCAAATGACACCATTTTAGAAAGAAGACACCCCAAAGTATTCGCGGAGGGGCATGGTGAGTTCATGTATCATTTCATTTTTTTTCACAAGTTAGCGGAAAATGACACTTTCTGAGGAAAAAAAAATAATAATAAAGTTTCCATTTCTGCTAACTTCTGGCAAAAAAATATAAAATCTCAGACGGACTCACTATGCCCCTCAGTGAATACCTTGGGGTGTCTACTTTCCGAAATGGGGTCATTTGTGGGGTGTGTTTACTGCTCTGGCATTTTGGGCGGGGCTAAATTGTGAGCTGCCATGTAAAACCTAAAGGTACTTGTTGGAATTTGGGCCCCTTTGCGCACCCAGGCTGCAAAAAAGTGTCACACACGTGGTATCACCGTACTCAGGAGAAGTAGGGCAATGTGTTTTGGGGTGTATTTTTACATATACCCATGCTGGGTGAGAGAAATATCTCGGTAAATTGTCAACTTTGTATAAAAAAATTTAAAAAGTTGTCGTTTACAGAGATATTTCTCACACCCAGCATGGGTATATATAAAAATACACCCCAAAACACATTGCCCTACTTCTCCTGAGTACTGCGATACCACATGTGTGCCACTTTTTTGCAGCCTGGGTGCGCAAAGGGGCCCTAAAACCAATGAGTACCTTTAGGATTTCACAGGACATTTTTACACATTTGAATTTGGATTCCAGACTTCTTCTCAGGCTTTAGAGACCCCTAAAATGCCAGGACAGTATAAATACCCCACATGTGACCCCATTTTGGAAAGAAGACACCCCAAGGTATTCTGTGAGGGGTATGGGGAGTTCATGTAAAATTTTATTTTTTGTCACAAGTTAGTGGAATATGAGACTTTGTAAAAAAAAAAATATCAATTTCCGCTAACTTGTGCCAAAAAATAAAAATTCTATGGACTCACCACGCCCCTCACGGAATACCTTGGGGTGTCTTCTTTCCAAAATGGGGTCACATGTAGGGTATTTATACTGACCTGGCATTTTAGGGGCCCTAAAGCGTGATAATCCAAATGCGTAAAAATGCCCTGTGAAATCCTAAAGGTACTCATTGGTTTTAGGGCCCCTTTGCGCATCTTGGCTGCAAAAAAGTGCCACTCATGTGGTATCGCCGTACTCAGAAGAAGTAGGGCAATGTGTTTTGGGGTGTATTTTTATATATACCCATACTTTGTGTGAGAAATATCTCTGTAAATTGACAACTTTTTAAAAAAAATTATACAAAGTTGTCAATTTACAGAGATATTTCTCTCACCCAACATGGGTATATGTAAAAATACACCCCAAGACACATTGCCCTACTTCTCCTGAGTACGGCGATACCACATGAGTGACACTTTTTTGCAGCCAAGATGCGCAAAGGGGCCCTAAAACCAATGAGTACCTTTTAGGAGGGCATTTTTACGCATTTTTCTTCTCACGCTTTAGGGCCCCTAAAATGCCAGGGCAGTAGAAATACCTCACATGTGACCCCATTTTGGAAAGAAGACACCCCAAGGTATTCTGTGAGGGGCATGGCAAGTTCACAGAAGATTTTATTTTTGGCACAAGTTAGCGGAAATTGATTTTGTATTGTTTTTTCTCACAAAGTCTCCCTTTCCGCTAACTTTTGACAAAAAGTTCAATTTTTCATGGACTCACCACACCCCTCAGCGAATACCTTGGGGTGTCTTCTTTTCAAAATGGGGTTATTTGTGGGGTGTTTATACTGTTCTGGCATTTTGGGCGGGGCTAAATTGTGAGCAGCCATGTAAAAGCTAAAGGTACTCGTTGGAATTTGGGCCCCTTTGCGCACCCGGGCTGCAAAAAAGTGTCCCTTATGTGGTATCACCGTACTCAGGAGAAGTAGGGCGATGTGTTTTGGGGTGTATTTTTACATATACCCATGTTAGGTGAGAGAAATATCTCTGTAAATTGACAACTTTGTATAAAAAAATTTAAAAAGTTGTCGTTTACAGTGATATTTCTCTCATCCAGCATGGGTATATATAAAAATACACCCCAAAACACATTGCCCTACTTCTCCTGAGTACGGCGATACCACATGTGTGACACTTTTTTGCAGCCAAGATGCGCAAAGGGCCTAAAACCAATGAGTACCTTTAGGATTTCACAGGGCATTTTTAAGCATTTGGATTCTCACGCTTTAGGGCTCCTAAAATGCCAGGTGAGTATAAATACCCACATGTGACCCCATTGTGGAAAGAAGACACCTCAGGTATTCTGTGAGGGGTATGGCGAGTTCACAGAAAAAATAATTTGACACAAGTTAGCGGAATTTATATATATATATATATATATATATATATATATATATATATATATATATATATATATTTTACTAAGTCTCATATTCCACTAACTTGTGACAAAAATAAAATTTTACATGAACTCACCATACCCTCACGGAATACCTTGGGGTGTCTTCTTTCTAAAATGGGGTCACATGTGGGGTTTTGTACTGCCCTGGCATTTGAGGGTCTCCACAATCATTACACGTATGGCCAGCATTAGGAGTTTCTGCGATTCTCCGTATATTGAGCATACGGGTAATGAGATTTTTTTCCGTTCAGCCTCTGCGCTGAAAAAAAAAAATGAACGGCACAGATTTTTCATTCGCATCGATCAATGTGGATGAAAAAATCTCTGCCAAAATCAGTGACTGCGGTGCGGTGGGCTGGGCGCTAGCTACCTAACAAGTAGCTAGCTAACTGGCGGTGATAGGGGACCCTTATGCCCCATTCAAGCGTCCGAAATTCTGTTTGCGGAACGGAATTGCGGACCCATTAGTTTCTATGGGGACAGACTTTGTCCCGCTCGGATCCGAATTACGGATCCGCGCTTCAGGTCTGCACTTCCGTTCATAAAAATATAGAACATGTCCTATTCTTGTCCGCAATTGCGGACAAGAAAAAGCATTTTCTATATAGTTCTGTGCGGATCTGCAAAATGCGGAAAGCACATTGCCAGTGTCCGTATTTTGCGGATCTGTAGATTCATGGATCCGCAAAACACATACGGACGTCTGAATGAGCCTGTAGGGGGGTGATTAGTGACGGGGGGGTGACAGGGGGTGATCAGGGGGGGTGACATGGGTAATCAAGGGTTAATCAGTGATGGGGGGTGGGGGGGGTGTGTGTAGTGGGATCAAATCCAGTGCTGAGCCACGCCCCCTGCACTGATCACATGACAGTGACGTCACCCCAGGTCCTTCGGCTGTTCAACAGTTCGGGTTGGTGGCAGCCGCCCCTTATGGATTCCATATGCCGCTATAGTGGAATCCATAACGGGATGCGCGACTTACCGCAACCCGAACGCCGGACTTTTTTTTAAAGTTCGCTCATCTCTAATTGTGAATCAAAACCAGTGAGGCTCTAAAAACAGAACAGATGCAGAATTTGCAGATATTTCCCTTATACCCTATGTCTGTGGGGGCTACAATCAGTGATGGAAATCACTGACCAAACACTGACGTGTGAATGAGGCTTAACCCTTGGCAGTCCCAGACCTATTTAGGGTAGGTTGACACAGAGTTTTTTGGAGGAGGTTATGAGGCAGATAGGCCATCAGTATTTAAATCCTGGACAACCCCTTTAAATATCCCAATTTTTGCAATTCAAATGTCGGCAAGTATTCCATTGTATAGCGCTGTTATTAGTGTCTTATGTATGGAGGTTTTATTTGCTCCGTGTATAGTGCTGTTATTTGAGCACTATATCACGGTATGTATTTAAGTACTGTACAGTATGTGATGTGCACAATGTATAGTGGTGGTAGCACCATATAACACTGTTATAAACACAAATGTATGGCAGTATGTTATATGGCAGTACACCACAAGGCACCATCCTGGATGTGAACAGAGGCTCCTTCAGACACGGGAGGCAAATAAAGGAGAGAAAGACAAGCTCTGAATAAATCTCTTTATGACATTCATATTGTATATTGGCACAAAAATAAGTACTTTACATCTCCACAATATCAGAAGCCCGTTGTGTTACATTGACATTTTCTGGGAACATTTTTTAGCATTTCGCGGGTTAATATTTTTCACAGAAAGAAGAAATATTCATCTCCATTCGTTTGGTATCAAAGCTTTCAATTAGAAAAAAAAAAAAGTATGAAATAAAAACCAACTGAGGGACGCAGGCTCGGACTGGCCCACCGGGGAGGTGGGGGATTCCTCGGTGGGCCCAGAGTCTCCTGTGCCCAGAGATAAGACGGAGGAGTAATTATTTCTCTTGTTTCTCAGGAGAGATAATTATTGTAACCACTAGGTGGCAGTATCGCACAGTGATGGAGCCTCCTACTGGTGTAAATTGTACAGGAGGCCCCGCAGTATCTTCTAGACTTCTGGGGCTGCTGGCAGTGAAGGAGAGAAGGTGTCTGCCTCCTCCTGCCCTCCCTGCTGTCAGAAAACTGTGGCTGCTGGAGAGAAGAACTCCTCTGCGCTGCTGGGCTGATTTCTCAGCTGAAGGAGACCGTAAGGGGGAAATAGGTGGTTTGTTTATAGTAGACACAGATCTGTGTATGTGTGCTGCTCTCTGCAGAGTTCAGAGTGGCATTGGGGGGACTCTGTCCTAGGTCCCCCCAATGCCTCTGCTTTAGGTGCACCCCCATAAGTGCCCCAGCTCCAGATGCCCCCCAATGCCACACTCTAAAAGCACCCCTAATATTGAATCTTCTCCAGTTGCCCCCCTAATACCCCTGCAGCTGCTCCAGTATCCCCACTATTATCCTGCGCCAGATGACCCTAATGCCTTTGCTTTAGGTGCACCCCCATTAGTGACCCAGCTTCCCCCACTCTAAATGCACCCATAATATCGCCTCTTCTCCAGTTACCCCTGCTCCAGTATCCCCACTGTTACCCTGCCTCAGGTGACCCTAATGCCTCTGCTTCAGTTATGACTCTCCGTTTGTGCCCTTTGCTCACGTTGCTCCTCTAGCATCTTTGCTTGGGCTTTGTTAAAGGTTGTGACCTGCAAAGGGGGTTGGACTTATGCCCGAAATATTCTGCACAGTGCGTCATATTCTCCAGTATTGACACACATGGTTTACATGGCGGCAGTGATGATATTCCGTATTTACAGGCATCACTGCTGCCACATAAAGAGATACTGGTGGAGTGGTGGAGGATTTAAAGGGGTTGTCCAGGTTTTCAGGTTATCCTCTGCACACCATAGGGCATAACTATATGATTAGTGGGGTCCGATTCTGCGAGCCCCACTGATCCCAGGAACGGGTCTGTTCCCCTTTTTGATGGTGTGACAGGCTACACGTATGCATTGCTGCTCCATTCATTCTCTTTGGGACCACTGGAAATACACAGTGCTGTACTCCGCCATCTCCGGCGACCCCATAGAGAATGGATGGAGAGACAGCGCATATGCTCGACCTGCCACTCAGTCAAGAAGGAGGATCAGTGGGGGCTCCAGCGTTCAGACCCCCACTGATCACTTAGTTAGCCCCGATCATGTGGGTAAAGGATAACTAGAAAAGTGGACACAGGCCCTTTAACAGGCGAACATTTCTATTTTAGTTTGACACATATTTTGGGCCAGATTTTTTATTTTTATTAAAAAAAAATTTACACCCAAAGAGAACCTTTAAAGATAGGGAATGTGAAAAGGTGACACAGCTATGACACGACAGGTGATAAGTGTCTGATTGGTGGGGTCTGACTGCTGGGACCCCCATGATCAAGGGAACGTGGTCTTAAAGGGGTTGTCTCACTTCAGTAAGTTGGATTTATCATGTAGAGAAAGTTAATACAAGGCACTTAATATATTGTGATTGTCCATCTTGCCTCCTTTCCATCACATTATACACAGCACGTATCCGTGGTTATTACCACCGTGTGATCCAGCAGCGGTGTAATGTGATAGAAAAGAGCAAATATGGATAATAACAATATATTAGTAAGTGCCTTGTATTAACTTTCTCTACATGATAAATGCCATGTGTTGAAGTTTCCTATGTGTGATAGGAACTGCATGTGTCTTGTTTCTGACTGACTTAAGAGCAGGATATCCATATATGTGTAAGGCTAGCTTCCCACTAGCGGCAGCAGGGTCCGGCAGGCTATTCCAGTGGGGAACAACCTTGCCAGATCCGTGCTTACACAAGCCCACCGTGCCGCCAGAGGTCCGCTCCGGCTCCATTCACTACAATTGGGGTGGGCCGGAGGGCCGGCCGCGGCACAGCAAACATGCCGAGAGGCAGCCGGACAGACACTACAGCGGTCCTCCGGTGGCACGGTGGGCTAGCGTTAGCACGGATGCGGCAGGCTGTTCCCCTGCCGGAAAATTCTGTGGGACCCTGCTACTGCAAGAGTGAAAGAAGCCTAAATTCTGCCACATGTATGTTTGTGCATTTTGCTGTGAGTGTCTACCATCATACTTCATCTTTAATATTTCTGTTATCACGGTAAGAGCTCATGAACACGATTGTTGGATGTTTTGCAGTCCGCAAATTGCAGATCCGCAAAACATGGATACCGGGTGTGTGCATTCTACATTATGCGGAACAGCCGGCCTCTAATAGAACAATAGGACATGTTCTATCATTTTTCGTAACGGCCATGAAGACATACAGACACGGAATACACATGGAGTAATTTCCATTTTTTTTTTTTTGCCCCATTGAAGTGAATAAATTCACATACAGCCCACCCCCAAAAAAAAATGGTACGGACACAGAAAAAAAATACGTTTGCGTAAGGTGGGCACCCAAAATCAGTTACACTGGTGGGCCCTAGGTACCCCAATCCGACACTGGAGGGACGGAATACAACCCAATGTCACCAGATACTAGTATTTTTTTGCTCTGTAAAAACAAAAAAAAGGATTCCTAATCTCAGTGTTTCAGGGGTTGTCCTTGGTAAATATTGGTTAAAACCATCAAGCCATCTATACAGTCTCTCGCAGCCTAGTGATCAGCTAATCACTACGATCAGATTTCATTACTAGAGAAAATCACAGCCAGCAATAGATTTCTGCAACAGCGGCCACTAAAGGGAAAATGTGGTATTACATGCAATCCATTCCATAAATGACCAACTGTGTAATACATTGGCAGGACAGGTCCACCAGAACCATGTTTTGGTAGCAGCTGTCTACTCTGGCTTAATATAGAGGGGCGTTCCAGAGCAATGAACTTCCCTCTGTAATGTCCATATGTCCTATAGGAGACAACCCCTAAAAAGGAGATGACTATAATAAAGTCCCCGTTGATCAGCCAAAACTGTGTCACTGCTGACATTAGAGGCCTTTAGAAGAGCTGACATATCTCTGTTCCCTTGACAACACTGCCTACATCTGTGCTCCATGTAATTATAAAGTCACTACTAACCGATCAGATCTCTTATTTCTTTACTTATTTTAGAAAAACTAAACATACCAAAGACACTTAGAGAATATAAAAATTTTGATCTTAAAGATAGGTTTCTTTACATCTGGGAAAGGTGAATAGCATCCAAAATGGTCTCTATTACAGCACTCAGCTTGCCGAATGGCGTTCTGTTATGGCAGGGAAGGATCGTCCAAAGTAATGGTTAATATGACTATGAGAGAACCATAGAGTAGTTCATAAGACTAAAAACACAGAAGGAACCATAATGGAGGCCATTTTGAATTTCATCCAACTTGAGAGGAATAGATGACTTAAGCACTCAGCTTACTGAATGGCATTCTGGTATGGCAGGTATGGATCTTCTAGAGCAGCGTTCTTCAACTCCAATCTTCAGGGCCCATCTGCCCACCATGATTTAAAAATATCCCACAAAATGAATACCTGTAGTAAGTCCTAATGCATTGGACACTAATTATATCACCAGCTCAATACTAAAAAAAGTTCTGAAAACCTGACTGCCAGGTAGGCCCAGTGGACTAGAGTTGAGGAACACTGGTCTAGAGTATTGGTTCATATGACTGGAAACAAAGAAGGAACCATAATGGCGGCCATTTTGAATTTCACCCAATTTGAGAGGAATTAGACAACTTAAGAACTTTTTGCTATAAGAAAATAAAACCAGGAGATGAATAGGCACCACTGATAGGACCTTTATGAGATACCCAAGCCCTGCCAACATTCAGATAAGCACCAATCCTTTTAGGAGCTTGACTTACAAAAACCAAGAACTATCATATAGAGTAACCAAATATACATCAAATCTTTAGCACCCCAGTGACAAACGGGCCAGAGAATAATCCCTGATTGCGACACGGTTTGGTTTATCGATAGCAACACGTACACACCAAGCAAAAAACATGAGACGAGAAGATACGTCGGAATCATTCACAAAGGTTTGGTAGACAGCTAGAACCTCGTCCGGATATAAACATCATCAAGAAATCCAGAAGTGGGAGGCGCATGGGGAGGAGAGTCCAGGTTGTGTAATCGATTGCCGTGCTTGCCTGCTTGCATACCCAATCCAATTTATAATCTACACCGAATGATTTAAAACAACATAAAATATCCCATTTTAACCTCAGTCACCATTTTTTCCCCAGTAAGAAACATATTTTTTTGAATGCATATAAATATATAAGATTAACACTTTCTTCACAAGAGATGATGGCGGATACCGTAACAACTAAAGGTGGGGAAGGGTTGTCAACGGGATTTTCATTTTCTTTGAAGACTGTGTTAATGGTATGATGCTATGAATGGCTTCAGAGTAGACACTGACCACTAGGGGGCAGCCTGGCGGTTCCTCAGCCATTTCATATTAGCCGTAGAAGGTTCTCACAGTCCAGACACGTTACTTTTTCTTTGAATTTCTTCTTATTCTTCTAACAGGCGCATTTTCTTCCTCCAGCTTTTGCTTCGTCTAATTTTCCAGAGTTTCCTCCGTTTACTGCCTCTGGTACTTGGGTCTTGTCCACACACTGCTCCATGCGTTTCATTATCAAGTCCAGAAGAGTGTCTACTGATTTTTCCACATTCTGTCCGGTTGCTGCGCTCGTTTCAAAATATGGGATTCTGGGCAGGGAGATAAGATTTTTTTTTTTAAAT
Organism: Bufotes viridis; assembly: GCA_033119425.1. Lineage (NCBI taxonomy): Eukaryota > Metazoa > Chordata > Amphibia > Anura > Bufonidae > Bufotes > Bufotes viridis. The sequence continues at coordinate 30,645,937 of CM065589.1, forward strand.
TAATAAAAATATGTTTTATAGTAATTACAGCAGTTTGCATTCAACAGATTAGTGGGCTGCAATACCAGACACTGCCACAAACAATATTGCTGATCTATCCTTAGGATAGGTCATCAATATAAGATCGGCAGCGGTCTGACTCCTGGGACCACCGCCGATCAGCTGTTTAAGCCAGTGACATCACAGTACATCGTTCACGTGGCCTAGGCGCAGCTCAGTGCCATTCATGTAAATGGGACTGAGCTGCAATACCATACACAGCCACTATACACTGCAAGGCGCTGTGCTTGGTAAGTTGTAAGGAGGACTCCGCGTTCACCAGGGCTTCTGTGATTGCAGCGGCCTCTTCAAACAGCATACAGGCAGGGGTGCCTAAAGTCAGTCCCCCACCGATTTCATATTAATGAACTACTCGGAGGATAGGCCATCAATATTAAATTCCGGATAACCTCTTTTAGACAGTTTTTTTTATATATTTTTTATAGTTATAATTATAATAAATTGTGTTCCTATGGAGTTCTGCAGGTCTCTGTAGGAACTACTGCTATGATAGCCTCAGATCCCTCAGAGGAATCAAAGCTATGACAAGCTATGGACGTCAACCCTGGTCACCGTGGGAAAAGCTGCCTCAGATACCTTGGTCGAAATTGGCCGCAGCATCCAAGGGGTTAAATGTCTGTTATAGGCATTATCACCGATCACAAACATTAGCTCGGAGTGTCTGCTGTGCTCTGGAGCAGGCGCCATCTTTGAAGAGACAAAATTCCAAATCGGACAGCTCACAACCTTTGAAACAGTGTCTGCACGGGAAAGGAGCAATCCCCATACGAGTAATAGAAGATAATCCCACGGCATGCGCCGTACAGGTCATCAACAGGTTAAGGATCACTGCAGTAACAAGGACTATATTGACTGCCTGACAATTTTGTAAATTCAGTACTCTGGGTGACAACCAATATGGCCATTACTACAGTTATTACAATGGTTTCCCAAACTCCTGAATGGCAAAGGGGATGGAACAGATGGTGAAGGGTAGGGATGAATATCCATCCTTTCCAGCAATCTAAAACAGGACTTGAATTCTATTCTGATTCTGATTTTACAGTATTTCTTTATAAGGGTTAGAGCAGCAAATTCTCAGTATAGAAAAGGAATGAAATGATAAAATTCTGTCTGCTTGCAGTCACCACTAGAGGGAGCTTATGAGCTTATTGAATACCCATACATTGTACTCAGTAATAACACAGTATGCAGTAAGCTCCCACCAGAAATATGGGTGAGTATGATTCAACTACTTCCTTACACTAAAAAAAAAGAAAAAAAAGAAAGAAAATAAGGATACATCAGCGGATTACTCACCCATACTTATCGGCAAGTTCCTTTGCTTGCCTCTCGTTGACCTCTCTCTGATCTGACAGGTCCGCTTTGTTGCCAATTAATACAATATCGGGATTCTCACAGTAAGCATTTGCTTGAAGCTGACCTGGAATTAAAATGTAAAAAAATTATAGCTAGAATTCAAAATTCTGCAAGTTTCTAATTGCCGTGGGGAAGATTTACGAATCCTGTCTAATATTTTAATGGTCTAAAGGTGCCACAAATTTATCACAGTGGCTGAAGCTGAAGTTTACACCACTTATTTTAAAGCATAGCATTGTGGATGTGCGACCCAGTGCTCTCTCTCCCAGATATTTGTATTTACACCCCTTATTTGTTGACTTACTTTGGGCCAAAATTTTGCCGCAAACTGTCCATTTTAAGCCACACACCCTTCTGCTTATCACGGCCGTTTACCTTTAAGGCACACCTTTTTATAGAAGGAGCTAAAAGTGTCTAAAGCACATAATAAATGTGGTAACGGTCATGTATGCCAGTTTTTAAGAATGGAAACTGAATTCCTGCAAATTTAGCTTAGCAAATCTCCACTTTGGGTCTCAGTTACTTTAATATTTTTCATTATCTCTGCTTACTGTCAGGGACACAATCTGCTAGATCCACCTTGCAGCAGTATTGTCTCCTGAAAGCCCCTCCCCGCTGGCAGCAGTATTGTTCCCATATGTCTCACCTCTCTTGGGGACTTACAGGACAGAAATAGTAAGGCTGGAGTTGGAGCGAAAGAGCTTCTCCTGCAGTTCTGGCAGAAACTAGAGGGGTGTGGGTAAAAACAGGTGTGAGATCACTGGTCACATGTTGCCAATGGTCACTTGGCTTTAGGCTAAATAAGTAAAGCACGTAAGCACTTCCTTTAGCCTGAATGCGGCTGTGTGGGTTAGGATTTGTGGTTAGAGATTAGTGTTTAGTCTGTTAGAGTGAGTGGTTTTAGGGTTAGTGGGTTAGAATTCAACCTAGATTACTGACCCCAGAGGGAAGACCACCTTTTAATCACTCCATTCTAGTCTGGTAGAAGCTAGAATGGAGTGGGTAAAAGGAGGTGTGACGCCACAGGTCACGTGTTGTGTATGGTCACGTGGGACAAAGTATAAATTACACCTCCTACCTCAAGTATCAATACACTGCTGTATATATACTATATATATCTGTACCCACTGCAGATATTATACCATATAATATACCATATAATACATGCAGTGTGCACGGGTATATAGTATATACAGCAGTGTACTGATATGTGAGGTATGAGGTTTAACAGATGCAATGTGTACAGATATATAGTGTATCCAACAGTGTACTGATATATGAAGTACAAGGTATAAAAGATGCAGTGGGTACAGATTTATATATATATATATATATATATATATATATATATATATATATATATAACAAAAAAGAGGCAGCAGCACTCAGGAAAAGAGTCAAGTGAGAAGGGTGGTGGACCCATTTATTCCCCTAGCAACGTTTCAGCCCAGCACAATGAGGCCTTTGTCAAGCAGTGAAATAATGCCGTGTTACATCTTAAATACCCACAGTCCCATTACAAAACATAATTGAATAAGTGGTAATAATTATACATGATTGGATGAAAAAATATCAAAATATAAGTACATGTATACATAATAATAGTGACCACAATACATGGTATACAAAACATCTTACAATTGATATATACCGCAGTGTAATAAAGTGCATTGTGTAAATAAATAATGGTAAAAAACTGTTCTTGTGTTAATGTATTCATAGTTCTCTTGCCCATCCTTTGTCCGTGTTCAGATACACATATATATCTCCTTAACATACTTCCCACATCCCTGTGGCATGTGCCCTACTTTATTATTATATATGGGACATTTTTGTCCTGATATGAGAGAATGCATGTCTGTCATTATAAATTTCTATATTTATTTACTTATTTATTTATTTATTTCCGATCTTGGCTCGTTTCACTACCTGTTTCTTTATATTTTTTTACTTTGTCCATTACGGCATGTAGGACGCACCCTCTTCTGATGTCACTGCCAGTCATGGGGCTGCCCGCCTCCTCCCTCTGCCTCCCGACTTAGGCGTTTGAGCCGTGACGTCCTCATGTGATCACATGACCAGAGCCTCTGTGGCTTGGGCAGTACACAATCAGGGACCCTATCCTCCCCCCTCTATACCACCAAGGATGAAGCAGATGTTTTGATCTTCTTAATGTAAATACGCAGCTTTTTCTGCTCATAACTATGAATCAATTAACACAAGAATTGTTTTTACCATTATTTATTTACACAATGCACTTTATTACACTGCGGTATATATCAATTGCAAGATATGTTTGTATACCATGTATTGTGGTCACTATTATTATGTATATATGCACTTATATTTCGATATTTTTTCATCCAATCATGTATATTTAATACCACTTATTCAATTATATTTTGTAATGGGACTGTGGGTATTTAAGATGTAACATGCCATTATTTCACTGCTTGACAAAGGCCTCATTGTGCTGGGCTGAAACGTTGCTAGGGGAATAAACGGGTCCACCACCCTTCTCACTTGAACTGGAGTGCTGGCTCATCATATGAATTTGTGTAAATATATATATATATATATATATATATATATATATAGAGAGAGAGAGAGTTCTACATTATGGTCACTGTGTATGGGGTATTGGGGGTTGTACTTAGAGTTAGGGTTAAGGTTAGTATTAGGGTAAGTGTTACTATTAGGGTTAGGGCACATAGATAGAGAGTAAAGGGGAAGGCCTCATTTTACCCACTCCATTCTAGTCTCAACCCTGCAGTTCTTCTATATGCAGGTGGTGATGGTGAAGGACCTTGGATGATGCCATCATAAGTCCTGCAGCTGCACCCTCTGAACATAGAAACTACACCCTACAGTCAGTGTAGTTCCTTTACTATTATAAAGTGAAGGACCGGGGATGACATCATCACAGGTCCTTTAGCTTTCTAAGGCTCCAAACTGCAGTAATGATGCAGGGTTCACATCATAATTGCAGTTAATATAAGGTCACTTCAGGATTCTGAGTGCCTGCTTGCAGTTTGGCGCCTGGCGCAACTATCCCCCCCCCTCCTCCAAGCTACGTCACTGGATCAGGCTGCTCCTCATGGTGGTGGTAGATATGAATATTTTACACTTACTCATCCAATTCCGAACGTTCAGGAAACTCTGTTGACTTGTGAGATCAAACATTAAAAGGAAACCCATTGCATCTCTGAAGAACGCTGTAGTGAGGCTCCGAAACCTGATAGGATAAAATAGCATGTTATTGAAACATTAGCCACTTGTCAGCTTTGCTGTACAGACTGGGACAGCATGAGCAGAGTCATCTCATTATCATTAGTGGGATGGAGAGTTAAAGGGGTATTCTGGTTGGTAAAAGTTATCCCCTATCCACAGAGGATAATTATTTGCTGTAGGTCATTACACATGACAGCTTTACCCGCTATGGAGCCTACCAGGAGACATGCCGTGCCACAAGGATCAACTATGCAGATGGATGGAGTACCACGGCTATCTGGCTGCTATGAACACCAGCACTCTCATAATACAGGTGTCACCCCTGTGATGCCCCCATCCATTGGGTCATTGTATTGTGATTTGAGTGGTTATAAAATATATTTTTTTTTACATAAAGATACATTACCTCTCCTGTCCGGCTGTGTCCCACAGTTGTAAATGCACCTTAAAGGTCTTGCCCTGTGTGCCACCTGGACCTGCATTGTTGTAAACCTGCAGATCAACACCAGAGTTAAGTTTTGGATTGTTTTATATACTAGCATGAAGAACTAAAAGTCCTATTTAAAAAAAAAACAAAAACAAAAAAACATCTGCATACAATGTGGACACTTCAAAATAAAGGATAAACTCTGATCAAGTGCTAAGGTCACTGCCTCATACTGGATCAGCACACTCTTATACTGCTGGTCTCATCTGATCTGATTGGCTGCAGAGTGCTTGTTCCCCACCCACTGGATGCCATCATTCCAAAGATCGGATTGACCAGAGAGTGTTTTTCTCCAACCACAAACCCATGTCCTTGCTAACATAATTACATAAGTGGTCAGGTCACTGCTTCCACATAATCAACACACTCCTCTACTGCTGCTCTTAATATTCTCATGATCTGATTAGTAGAGTGTGGTCTATTAACATCCACTTCTTCTTCATGATTTTATTGGTATTAACTAATTTATTAGATTCCTCCTATTGCTAAAAAATAAGGGGGATGAGAAAGAGAACGCTAGATAGTGCTGGAGCCTGGGGGATTAACCTACCTAACCGGACAAATCAATGAACCCTTTTTACCACCCTAGCCTAATCTTGTCATCAATAGCCTAGGCCTTTGAGGAAAAATTACCTTCCTTCTCCACTGGAAGTATGATCATTAAGAAAAAACAACAACACAGTGGCACAGCAGATATTACATTTAGCCCCTTCACTACCTGAGACCACCACGATTTTTACTAATAACCCTGTTATCACTTTAAACCACCAGGGACTTTACCAATAACTCCTTTGCCACCCAAGTCCACCAGAAAAACTAGCATTAGGGCTTAAACCTCCAAAGATTTTACCAATAAACCCTTTGTAATCCTAGATCACCAGATATGTTAGAAACCCTTCACCACCCTAGACCATCATTAATTTTACTAATAACCAATTTGTACACTAGATCACCAGACATATTATCAAATAACCCCTCAGCACCCTAGACCATAAGACATTTTACTGATCACCTCTTCAAAACTCCAAGCCAACCAACTTCTTACCAATCACAAAAGGCCACCAGCAATGTTACCAATAAACCCTTCACCACCCTAGACCATCATGAATTTTACCAATAACCAATTTGTACACTAGATCACCAGCAATGTTACCAATCAACTCTTCACCACCCTAGACCACCAGGTTTATCATTAACCAATTTATTACACTAGACTATCACACAAGTTGTTAGCAATAACTGCTTTAACACTCTAGACCACCTGGGATAAAATGCATTAACCCCTCGATCACCCTAGATAGGGGGAAATATGTGTTAACCAGCTTTAGAATATTCAGCATTAAAAGCTAAGACACCTAAATTTATCAGGAACATTAAACATTTATCCGATAGCCACCCTCAACCACTTAAGTATCAACCTGTACCATTCTTGTATGGTTCCTGAACCCTCTCCCTCAGAACAAATTTCTGGCCATGCTCCTTACTGTAGAGAGGAGTCAAATAGTGTCTCGGGCCATAAACCGTATGGGTGGTCCTAGCCAGAGGAGCCTGGAAGCCACTGACCTTACTTCCACTACTGATTCAGCATGCATGCTCACCTTACTAAGTCGTACTTACCACTCTCTTTTCCCGGAAGTCTATTCCAACTGTGGTGATGAATTTGGGGTTGAACTTGTTGTCTGTATATCTGTACAGGAAGGTCGTCTTCCCAACACCGGAATCTCCAAGGGCCAGGAGCTTAATCAGATAATCATAGTCACCATCCGTCATAGTGTACACTGCGGTGAACCTACAACACGGGAAAAAAGAGAAGCTTTATTATTAAATATTAGTAGTACATACCTGTGCCTACCCGCCTCTAGCCCTGCCTGAGTAAATATGAGCATGAACCAGAAAGCTCAGGATGAACACACTATTACTGTTGAAATGAATGGGAAAAAAGAATATTAGGAGTAATTTACTGTAGGTTCTTATAGGCTATGCACACATGGGACATAAACGTTAACACTTTCACATATTAGGGGTTACCTTGAATTAAAAAGTTAAACTAAGTTTCTGAGCCCTATCTCCAGAAGGGGGGTCCTCCAACTCCCACCCTGCCTGGTGACGCTTCTCTTGTGAATGGAGAGGTGAGACCTTTCTCTATTAACTTCTGTGGGAGTTCTGAAAACAGAGGAGCATATCGCGTGGTATGCCATGAATTTCTGAGGTAGGAATACCCCTTTAACTTTTTTAGTTTGAAGGCCAATCGGGGGTACTGAATGCAGAACACATTAATATATTGTCACAAAACTACATGGGCCATACTTATCAACACTGTAGTTCGTAGATTTGAGACAAACCCCTGGCCAGGGAACGACTACAAACCCACCAGGGACAGCCCACTTATGGGTGGACATTACATAAACCAAGCCCATTTTTTAGCCTCTGACAAGTCAAAGTTACAGGGACGGTCTCTGAAAATTAGGGACTGTGCCTGGAGCTTCAGGACTGTTGCCAACTATGCATGGACACGGAAAGTGATTGTAGAACTAGAAATACTTGCAATTCTACAACAGATTGATGGCCCTGTGCAGAATGCGACCATTGGTTGCTATGGTAAGACATTTCCATTATACTTCCTTTAAAAAATTTTTTTAAATAGTAGGGTTAAAGGGGTACACCATCTGGACATTCATGCCAATAACTATGCAGTAATATAGAGGGGCACATTATACCTATACAGTAATATAGAGGGGCACATTATAACTATACAGTAATATAGAGGGGCACATTATAACTATACAGTAATATAGAGGGGCACATTATAACTATACAGTAATATAGAGGGGCACATTATACCTATACAGTAATATAGGGGGCACATTATAACTATACAGTAATATAGGGGGCACATTATAACTATACAGTAATATAGAGGGGCACATTATAACTATACAGTAATATAGGGGCACATTATAACTATACAGTAATATAGAGGGGCACATTATAACTATACAGTAATATAGAGGGGCACATTATAACTATACAGTAATATAGAGGGGCACATTATAACTATACAGTAATATAGAGGGGCACATTATAACTATACAGTAATATAGAGGGGCACATTATAACTATACAGTAATATAGAGGGGCACATTATAACTATACAGTAATATAGAGGGGCACATTATAACTATACAGTAATATAGAGGGCACATTATACCTATACAGTAATATAGAGGGGCACATTATAACTATACAGTAATATAGAGGGGCACATTATACCTATACAGTAATATAGAGGGGCACATTATAACTATACAGTAATATAGAGGGGCACATTATAACTATACAGTAATATAGAGGGGCACATTATAACTATACAGTAATATAGAGGGGCACATTATAACTATACAGTAATATAGAGGGGCACATTATAACTATACAGTAATATAGAGGGGCACATTATAACTATACAGTAATATAGAGGGCACATTATACCTATACAGTAATATAGAGGGCACATTATAACTATACAGTAATATAGAGGGGGCACATTATACCTATACAGTAATATAGAGGGGGCACATTATACCTATACAGTAATATAGAGGGGCACATTATACCTATACAGTAATATAGAGGGGCACATTATACCTATACAGTAATATAGAGGGGCACATTATAACTATACAGTAATATAGAGGGGCCCATTATAACTATACAGTAATATAGAGGGGCACATTATAACTATACAGTAATATAGAGGGGCACATTATAACTATACAGTAATATAGAGGGGCACATTATAACTATACAGTAATATAGAGGGCACATTATAACTATACAGTAATATAGAGGGGCACATTATACCTATACAGTAATATAGAGGGCACATTATAACTATACAGTAATATAGAGGGGCACATTATACCTATACAGTAATATAGAGGGGCACATTATAACTATACAGTAATATAGAGGGCACATTATAACTATACAGTAATATAGAGGGGCACATTATAACTATACAGTAATATAGAGGGCACATTATAACTATACAGTAATATAGAGGGGCACATTATAACTATACAGTAATATAGAGGGGCACATTATAACTATACAGTAATATAGAGGGCACATTATACCTATACAGTAATATAGAGGGGCACATTATAACTATACAGTAATATAGGGGGCACATTATACCTATACAGTAATATAGAGGGGCACATTATAACTATACAGTAATATAGAGGGGCACATTATAACTATACAGTAATATAGAGGGGCACATTATAACTATACAGTAATATAGAGGGCACATTATAACTATACAGTAATATAGAGGGGCACATTATAACTATACAGTAATATAGAGGGGCACATTATAACTATACAGTAATATAGAGGGCACATTATACCTATACAGTAATATAGAGGGCACATTATAACTATACAGTAATATAGAGGGGCACATTATAACTATACAGTAATATAGAGGGCACATTATACCTATACAGTAATATAGAGGGGCACATTATAACTATACAGTAATATAGAGGGGCCCATTATAACTATACAGTAATATAGAGGGGCCCATTATAACTATACAGTAATATAGAGGGGCACATTATAACTATACAGTAATATAGAGGGGCACATTATAACTATACAGTAATATAGAGGGCACATTATAACTATACAGTAATATAGAGGGGCACATTATACCTATACAGTAATATAGAGGGGCACATTATACCTATACAGTAATATAGGGGGCACATTATACCTATACAGTAATATAGAGGGGCACATTATACCTATACAGTAATATAGGGGGCACATTATAACTATACAGTAATATAGAGGGGCACATTATAACTATACAGTAATATAGGGGGCACATTATACCTATACAGTAATATAGAGGGGCACATTATAACTATACAGTAATATAGGGGGCACATTATACCTATACAGTAATATAGAGGGGCCCATTATAACTATACAGTAATATAGAGGGGCCCATTATAACTATACAGTAATATAGAGGGGCACATTATAACTATACAGTAATATAGAGGGGCACATTATAACTATACAGTAATATAGAGGGGCACATTATAACTATACAGTAATATAGAGGGGCACATTATAATTATACAATGATATAGGGGCACATTATACCTATACAGTAATAGAGAGGCGCACATTATCACTATAATATAGAGAGATGCATTATAACTACATTACAGAGGGTCACATCACATTATAGGGCTCATTGTACCGGGGCACCGCAGGGGGCATTATAAGTTATGGGCCAATATAGGAGGACATTATAAGTACTCAGAACACTATAGAGAAGAACAGTATAAAAACGGTGGCACTACAGAGAGGCTACTATAACTACTGGGGCCTTATTACTACTGGAGCACTTTAAGGGGGTCTTATTACTACTTAGGGCACTTAACAGGGTCTTATTATTACTGGGGGCACTTTAGGTAATTTATCACTACTGGGGACATTATTATTACTTGGGGCACTGTGGGGGACATTATTGTTGGGCACAATATATAAGGCACCTCTACTAACGGGGTTCTCTAGGGAAGCATTGTCATTGTAGGGAGGCACTATTAGGATTACAATTGGTGGGACTTTTGGGTGCACTATTAGCCTGGGGGGACTATCTGTATTTCATAAGTATAGTATTTGGGGGTATTGGGGAGCCCATTGGGCACCATATTATGGGTAGCAGTAGAATAACACTGTTTGGGCACCAGGAATATGTAATTCTTAATTTCACCTGTGGTGGCGCTGCAGGGACATGGAACACTTACTGCCAGGTTTAGTAACCGATCCCTGCTGATCACTGTGATTCCCAGCAGGAGGACACTTTCTGGCCTGCCTATTTTCAAGGAACATTTCTTACAAGTAGGGAAATTCTAAAGAGAAGATCCCCTTAAGGAAAATGTATTTTAAATGCTGGTTGTGAGATATTGCTTTGTTAATGTGAATTGATGTCTACAGATCACCGTGGATAATTTATTTTCTTAGGCTTTGCAGAGATTTTTTTTTTTTCTTCATGATGTTTCCAGGAGGAATAGGCCGCGTCAGCTCTGCAGAACAGCTGCAGGACAAGGACGAGGTATATTGATGACTCACTCCATTCAGGTCCATTGCTCTCCGTAGACAATTCTATCCTCATTACAAGAGGATTCTATGAATCTCCACAGAGACGGGGCGCATTTACTTATGACAGCCGGCTGTCACACCAGGCCTCTCACATGCCTATAAACAAACCCGAACGGCAATTAATATTTATACTAATTAACGACTTTCATACACAGGAAATGAGACTCATTTATCAAAATCTCTCTTTTTCCGCAGATCATTTCCACTTGAGGCGGAATCAGTTTTCTCTGGTCTAAAAGATCATCCGTTCATTCACCTACATCTCATGACCATTAGAGAGAATTAAAAATAATCATAATTGACATTGATTGACTACCTAGAAAAGCTGTCTGACAATATAGAAGGACGCCATTATGGCTCCCTATAGGGTTGTCAGCCAGCTTTCCCAGAGTGCTACATGAGCAAATGCCAAATGATGGCAGTTAGGGAATAAACCAGGCAAATCTGAAATTCAGGATGATAGGAACGTTGGGTGACACCCGTGTAATGAAAGCCCTGTTGGTTGTCAGACATTTATCCAAGTAAAGGATAAGGTTAAGAAATGGCTAGGCTGATATATAGATACTGTATATAGGCCCCACTGATATCAGTAAAAGCTGTATAAACATCCATGCAATTAGCGCTCTCTAGTGGTGCCCACAGACAGCAAGAATGTTATCATACGTCTCTATGACGGCGTCAAGGGAAACTTCACCCGGTATATAGGACGGTGATCAAAAAAGGTTTTGGACATAAGAGAAATACATATAAAAGATAAATATGTAGATAAAAAGATATATCTTATATACATCTCTCTCCTATCTATCTATCTATCTATCTATCTATCTATCTAATATCTATCTATGATTATCTATCTATGATTATCTATCTATGATTATCTATCTATGATTATCTATCTATCTAATATATATCTTCTATCTGTCTATGTAATATCTATCTCATATATATCTATTATCTACCTATCTCATATCTATCTACCTATCTCATATCTATCTATCTATCTATCTATTTAATATATATCTTCTATCTGTCTATGTAATATCTATCTATTATCTATTTATCTAATATCTGTTTATCTATATCTCTCTATGTCTATCTATATATCTATTCCTATTCCATTGTCTATCTACTCTAATATATCTCTCCTATCGGTCTATGTAATATCTTTCGTATCTATCTAATATCTGTCTCCTCTATCTCATATCTATCCATCACCCCCACCCTCCTTGCTCTCCAGGGCCTCATTCACTAAAAGTGTTCTTCAGGATCCCGTGAGTTGATAAGTGTGGAATGTATATTCACAAGTATCCGAGAAAACAGGCCGAGCGAGTTCAGCAGGTGCAGGGGCCGGTATAACCTGACTGAGATAATGAAGGAATGTCATCTGTCCTGTCACATAGCATACACCTGGGAGAAACCTGGACTTTAGATATAAAAACTTTACATAAAGTGCAAATGTAAAGCAACATTAGACCTTATATTATGGAACCGCAATCTGAGCAATTCCCCGATAGAATGATATTATTACAGTTGCTCCTTATACACATGGGGCTGATTGCATTAGAAATGTCACCGCAGATGATGATGCCACATGATGAGACGTACTGTCCTAAGAAGGTGGAAGGATATTGATCGCAGTATTGATCTTGGCATCTAGATGGTTATTATTAGGGATAAGTGAATTTCATATTTTGAAATTCGTTTCCGGTTCGGGTTGTGGTATAATGTGAATTGCGTTATGGTTTCCGTTACCATGGACCATAACGCAATTCCCTGACGGAATGATTAACGGAATGCCTTTAGAGGCATTCCGTTATTCATTACATCATAATAGAAGTCTATGGGCTGCATAACTGATCCGTCCGGTTTCGGTTATGCAGGAGAGGATGGATCCGTTATGCAGGCCATAGACTTCTATTATGACGGAATGAATAACGAAATGCCTTTAAAGACATTGCGTTATGGAATTGCATTATGGTCCGTGGTAACGGAATCCACAACGCAATTCACATTATACCACAACCAGTACTGAAAACAAAGTTCAAAATATGAAATTCGCTCATCCATAGTTATTATGATTGGAGAGCAACATTTTTTGGTCAGTTATCAATGCCCGGACGGTTTGGCATCGGCATTCCAGTGTGCACAGTGCTGTAATTTTCTTCTGCAATGCCACCATCCCCTCAATGCTGCTGTAAAAAAAAAAAACACTATATGGCGATCATTAAGGGGTTGCCATAATGTTAAAGGGGTTCTGCAGTCATTTTAAACTGATCCTCTAGATAGATCATTAGCATCCGATCGGCGGGGGTCCGACACCCGGGACCCCTGCCGATCAGCTGTTTGAGAAGGCAGCGGTACTGGTAGTAGCGCTGCAGCCTTCTCGCTGTTTACCACAGGCCCAGCGACGTCACGAGTCACGACTAGTACCACTGGCCTGGGCAGGGCTAAGCTTCATTCGAGTGAACAGAGCTTAGCCTCGCCCAGGCCAGTGATACTAGTCGTGACGTCACTGGGCCTGCGGTAAACAGCGAGAAGGCCGCGGCCCTACTGCCAGTGCCGCTGCCTTCTCAAACAGCTGATCGGCGGGGGTCCAGGGTGTCAGACCCCTGTCAATCAGATGCTGATGATCTATCTAAAGGATAGATCATCAGTTTAAAATAACTGCAGAACCCCTTTAAGTGATAAACTTCTTACTGTCACAGCCAACACAAGGGGGAGCTCCAATTAAACGCAATTATTTGGATAACAGAACTTTGAACCCGGCCATAATGGTAAAGTTTCTTGGCTCGAATGGTCAGTCATCTCTTGGCTGGGGCGGTGTACTACATGTAACCACACAAACGCACACGCATGTAACCAGACCGCACATGTCTCTAGCTGACACACTGTATTGGCTTCTCAGCGGTTACGAGTCTAATCATTTAATGGAATATCAGCTTACATACACAACATCCCTGTAATTGATCATCTCTTAGGGATAATAATTCAGCCACATGCCCGCAGTAACAGGGAATCCGATAAATCCGCCACTGCTATATATCACTGTAATCAATGCAGGACGCTATTACGCAGCCCTCATTACGGCTCTGCCACCTCCCTTATTACAGAGAATGGTGCTGGATACAGTTTATCTATGTCTATCAAATCATACGACCATGACAGCTGTAGTCAGCTCCCAGAGGTGCACAACCCCCAGCCCACATGCTGCCTGTAGGGCTGTTCTGTACTCCCATACCCACCTATCCATCACGGCACCGATATTCTTGTGTTCGGAAGGGGGAAAAAAGTGCTGTCAAACGATGGCGGCTTCATTTTGTGTTCTCGAACCTGCAAGACCTTGCAGATGCCTGTAAGTCAACACAGGGTTAAGAGAGTACTAAATGGGGCACTGTGGCTGAGAGCACCAGTTGGGGGCACTGAGGCTGATAGCACGAGTTGGGGGCACTGAGGCTGATAGCACCAGTTGGGGGCACTGTGGCTGATAGCACCAGTTGGGGGCACTGTGGCTGATAGCACCAGTTGGGGGCACTGTGGCTGATAGCACCAGTTGGGGGCACTGAGGCTGATGGATTGCAGGGTGGTCTGTAACCATTGAAACGAGGCGTGTAAAATGTGATGTTAAAATGAATCCAGCCGGCGAAGGAGGCAATATGGATAATCACAATACATTAGTAAGTGCCTTGTTTTACCTTTCTCTACATAATAAATGCTATTTGCTAAAGTGACACAACACCTTTAAGCACAGCAGCTGCATGGTCGGCCTCTGTGGCACGTTGTCAGCCGTCCTGGTTATTCTGACCTAGGAGTGCACAATGTGCAATGTGCTCCCTCCCCTAGGGCCCTCTTATAACACCCCCAAGGTGTAGGAATACCGAGGGGGATAGTGCGGCCTATCTGTTTCTTTATGTGTCACAGTGCTCCTACCTGGATACGGCTGGACCCCATGTTTTGGCCCAGAAGCAATAAATAGGGGGAATAATTGAGGGATTAAAGAATAACTGGAGTCCAGACCTTGACATGAAGTTCAATGGCAGCTTTACTTTGAATTTACGTTTCTTCAAACAGTTTACAGGCTTTGTCTTGGTTCCAGCAGGTTTTAACATTAAACTGGCAGGCAAACTCCACTCTGCTATATCTGTTTCTCTCTGCCTCTGCTGTACTGACAGGCTGGCTGTATAACTCAGCTTCTTCTGTATGCTGCACTTCACTTTGTAGTCTGACTCTAGGTTATGCCAGGGAACTTTCCTCCTGGATCCTGAGGCTTCAAGCTTTGACCTCCATGGCCAGCAGAGCTTAGGGTGCAGAGACGTGCCCCTGCACACCCTTCCCCAAGCTGGGGGTAAGCTAGACCGGAACTAACTGGTCCCGACCCTTCCTGCAGGAAGAAGGACTCACCCACCTCTCTCCAGAGGAGGTTTAGAATGGAATGGAAAGTTCCATTCTATCTAAGTACAGCTCTGCCATGTTTGCTGCCACCTGCTGGTGAACCAGGCACATTACACAAACAGTTACATAACATTAGAAATGCACAGTGTGGAGGACCTGGAAATAAATGCATAAGATGACATGAGGTTAGACCAATAAAGACAGTAGCAAGGTGCAGAAGTGGTAGCACCACTCTGGGGTGTTACACATATAAAATCCATGTCTAAACACGTGAGTGACATGTAAAACGCTGTACCTTTTGTGCTGCTGCCTATTACTGGAGCGAATTATGAAGGCGTCGGCAATGCCAATGAGCCCGAGGGTAAATGAGCTGAACCAGCAGCATCATTTCTATATCTGAAGAAAGTAGAGGTTTACACGATGAGGGCAACCAGATCAACAGGATTTCCTGCTGATATATTTACATTTCCAGTACAAATCCTTCTGCAGGTTCTTTGTACATTGTGTTCCCTGATAATTGTTATAATAGTGCACTTTATATTCCACCACCTGCAGGGGTCACTATAGAGACTGCAATATATACATAGGGTTAATGCAGGGGTCGAGATCTTTCAATAAGCAGTGACAGTAAGAGGGATGATCTACATGTTGATCAGCGCTCGTTTAAAGTGCCTTTCATATTTCCTGATGAGATGTGAAAGCGGGACAAACGATCGTTATTACGATCATTCATCACCCATTCACTCTGCTTATTGTCGTCAGGGCATCCCTTGTGTACACAGGGCGACATGCGACACTATCACCCGATAAACAATAGTTTTGCTCGTCTGTTAAGGGATCAGCGGCAATGGGTGTTTGTAGAATTCAGTCCTATCCTCGACCGGTCTGGAAGGCCTAATTTATTTGCTGAAAAAGCCATCCTACTGGGCCACCCTCAAATGTTTAGATAAGCCGAGGTATGTTCTCCATAGGTTCAGATTATCGCACTGTCAACTTGTGGAGATCCAGCTAGTAAGGCAATGCTCCCTGGGAAAAATATGCAAATAAAAAAAAAAAAAAAAAAAATCTCTCCTACAGAAGGGAGAAAACAGTCTTTCCGAGTCGCCTGTAGCGAGCTACCCTGTGACATACTGTGTGAGCTTTTAGGGTGCAGCACGCTAAGACCTCACAGGGGGTCCTACAGGGAAAATCTGATAAATTTGATAGTACATTACATGTAGTGTTGAGCGACGCGAGCTACGGACGCTTCATCTGAAGTCGCTTCGTTCAAAACTTCGGAATAATACTGAACGGAGATCCGTCTCCATACTGAATTAGAATGTATGGGCTTCAATGAGCGGAAGTTAGTAATTAGAGATGAGCGAACTTTAAAAAAAAGTCCGGTGTTCGGGTTGTGGTAAGTCGCGTATCCCATTATGAATTCCACTATAGCGGCATATGGAATCCATAAGGGGCGGCTGCCACCAACCCGAACTGTTGAACAGCCGAAGGACCTGGGGTGATGTCACTGTCATGTGATCAGTACAGGGGGCGTGGCTCAGCACAGGATCAAATCCAGTGCTGAGCCACGCCCCTGCACTGATCACATGACAGTGACGTCATCCCAGGTCCTTCGGCTGTTTAACAGTTTGGGTTGGTGGCAGCCGCCCCTTATGGATTCCATATGCCGCTATAGTGGAATCCATAACGGGATGCGCGACTTACCACAACCCGAACGCCGAACACCGGACTTTTTTTTAAAGTTCGCTCATCTCTATTAGTAATTCACGAAGTCGCGCGTGACTTCGTTGAATAACTTCGGTAGTTGATTTCTAAAGTGGAAAACCACTGTAAAACTTGAAACCGAACTTGGCGTCAGTTCCGACTAGTACCTTAGAACCGAAGCTGAGTTCAGGTTCCAAGTTTTAAAGTGTTTTTCCACTTTAAAAATCAACTACCGAAGTTATTCAACGAGGTCACGCGCGACTTCGCAAATAACTAACTTTGGCTCATCGAAGCCATACATTCTAATACTGTACGGAGACGGATCTCCGTACAGAATTATTCTGAAGTTTTAAATGAAGCGACTACGGATGAAGCATCCTAAGCTCGCTTTACTCGACGCCAATTACATGAAGGATTTTAAAATGTAATGAAGCAGAAGAAAATTGCACAAAATACAGGGAATGCCGCAGATGTTCAATCACGCAGCAAATCCTGCATGGAAAGCATTTAGATTTCGCTGTGGTTCGGCCAATAACCCTGCTCATTAGTAAATATTTTGCGCACGACGCATTTCTGGGCGAGAACATTAACCGTATATCCATCACACACTGGACTCTTTATACATAAGTATGGATGAATAGTGCACCGGAGGGCAGTAAGTCATCTCACATGACATGCTAGCACAGGATAATGTTATGTAAGAGCTAGAACTAAACGCACGTCTTAGAAACCTACACTTGGCACCATAGTGGAATCTATTGCTCTCTGCCATCGGCCATTCCAGGCTAAATCAAAGAGTAGAAAGGTCCCTATCGGTGTTGGACTGGCCCAGCAGAGTACCAGGCCCTGAGGATGATTTCCTCTGGTGGGCCCAAGAAACCCCAGTCCGACCTTGGTCCCCATCATGTATGATCACTGCCTTATGTCACACAGCTGCAGTTCTTCAGAGACCTGCACATCCAATCCCCATGCAGGAGCCTACATAAAAGGGCATCTGTCAGCAAAATTTGTACCTATGACACTGGCCGACCTGTTACATGTGGCAGCTGAAGGCATCTGTGTTGGTCCCATGTTCATATGTGCCCGCATTGCTGAGAAAAATGAGGTTTTCATATATGTAAATGAGGAGCAACTGGGGCGTTGCCGTTACACCTAGAGGCGCCACTCTCTCTGCAACTGCACTTTGATTGGCAGGGCCAGGCAGTGAAATCGTCATTATGCCTGGCTCTGTCAATCAAAGTGCAGAGTATAATGGCCCTATAGTGCCCCCAGTACAAATAATGTCCCCCTTAGTGCTTCTGGTATCTATAATGGCCTCCATACTACCCCGCAGTATAAATAATGTCCCCCTTAGTGCTTCCCAATATAAATAATGCTCTTGTAATGCTCCCCATTCTGCTGGTGCCAACAAAAAAAATGACCCTCTCAGCAGTTGCATGTGCAGGAACACTCGCGCGGCACTGGAGTCAGTAGGACGCTGCGCTCCCAGCATGATCGTGTGATGGACCCATTGATCTCAATGCGCTCCATCTGGCCATGAAAATGGCCAAAAATAGGACAGGTCATATTTTTTTTTTTAATGGCCACAATTGACTGCCCCATAGACTTGAATTGGTTCTGAAAACAACCATTACACAGCCAATGTGAATTCAGCCTTATACCAGGATTACATTTCTTCTAGCATAGCCTGTGCCGACCATACCTTCAGCAGGGCGAGTGTGAGGCGCTGATTAATATTTGCATTGGTTTCTACCTCTCTGTAAATGCCACATCTATTCTTGGAAATTTCTCATGTTT
The DNA here is from genome assembly GCA_033119425.1 of Bufotes viridis. Taxonomy (NCBI): domain Eukaryota; kingdom Metazoa; phylum Chordata; class Amphibia; order Anura; family Bufonidae; genus Bufotes; species Bufotes viridis. Next base: position 30,665,144 of record CM065589.1, read on the forward strand.
AATATCAGGGATTGACGAGAACACACCCAGAGCTAAATGCATCAGACAAGGACGGGTGTATGCACCAAGAGATGGGAGGGGGCCGACAACGTTATAGGAAGAAGGAGAGGGCAGCCCGGAAAGAGGCGGCCAGGGCATACTGGGTCTTCTAGTTCCATAAAAGATGAAGTACCTACTCCTTACACACTGCAAGGAGAGGAACATGTGAGCGGTAGGGGTCATGATGTTTAGGGCAATGACCTGATGCAGCCACAGAGGTGGCAGACCCCATAATGACAAGCACAGAGCCCCCTGTGATAGTTCTGCAATGCCCCATGAATAGGGACAGAATTCCATGATAACAAGTAGTAACCAAACCACCTCTAGGGGGAGTTTACCTAGAGCAGATTTAATATTATGTTCAGTGGGAGCTGTATAGAAGCATGCAGTGAGCTCCACCTAGTGGTGGCTGAAGGCAGTCAGAATCTTATCAACTAAAGGGAGTCTGTCACCAGGAGATTGATAAACCAGGCAAAATGCCTTGTAGGGATAGTTCAGATGAATGTAATGATACGTTTCACTTAGTGTAGTTTTAACCCATACGCAAATGGGCTGTTGAGTGTTCAGAGGGTGGAATGCACAGAGGGTGGGCTTCCCCCTTCCTCAGCCAGCCCCTCCTTGAGTGATAGGACCAGGTTCCTGCATAGTTATCTCACCTGGCCTCTCTTGGTTTCACAGTGTAATAGCGGCCGCCTGCAGCCCCCAACAGGGGGAGCTCACTGCATACAGATTTGTACAGCTCTCACTAAGCGCAAAACACGCTGCTTGTTTTTGTTTCTTTGTTACGGTGTTCACCGTACAGGATAACTTAAATGATAATTCTGTAGTGCGGGTCGTTACAGATGCAGTGACACCAAATATGGGGAGGGGATTTTATTTTTGCAATTTTCAGGTTTTTTTTCTTGGAATTTAAATTTTTTTTTTTTTTATCGCTTCTAAACTACATTGCACTGTCAGTGCTCTACTGACATCCGCCAGCAGGCAGTTTCAGAGAGGCACGGGGCTTCAATACACTGCAGCCTGAGTACACAGACATCAGCACCCCGCAATCTCCTTTGTGGGATGCCGATGGGAGACAGAGGGAGTCCGCTCCCTCTGTCTCCCTGCTTATATGCCGCAGGTGCTATTGCCTGTGGCATCTAAGAGGTTAAATGGCCCTGATCGGCACTTCTGCCGGTGTGGGCTGTTAGAGTAGGAGCACAGCTCTCATGCGAGAGCCAAGCCCCAGATTTCCGCTGCACGGGAGACTCAAGCATTGTTTAGACTAGGCCGCCGAGCCGAAGGCCCTTAGTGACCGTTGTAAAAAGGCGTATTGGTGGTCACTAAGGGGTTAATATAACTCACTGGCATTAAAAGCCTGGACTCCAATACCTGAACATCAGTTGTGTGGTGAGGAGGACTACCCAGTGTTGGCAGGAGGATAACACAGACATTAGCAGTCAGATCATGCCAGCTATAAATATCATGTAGGTGTTTAATGTGATCAAACCAAACATCATACAAGAAGGAGAATAACAATATCTATATATCCAAGATAAAGAAACATAGAAAAGAGAAATAGATAAATAAAAAGATAAATCTCATATGTATCCATCTCCTATCTATCTAATCTCTACCTATATAATATCTATCTATATAATATCTATATACTATCTATCTATCCATCTATCTCATATCCATCTATCCATCTCATATCTATCTATCCATCCAATATCTATCTATCTATCTATCTATCTCATATCTATCTATCTCATATCTATCTATCTCATCTATCTATCTATCTATCTATCTATCTATCTCATATCTATCTATCTATCTATCTATCTATCTATCATCTCATATCAATCTATCTATCATCTCATATCTATCTATCCATCCAATATCTATCTATCTATCTATCTATCTATCTATCTATCTATCTATCTATCTATCTATCTATCTATCTATCTCCTATCTATCTATCTATCTATCTATCATCAATCTATCTATCATCTCATATCTATCTATCTATCATCTCATATCAATCTATCTATCATCTCATATCTATCTATCTATCTATCTCATATCTATCTATCTATCATCTCATATCTATCTATCTATCATCTCATATCTATCTATCTATCTATCTATCTATCTATCTATCTATCTATCTATCTATCTCTCTCTCTATCTAGCCTTCTCTCTAGCCTTCTCTCTAGCCTTCTCTCTAGCCTTCTCTCTAGCCTTCTCTCTAGCCTTCTCTCTATCCTTCTCTCTATCCTTCTCTCTAGCCTTCTCTCTAGCCTTCTCTCTATCCATCTCTCTATCCTTCTCTCTATCCTTCTCTCTATCCATCTCTCTATCCTTCTCTCTATCCATCTCTCTATCCATCTCTCTATCCATCTCTCTATCCATCTCTCTATCCTTCTCTCTATCCATCTCTCTATCCATCTCTCTATCCATCTCTCTATCCATCTCTCTATCCATCTCTCTATCCATCTCTCTATCCATCTCTCTATCTATCTCATTTATGCCTTCTGTTTCACTGGAAGGTGGAGGAGGAGGAGGATGAATGGGATTATATACTGACATTGTGTTCGCTTACTTTTCACCTGGATTGTGATGTAGAACAGAGCAGGATTAGGACATGTAGGATAGTATGGCCATTGCTGTTCATGTCCTTTTAACCAGGTGTCACACATGATAGAAATATCAGTAGACAGAGAACTTTCCATAGAACATCACACGCTGATTCTCATATTATCACACTTCATGTAAATGTCCGCACAATCATGTGGCCTCCAGGAGAAGACACAATGGGTGCCCTGTCCTTCCTGCTGCCCTGCACACTGTTTATAGGGGACTATAATAAGTCGATCTCTATAATAAAGCTTCTTTGTTCTCTTTGTGGTTATTTTTAGACTTCTTTCTGCTTTTTACATTAGTGATGTCAGTAAACTTGTTCTGTTAACACCATGAATTGGCAAGAGGGGTGTAAGTGCCTGGCATTGTACTCTCTATAAGTATCCCTCCGTCTGTGTTGGGGGCTTCTCTAAAACAAATAACTTGTGTGACAATTCCATCTGCCTGCATCCAGCACTAGGGGGAGCTCACTGCCTACAGGTTTATATTGCTCCCTTTATCCTCAATACTTAATCTGTATAACAAGAGCTCCCCCTAGTGGCAGCTGCAAACAGCCAGAATATTGTCATGTAACTGACAATATTGAGCTCTGACCCCTGTTAAATAATAAGTGACCCCTGTCAAATAAAACGATGGTTGAAGTTTTACGTCTTATTTACAAAAAGCTATAGGGATGAGCTCATAGTAAAGATCAAAATGGGCCCCCCAATTATGCTGCTGGGGACAGAAGAGCCTGATATTCCTTGTTCCATGACCCTTTGGCCAATTTTTCCCTTGTTCTCTGGATGGTAGAGTCCTGTACAGGTTCTTGCCACCCACCCTTCATTCTCCAAGGACCCCATAACAGCTGCATAGTCTTCCTCTATGGCCTACACCACACAATCTTGCAGATCGGAGAACCTGCAGACACGTTGACTGCCTCAGCCACATCTACAAGTAGCTTGTTGGAGCCCCTCTAATACACAGGGCCCCCACTACAAGCTACACTCCTGCATGAGGGGGCGTCCCGGTGTTCCGTTATTTTTCCCTACCTGTGAACTTTCCCTACCCTTGTCATTTACGGTTCCGTCGGAAGTGATGTATGCGGGTGAGGGAGGGAGGTGTGTCACGCCGCTCGCTTACTGAGTGGCTGAGTAGGAGTCGGCGCAGACGAGCGCGGCTAACTGTGAACGCGCCTAGGGTAGGGAAAACTCACGGCCAATTGCGCATGCACCCGAGGGTAGTGAAAACTTACTGGGCTGTAAGTTTTCACTACCCTCGGCACATGCGCAATTGGCCGTGATTTTTCCCTACCCTAGGCACTAGAATAGACAAGATCCAGCAAGCGTTAACCGCGTGTGCACTGGGCTGTAAGTTTTCACTACCCTCGGCGCACAATTGGCCGGGATTTTTCCCTACACTAGACACTAGAATAGACAAGATCCAGCAAGCGTTAGCCGCGCGTGTGCACTGGGATGTAAGTTTTCACTACTCTCGAGCGCAATTGGCCATAAGTTTTCCCTACCCTAAGCGCGTTCAGTTAGTCGCGCTCGCCTGCGCCGACTTCTACTCAGCCACTCAGTAAGCGAGCGGCGTGACATACCTCCTTCCACACCCGCAAACGTCACTTCCGATGCGGCTGCGTCAGAACTGGAAATGACGAGGGTAGGGAAAGTTCACGGGTAGGGAAAAATAATGGAACACCGGCGTGGTGCATGTAGAAACAGGAAGAAAGAACCTGTGAAGGCCAAGATGGAGAAATGCACTTGTGCAGGAAATGAGGGATTAACAAGAACATTACTTATCTAGGCGTGAAAAGAAGAAATCTCAACGCACCGATATTACACATAGTTTCACCGGGTCATACAATGTGCAGATGGCATGTTACATCCTGCACCCCTAATACAGATCCCAGGGATAGAAGACAAAAATAAAAGGGATCACACATCCACCGCTAAATGATTGATTATTAAAGGGATTTTCCAGTGTAGAAAATTACACCCAGAAAATGCTCTATTACACTGGGTTCTATGTAGGGTGGCCACTGGCTTCACCCTAGAAAGCCGGACCTCACCGACCACGCCCCAACAAACCACCCCCACCCCCATCGCTGGCCGGGGGGAAACGGGGCGGAGGATAGCGAAGAATTTGTGGAGGGGCCCATGGGTGTTCTGGAGGAGCGGGGGTTGTACTGGAGCCAGCCTGCTGTGGTTAATAAATACTGTGAATGGGGGACTGCTGAAAGGGGTTAATAACTACTGTGAAGACCATTCACAGTATTTATTAATTCCTTTTTAGTCCCCTCTTCACAGTCCCCCACAGGTGCACTAAACCCTGCTCCACCTGTGCAGCTCTTACCGTGTCCTTGCACAGCAGGCTATATCCAACCACCAAAGATCCCAGGGCCTGGCAGAGAAAGAGAGAGTGGCGATGCGAGGCAGAAGATGATGGAGTGGGGTGAGTGGCACAGTTGGAGCTCGGCACTGGCAGAGAAGTGCTGTCATTGTGACTGGCAGCACCGTCGCAGCAGTCCTCAGCTGCACACCCGTGCCGGTCCCTTCCCTGGCGATCCGCGCTCCTCTGTTCCTGACTAGTTCCCGCCAGAAACCAGAATTAATTGGCGGTGCAGCTTGATGTCACGTAAGCGCTCAGCCAGTCACAGTGTGATCCAAACGGGGCCCTGCCTCCTCAAAGGGGTATTCCCATCTAGGATATGCCCCCATTGTCTGATAGGTGCGGGTCCCACCGCTGGGAACCGCACCTACAACCAGAACAAAGCGGATTTCCCGGGTCCGTTCACCACCAAGAGCTGCTCCCATAGATGTGAATAGGAGTGCACCGCGCATGCGCGGCCCATGCTCCCATTCATTTCTATGGGGCAGACGGACCCGCACCTATCAGACAATGGGGGCATATCCTAGCCATATGCCCCAATTGTCTGAGATGGGAAAACCCCTTTCAAGCGACCATGCCTGAGCGCCGTGGTCCTGTCCTAAAAAGGAGGACTTCTGGCCGTCCGTTCTGGGCTTGACCATGAGTCTAAAAACCAAACTGTCCGGCCTAAAACCGGACGTCTGGCCACCCTAGTTCTATGGTATCATTGATGTAATCTACGGTACATAGCAGGCTAAGAATTGTAGACTAATAGAAGTGTGAGCTCCTGTGCTTTAAAGTAGCACTCCCACAAATCTAGTTTAGTGAAAGTAATCTTCTTACCAGTGACTGTACATGTGAGTTATAACCTCCCATCTGATCCTCAGCTGTGTTATGTGACCAGCACTCAGATTCTCCCAATAATGCCTCAGTCACACGTCAGTGTTTTGGTCAGTGATTTCCATCAGTGATTGTGAACCAAAAGCAGGATAGGAGCCGCCACAGACATAAGATATAGGCTCTGTTTAGAGCCGCACCTGGTTTTGGCTCTAAATCACTGATGGAAATAACTGACCGAACACTGACCTGTGAATGAGGCATAACACTGCTTTTATGTGTGGACAGAAAGCCAGTTTCTCTATGTATTCCTATGGGAGCCTCCGTCTGATAGGAATGAATAGAGAAGTAACTGACTTCCTGTCCTGTGTCAGTTGGAGGTCAGAGTGTTGGTCACATGACCAGCTGAGGATCAGAAGGGAGGGGATAACTCACATAGTCACTGGTAAGAAAATGATGCTCCCTACCATTTACATCATGGACCTTTCTAACAGGTCAAAGAATACGAACGTGTGTGGCAGTGCTACTTTAAATAGATCCATGTCATGAAGATGATGAACAAGAACTCACATGGTGGAGGAGCAGCTAAAGTGGCGCAAATGCAACCATTACAAATGTATAATGCTGCATATATACGAATAAAGGTTAGGTCACATTTATGGCATCATACAATGGCAACGTAAAGTGTCCAGCTTCATGCCACGACCAAGCCTGGGGGAGATCTAGTGCAGATCCCATGTCTGGAACCCACATGGAAAATGCTCCCAATCTACCCATCTTTGATGTTAAAAGGAATCCTCGCTGCGCAGATTGTTGCACATATGGATTCGATATCTGCATTTCTGTAAAACACAGATAACAGAGTAATTTGGGCATGGAAACCACATAAAGGAACCTGCAGGTATGCCCCATTCAGTGGAGGTAAATCCACAGGCAGATCGGCAGCATTTATTATGCCATTGAAAAGCCGCAGCAGAAATCCAGGGGTCTGCAACAGGTTTCTCCCGCGGATTTAGGGTGGCCAGACAGTCCGGTTTTCTGGCTCCCTGTCCTGCATCCGACACAGGGCCTGGAGGGACGCAGGAATATCCTTCCTTTCAGCAGCTCATGCTTAGAAAGTAGGGGGTACCTGGGGGCGTGGCTTTCAGACATGGGGAGTGACGTGTGACTTGAGGTGTGACTTGGTGGTATCGGGGGCGTGACTACAATGTCCGGCTTTTGAATGGTGACACAAATGGCCACCCTACGCGGATTCCACAGCGTAAAAATACACCATGTGAACATAAATGTAAAACTGCCTCAGCTTACTATAGCAACCAATCACAGGTCAGCTTTCAATTTCCACTCTGTTCTTGAATTGAAGCTGCACTGTGATTGGTTGCTATGGCAGAAACGGTTTGATAATCTGCCTTGAATTACTGATTCAACCTAACCTCAAAGTGTCACAACCTAACCTCACAATGTCACAACCTAGCCTCACAGTGTCACAACCTAGCCTCACAGTGTCACAACCTAGCCTCACAGTGTCACAACCTAGCCTCACAGTGTCACAACCTAGCCTCACAGTGTCACAACCTAGCCTCACAGTGTCACAACCTAACCTCACAGTGTCACAACCTAACCTCACATTGTCACAACCTAGCCTCACAATGTCACAACCTAGCCTCACACCTCCATAACCTAGCCTCACAGTGTCACAACCTAGCCTCACAGTGTCACAACCTAGCTTCACAGTGTCACAACCTAGCCTCACAATGAGGCCATCTAGCCTCACACCACCACAACCTAGCCTCACAGTGTCACAACCTAGCCTCACAGTGTCACAACCTAGCCTCACAGTGTCACAACCTAGCCTCACAGTGTCACAACCTAGCCTCACAGTGTCACAACCTAGCCTCACAGTGTCACAACCTAGCCTCACAGTGTCACAACCTAGCCTCACAGTGTCACAACCTAGCCTCACAGTGTCACAACCTAACCTCACAGTGTCACAACCTAACCTCACAGTGTCACAACCTAACCTCACAGTGTCACAACCTAACCTCACAGTGTCACAACCTAACCTCACAGTGTCACAACCTAGCCTCACAATGTCACAACCTAGCCTCACACCACCATAACCTAGCCTCACAATGTCACAACCTAGCTTCACAGTGTCACAACCTAGCCTCACGGTGTCACAACCTAGCCTCACGGTGTCACAAGCTAGCCTCACGGTATCACAACCT